>CM070714.1:18020338-18527658 GCA_036346275.1 Otatea glauca
AACCATAATAAAACGAAATGCTTCCTTTAGAATATAGAAGCATGCACTTTATAGAGTATTTCTATGCTGTTTTCATAAATCTTTTCACTTAGACGAGATGTTTTATAAGCCACTGAAAAGGCTTAAGCATTTCTAAATTCTACGCTATACATGTTCAGTTTCCGATTTAAGTTTGCGACTACATCTTACAAGATTATTTAACCATTTTTTAGGAATCAACAGGGGATACCTCTAAGAGTATTTTAAAGTTGATTTTGCGATGTTTGGCTTTTATCCGAGATGTTTCTCATAGAAGTGATCATTAGGGTCTAATATGGACTTAGTTTAAATTTACACAAACATAATATATTTTTACATAAATAGCAAGGGTATTATTTTTCAGGTTATTAGGATTTGGTTTTGTCAAATTTGAAGTTAGTTTGTGGAAGTTATGACTATTTGGATTATACAAGCATTGAAACTACAACTATTTGGTTAAGTGTTAATTATGACTTTATTGTAATGATTCTTGTTGGATAAAATAGTTTGATTACATTAGATATTTAGAATCTAGTTTTTTATCATGGCTTTGCTCTTCATTATTTATATACATATATATTTATATATTCTTTTACATGAAGAAAGCTTATGATCTTTATTCAGATTAGATTTGTACCTATATAATATTTTATTGCTTTATTCAAAGACATTACAGCAATAATAATTCAGTTTCATAACACATTTTGAAACTTATATACATATGTATATACTACTGCTAGCTAACCTATGCATATATATATTTATACACACATCTTTTTCATTTGGATCATTTACTCTAATTATAAGACTTATTCAACTCAAGTCTATTAAACATTTTGTTGCTGTAAAATAAATCAGTTCCATAGTCTATTCTACATATGCACATATGTATAGATTTAACTGCTAGTTGCATCACATACATATGTATCTTCTACTTTAGGATTACATTCTATTCATGAAACAATTCAAGTCAAGATTATTATTTAAATATTTTGACATATTTAGGAGTACTACTATCATATTAGCATTTAGAAATCAACTCTACTCATTTTGGATCTCCTTTTATACAAATTCTATATTTTTGAATATTTATAGTGTTGAGAACAACCTCTAATGGAAAATGATTCGAACAAAGTTAAAATCTAAATATTTTATATAGTTGAGTTCCTGGAAGTATAAGGATTCTATCAAAATTGGTTTCATTAAATTCTAAGTTCGTTTGCAACATTTTTATATGTAGCATATCTTTAGGCCTTTTATACAAATTTGAATTTCAAATTCACCTAGAGATCATTTTCAAAATATTATTGCATATCATGAAATAACTTGATTTTGTAAATTTATTTCATTCAAATTGGAGTTATAATGCAAAAGTTACAGACAGTTGAATTATCTCGGTTATGCAAAATTCTGGAAATCAGAGAATACGTTTTCTGTAAATAGGTGGCGTATTTTACCGCTTGAACTGGTCTCATTGTTCAGACTGACAGGCATGGTCCACGGTGTTAGTGAGGGAAAACAGGGGAGGCGGCTAGGGCAATGTGGCGGCGAGGCTATAGCGATGGAGCCGGGCGGAAGAAGGCTCGAGGAGCACTAGGGTGGTGATGCACACCTGCTGGTAAGGTTGGCTATCACCGGTGATGGCCGGAGCTATGGCCCCACCAGGACAGGGCGACGACAATGGTGGAAGTTCACCGGAGAAGAAGAAAAGCAGTGTCTCAGTTTGAATCAGTAGAATGTTAAGCATTAGTGAGCTATTTGGGTCCCGTTTTATCGATCAATTGAAGTGGAGATGGGCTGTGGAAGCGCGCCTCTGTCGGCCGGTCGTGGGGAAGAAAGCAGGTGCAGCGGCGGCGATTTGCACGATGCTCACTGCAAACGAGGATGGATGAGTATTCCCAGAGGCGCTAGCATGCTCTAGTCACGAAGAATTAGATTGTTTCTCACCCGGCTAGCTCAATCACCAAATTTCCCCTTTCGGGTGTTCTGGAAACAGGGGCGAAGAAAGGAAGAGTTTCGATTTTTTGTCTTGAGCTGGTGAATGGCTAAGGAAAGAGTGGCTCATTGAGACACTAACCCAGTATATTTAGGCAGTACTAGATGGTTTCACAGTGTTTGAATGGGAGAGGTGTTGCGACCAACGCTGCTGTTCTTTGTGATGAGATGGCGCAGATTCTGTGCGAAGGTGAAGAGGTGGCGAAATCTTCAGTGGATGTGGTATGGTGCAAGAGAGGCCAAGGACAAACGTGGCTGCAATCGATCGCTCGAGCAGTGGAGTTGGTGAGCTCTCTCGCTTCGGACGTGAGCGAGCTAGGGCGAGCAGAAGCTTCGATAGATAAAGGAGAAGGAGGAGATGGGTAGCTGATAGTGGGGTCGGGGTCGGGTCCACAAGGCGGTGACTACACAGCTTCTCCACGGCTTGCCAGCGAATGAAGTCGCTGCAGCACGGGCCCACAGGTAGAGACCGGAGACGCGATTAGGTGATGAGGCTGGCCAGGACAAGCTAGTACTCGCATTGATTTAGCTATCCATTCAAGTTGAAAAATTGTAAAACTTTTTTACTGAGGTCTACTGGTAGTGGTTAGCTCCCAGTAAAATTTTGGGACCAAAATATCCTATAGTAAATTTATAACAATTCTGACACTGTGCATCATTCAGAATTTTCATTTCGGGCTTTGATTTATTTAGAGGTATATATGATATTATTCATTTTTGAAAATTTTTATAAGAGTTATATTTAATGTATTTATGCTCCCATAAAATTTTAAAATTAAAATATTGTATTTTTTTATAAAAATTCTGACATGCAGATTTGCAGATTTTCAAGCCTCTGTGTTTGAATTTTTAAAAGGCTTATATTACATGATAAATTTCTAAAATTTTTACCAGAAGTATCTTGTGTTCTGAGGGTGGTATGATAATTTTTATGGCTCTAGATAAACTTCGAATATTTTCTAGTAATTCTGACTTCTACTGTTTTTAGTCAAAAGTGTTGTCATTTCATTCCATTTATTTATATTCCTGTGCATAAAATATTTACTGGTTGACTTTACTGATTTACCAGCATATCTAGGGTTCCATGGTAAATTTTCCAAAATTTTGCTTTTACCTTTTTATCTTCTTACCATTTTCCATTCATTAATTCCATTTGTTGGATTTTCCATTCAAAGCATAAATCCAAGGAAATCCAAATAAAAACCAATGATGTTAAGAAAACTCAGAAATAATCATATTCAAATTCAAAATATTCATTTTCATTTTTATTATATTTTTCGGGATGTTACACTGTCGTACTTGCACTTGCTCTCGCTCCTACCACCATGAAGACTCCTTCGTCCAAGTCGACTCCTGTGCAGAGTGCAGACCTCGTGCGCAATAGGACTAGAACAATGACCAAAGAACCATAGGAGACCTCGGAGAAATGTTTTGGCAAGAAGGCAAAGTTGACAGAAGTCATGACGCCCCCTTAAATACATGAAATGCCTCTTGTCCTGACCTTGAAGACTCCTTTTGTCCAGAAAGCAAAGTTGATAGAGGCCACAGAGCCCCCTTGAGATTATAAGGGGTACATACATGAAAAGCCCCTTGTCCCTATCACTAATTGGATGATCTAGGCATGTGCACTCGCTTGCTCTATGGATGGTACATTGACAAGGCGAATAAGGCCAAGTGTTATGTCGATTTCAATGTGAGGTATCGAGGGGGATATTTCCACCGCAACGAGCATGGGACATTCCCAGTGAGTTTTGAGAATATGTTTCGTTTATACAACCTAAAAGCCATCGATATTTCTATTGTACGATCCTGTACGCTGTGAGTATCGCACCATACAGTATGAGTCTATGACTATTATAGGATTTTGTATTATATTTTTTAACAATTGACACAAGTTACAGGATAATGAGGCAGCTAGCCATGATGGGTCAACACCTAATTGGGTTCGTCGACCTCGAGATGATGTCTGTGACCATGGCTAGGCTTCAATTAGAGTTCCTTGCCAACTACATCAAGCAGGCATCGCAAGCTAAGGCGAAAAAGGACTGCATTCAATTCCTGTACAATGAGGAATAAGTACTACTTTACCCTTCAATTACTTGTACGCACTTATACCGTGTATGAACTTATTTTCTTGCACTGCATACCATTTAATAAGCAACCATTGGGTTCTATTCTTGGTCGCTCCAAGTGAAAACAATGTCTACACTTTTAACTCGATCGAGAAGACACCGATGGCCTACGCGATCAATCCTGTTTTGCAGAAGTAAGTACATTCCTCTAACCTAACACTTTTTGTATTTAGCTACGTTCATTTTTTTGCCTCAATGGCATCTCTCCGATATATATATAGGACTGTCTTGTCTTACGTTGCTGAAGGAGGGCGACACGATGACAAACGAGCTAACCAGCTAGAGTGGAAGCGCTTCAAGGTACAAGTGCCTAGCATATTATTTTTCCTGACATCTATTCTTCATCTCTTAATTTGATTTTCTTCGTCTCTTAATTTGATTTTCTACATCATGCATCACATGCTAATCCTGGTCGGCGGCGCACACCTTTTCCCTAAGGTATATGTACATGCATAATACACTCAGCCTTTTACATACAAAATTTAAAATTTAAATTAGTGTACTTATTTCTATTTTGTAGAAGATTGATATCCCCCTCAAGAGCTTACAAAACAAAGATCTTAAAAAATTACGAGACAACATATGCTAGTGGTACTGGACAGAAGTTCTAGCGAAGGACGGTAGGTTTAGAGACCCGACAGGCTCCTACTAGTCCATATGTATACAATATTATATCATGTCAATGTGATATGCATACTGTGTAATCTGTGCTGTTTTTAGGAGGATGTAAACACTACATCACAATCGGTTCCACACCACATCACAATCGATTGTGTTGTCCCCCCACATCACAATTGGTTCCACACAATCGGGTCTAGCTTGGAATCGATTGTGATGTGCACCCACATCACAATACATTCCGAGCTAGAACCGATTGTGATATGGGGAACATCACAATCGGTTCCAAGCTAGAACAGATTGTGATATGCACCATATCACAATCGGTTCTTGTCGGGACCCGAATATGCAAATCCGTATCCTCTGTGTATACCGTACTAGTTCAGGATCACGCTAATGCACACAGGCTCAGCATAGATGAATATCACAATCATACACAGCGGAACAAAATAAAATACATCATATATGATTATACCGTACTAGGTCAACCTTACATGACTCAGCCATATGGGCTAAACTATGATTAACAAATTAAACTGCAGTGGAGTGAAAACATAGAAAAACCCCTTAGTGTACCACATGCAACTGACAAGGCTTGCACACTAAACATTCGTCTCTTCTGGATACTCCTCCTCCAAAGCTAGTATAGACTCCTCTTCAACAGGTGATCTTGTTGGCAAGGGTGAGTATATAAAGCACTTAACAAGGTGTGTACAGAATGCAAGTTTAACATAACTATATGCAAGGCTTATTACAAATGAATGGCTAATATGGCTATTTTGCAATAAAGCAGGATTTATAAAAGAATACAGTAACTAGATTGAAATGACAGGAAAACAAATAACAATAAGTAGTAACTTTCAGCATTTCTCAAGTAAACATGTCACCCAGCTCTAGCATATTCCAAATTGTCACCAACACCCAACTTTCTCATCCAAGTTTTCATTTTACAAATTCTATTCCTTGAGTGTAATTCCCAGCATTACTCAATATCGCGAGCATGACTATCCGAATAGATTTTACACTCTACAGAGGTTATTTTCTTTACCCACACGACATGATCATCTTGTTTTGCCTTGCCATTAGCACACTTCCTTTGGTGTGCCGACAGAGAAATCATGACAAAGCCTTTACAATGCTCTGGCTTAACACAATACTACCCGCTAAGGTTTCAACATTGAAGGGACAGGTTACGACAATCAGGCCACCCCCTCTTGCACTGTGTGAGTTTACCTATATTGTCAGGACTTACACCACCACTGGTAGTACCAAGCTAAGATATTGTAAATTAATCAGTTAGGTCTGTCCCATTCCAGACATGTGGTTGCATGTTTGACTTAGGTCAAATGCACGCAAGGTTAAGTCCTTAGGTTGACTGACGCAAAACTTCCACAACCCATTCTACCACACAGACCCACCTTGGCATTACTGTCCCTTATCACTTACCCCAATCTAAATCATTACCACCCCAGTTGATTACCATGCAACAGATGCCATCAACAATTCAACTTCGTTGCAGAACACCACATGTTACCACAACTCAGCATCATCGTGTGACAACACATGACATAGTAATTCCATAAACATATTCCATATTCCATTTGTCAAGATTATCTCTGATATTTCAAAAGGCATGTGACATACGTGGCATTGCTAAGCATACTATACACAGTCTAACCAACCCATGTTGCCATCTATTAGCAACTAACTAATAATGAAACATCCTAGGGTGACAATAATCATGGCATACAAATGAAAATCATGTCATACAAATGACAAGGTAGGTATATTCCAATTGGGTTGAATAATTAGATCCCAAACTAAATTGAAATCAACTATACACATGAAATAACATGCAATAATTTAAATCAACATAACAATTTTATAAAACTAGGTTCAACATGATCAAAGCACAACTTGCCTTGCAAAAACTCTTGTTTCTGCTCTGGACCTTGCTCTTGGTTCAACGATTCCTTCTTGGACGCTCCGAGCACTTCGATGTCTACATGTAACGAGAGAAAATACAAAATTAACTCCAAAATAGAGAGAAAATAATTAATAAAAAAATAAAATTCACCACTAAATAGATCTAAATTTTATTATTTTTTGAAAACTTTAAATGCCTCAATCGGAGCTCGTTTGATGAAGAATGGGCTCTCGCAATATTGAAATAAAAGAAAATCACAGAAAATATAAAATAACAAATTAATTGAATTATTTTTATATTTAAAATCCGATTTATTGCGTCAGCACCCGAACCAACCAATCCTGTGCTGACATGTGGCCCGGTCTATGGACTCGGTCCACAGAACAAATCGGTCTACCGTGAACATGATCTACTGTTTCATGAACCAGGTGAAGCAAGCGCTGTCGTCATGCTGAAGCAAGCTGACACACGCGTTGTGATGCTGGCCCGACACGCAGCACAACTCGAGCGGTGACACCTGGCACAGACATCCAACCATCCACGCCAAATCTGACGGCTGCAGCTACGTGGACACGTGGTGATATTGCGTGGCACGATCCTGCCTGTCCATACTTGATCGAACGGACAGGATCAATCGCAAGACAGCATGGCAATTCAGACACGTGGCAGTCCCGGGCGACAGCTACGTGGCGCTATACTTACCGATGGCTATGGATCCGTCAGTTGAGTGAGCATGCAAAGGCGCTAATGGCGCGATGGCGGTGCACTCACCGGACTTGGGAAAGAAAACCTCGGACACGATGAAACAGCGACGGATAAGCTTCATGACTGTGCGGATCTGGTGTGGCGAGACATGGCGACCTCGAAACTGCACTTGAACGAGGCGATGGTACGATAGACGGCAAGATCCAAGCGACGAAATGTGGCGGCGCAACCTCCCAACTCCGGCGAGCTCTTACGAGCAGATGACAGCACCTCGGACGATGTTAGCTAGGTGTGGAATATAAGAACCCGGGTACCCTCATGACAAGCCCAAGAGGGAGGCCCAGAAGATACTCCCGCGTCAGGCCCACTGCCGTGCGCGAGGGACATATCCTAAAGGAAGTTGAACTTATATTTAGATATGATAGATACGGTTGTAATCCGAGTCGTTAATAGGGTAGATAAAGATGTAAACTCTATCCTATTAACTGACTAGAATCTTGTAACCGATCGGAATCTCCAAACCGATCAGGACTTTGTAAGTCGCCCCACCCCCGCTATATAAGGGAGAGGGCGGGCAACAACATGGGGATCCGATCATCCAAGTATAGAGCGATCAAGCCACAGAGCATAAGATAACTCGTATCGCCCAAAGCACATAGCGCTTTGAGCAATCTTAGGTCCAAGAAACCTGCATAATTCCAGCACACAGGATTAGGGTATTATCTCCTCCGCGAGAGCCTGAACCTGTCTAAACCCCTTGTCTTGTGTGACCTTCGAGTTTGAGATCTAGCGCCTACCCCATAAGTTCATTGCCGACTACAAAAGTCGACAGTTGGCGCGCCAGGTAGGGAAGCGCTATAATCTTTTCCTACGCACGATGGCGACAATCGGTGGATTCGCCGCCACCTTCATCTCGGCCAGCCTTCGCCGAAAACACGGACTTCGCCGCAGATGCTTGTAAAGAGCTTGTCCGTCGGTCCAAAACCGGATCCGATCTCGTAAAGATCAGGCCAACCCATCTCAGGTATGTCACTTTGACTTGGCCGGTAAATCAGTCGACGTCGCGAGGAATTGCTGCGATCTTCGTGGCATCTTCGCGATAGAAGAGCAGAAGACCGATCTCCAACGCCAACAAGAAGAACAGAAGCTGCGGGGAAGATCGTCTTCGTAAGGGTAAGGAGGTGCGGTGCGATCGCCCGATCTCGCGCCGCAATGCCGCGAGACCACCGCAATCCGTGTTGGGAGATTAAGCCGCCGCGACGCCAATGCGTAACGCCGTCGCCTCCAAGACGCTTCTCGACAAACTGGATCCGATGATTGCATCGGATAGCCCGGTGGCCCCGATCGTGGCCTAGATCAAGGTCATGGTGACGGCGGCCGCAATTTAGCGAAATCGTGAAAGCCGTAGGTGAAGCGACTTGCGCTCCCATGCGGCTTCGGCGCGCCACGAGCCTACGCCGCGCTTCGAAGCGCCACTTTCGCACGACGGCCATGAGCCACGCCGCGCTTCGAGTGCCACCTTCGCGACGGCTACGAGCCTACACTGCGCCCGAGCGCCACTTTCGGCGACGGCCATGAGCCACGCCGCGCTTCGAGCGCCACTTCGGCACGGCCAGAGCCACGCTGCGCTTCCGAGCGCCACCTTTGCACGCCATGAGCCTACGCTGCGTCCGGCGCCACTTTCGCACGGCCATGAGCCACGCCGCGCCCGAAGCGCCACTTTCGCGACGGCCATGAGCCACGCGCGCGCCGAAGCGCCACCTTCGCGCGCCACGAGCCTACGCCTCGCCGGGCCACCTTCGGCACGACAACGAGCCTACGCCGCGCTTCGAAGCGCCACCTTCGCGACGGCCAGAGCCTACGCTGCGCTTCGAAGCGCCACCTTCGCGACGCCACGAGCCTCGCTGCGCTTCGAGCGCCACCTTCGGCACGGCCACGATCCACGCCTACGCCCCGAGCGCCGCCTACAGCTCATCTACAAGCCTACGCCTGCGCCACGAGCAAAGATGGCATGATCATCAGCAACATATGGAGCATAAAGCAGCAAATCGCTTTTTACTCAATTATGTCATTATAAATTAAATTGTTGACTTTCCTACTTAGTTGACCCACAACTAAGCAGTAAGTCGGGGGCTACACCTAATAGCGTGCGCATGCGCACATCCTTTTTGAGTTGTATTTTTCTTCTTTTGCTTAATGATTGCGAGTGAATCCGAGTGCGATAACTTCAAATTGTGAGCTCTGACCCCATGAACGGCGAACTTTAGTCACCCAAAACACGTGCTTGGGAAAAAGAGCCATGAGCCGACTCCCAACGCTCGGGGGCTAGACTAGTTGGGCAGAGTGCTTAAACAAAAAGAGTCAAACCACTCGGATGAATTCAAAATCAATAAGGAAAAAGAGTAAAAAACTCTAAAATTATATATACACCAGTCAGACATCACATCCGAGTGAATTGTTTTTACATTGCCTAAGTTCTGCATATACATGATTTCAGGGCTACTAAATTTGGATGCGATGTGTGTGAGCCAACGCTTCAACGATTTACATCAAGAACTTCGCGATTTAATGAATTTAAAGGGTGTGGCGCTGAATTTTGCCTCGAGCGGAAAAGCGCTTTGACTTCGATATCGTTTGGGATACAGTATGTCCCAAGATGAGCCGACTACCAGAATTCCAATAATGGGGCTAGGAACCACTCGGAAAGTTTAACGCGTGGAGTTCTATTGAGTCCTTCACGATCTCTTTGCTTACAACAGGGCACTCGGCTGTAAAGGAAAACTAGTCGGGAAGCTGCATCAAGAACTGGAAGCACTCGGCGTGAGGCATGACTCAGTTGGGCTGCAACAAGGAAGGAGGCAACTCGATCGCAAAGGACTCGGGGGCTACTGTGGAATATAAGAACCCGGGTACCCTCATGACAAGCCCAAGAGGAGGCCTGAAGATACTCCCGCGTCGGGCCCAGCCTGCCGTGCGCGCAGGGGACATACCCTAAAGGAAGCTGAACTTATATTTAGATATGATAGATACGGTTGTAATCCGAGTCGTTAATAGGGTAGATAAAGATGTAAACTCTATCCTATTAACTGACTAGAATCTTGTAACCGATCGGAATCTCCAAACCGATCAGGACTCTGTAAGCCGCCCCACCCCCGCTATATAAGGGAGAGGGCGGGCAACAACATGGGGATCCGATCATCCAAGCATAGAGCGATCAAGCCACAGAGAATAAGACAAATCGTATCGCCCAAAGTACATAGCGCTTTGAGCAATCTTAGGTCCAAGAAACCTGCATAATTCCGGCACACAGGATTAGGGTATAATCTCCTCCGCGAGAGCCTGAACCTGTGTAAATCCCTTGTCTTGTGTGACCTTCTAGTTTGAGATCGGGCGCCTACCCCATAAATTCATTGCCGACTACAAAAGTCGACACTAGGGCTAAACGCGCGGCACAACTTAGCGAATCTCGGAAGGGGTGCGACGCGGCTTATAAAGGGCATTGGAAGGTGTGCGCGGCACAAAAATCTAAGGCAATTCCGTGGCGGCGACGGAGTTTGACGCTACTACGGCGGGGCAACGTGGAGAGATCCGGACCGAACACGTGGCTAGCATCGAGCGACTCACAGCGCAAGGGCGACATGGCCCGATTTCGATCACATGATCCAAAACCAACGTCTCAGGTTAATTCAAGCTAGGGTTTTGTGTAGTGGGTTGGACTGGGCTACGGCACGGGCCGGTTCGGACCGAATGGATATGGGATAAGCCTATTGGGTTGCGGTCCACTACTGCAGATAAGGATTTTAAAATCTTTTCCCATTTAAATAATTCCAAAAATCAAACTAATTCAAATAAAATAGTGAAAATATCAGAAAATTCTAGAAAAATTCTGAAAAATATTTTGAGACATTTGGAACTCAAATAAAATATTCAACAAAATTTATTAAAATTTTCTCATTATTTAAACAATTTTCATAATAGGCTATATTCAATAATATAAAGTAAATCCAAATAAATTTCAGAAAAATCTCAAAAAATCAGAAAATCTACAAAAACCATATTAAATTCAAATGAACCAAAAATTAGGATGTTACGGTTCTAGTTCGGAATCGATTGTGATGTGGTATCCATTAGAATCAGTTCTGAATGCCATATCACAATCGGTTGTGAGCTAGAACCGATTGTAATGTGCACCCTCAGAACCAATTGTGATGACCACGAAAATCGACTATGATAGCGTCTCCTCATTACTATCTAATAACTTTATATCACCACCAAAACTGATCGTGATGACGAAAAAGATCTGATTATGATGTATATTTCTGTAGTGATGGGAGGAGGACGAGGAGGAACTGTGTCCATTTAGTGCCGCCTCTCCAATGGAGATCCTCCTGAAATGTAAAGAGATCTATAGCTAGCTAGCTCCGTGTCATACCTCTTTCGTGGTGGCATTCAATGCCCGCAGCCTCGATTGAATGAATCTAATTCGCCCTCCAATATGCATGCATGCATGCGACTCTGTCTGTGTGTGTCTGAGGAGATCGAGATCAGTTGGTTGCCAATTGGTGGCCCTTGAAAACAGCGAGGCTAGCCAACATATCAAAATTAAGTTGCTAAAAAAATCCAAATGTTAATTAGGGTTAGTCCATCACGCGGCTATTCTATGATTTTTGCACATTTGGTTTCATTCCTTATCTTGCATTGTACAATAGTCATGTACAATAGTCATGTGGAGAGTGGTATCACTACTACAGAATCAGTTATCCTTGCCGCCATATCACTGTCGGTTTATAAAAAATCGGTAATAATAATATTATCACTGCTGGTTCGGATGGAAAACCGGCAGTAACAGCTTTTTTCTGATGAATCGGCAGTGATAAATCCCTTATTACTGTCAGTTTCGTATCCAAACCGGCAGTAATATTATCACTGCCAGTTTTTAGAAGAACCGATAGTGGTGATATTTTTCGAAAAATCATAACTTTTCCATACGGAGTCGGATGGAGATAAAATTTATATGAAAATTGTAGATCTCGACGAGATCCACA
Organism: Otatea glauca; assembly: GCA_036346275.1. Classification (NCBI taxonomy): domain Eukaryota; kingdom Viridiplantae; phylum Streptophyta; class Magnoliopsida; order Poales; family Poaceae; genus Otatea; species Otatea glauca. The sequence continues at coordinate 18,032,779 of CM070714.1, forward strand.
ACTTTGTAGTTGACAACTTTTTCATTTGAAGTAGTTTAAATATCCAAATATTGATATCACTGCCGGTTGGCGGTTCGTATTCCCAACCGGCAATAATAATGTTGTCAACCATTTTTCGAAAAATCATAACTATTTCATACTGAGTCGGATGGAGATAACTTTTATATGAAAATTGTAGCTCTTGACGAGATCTACAACTTTGTATTTGACAACTTTTTCATTTGAAGTATTTTAAATATCCAAATATTGGTATGACTGCCGGTTGGCGGTTCGTATTCCCAACCGGCAGTAATAATGCTATCAACCATTTTTCGAAAAATCCTAACTTTTTTATACGGAGTCCAATGGAGATAAAATTTATACGAAAATTGTAGCTCTCGACGAGATCTACAACTTTGTATTTGACAATCTTTCCATTTGAATTCATTTAGATATCCAAATATTCATTAAAAGTTTCGAAGACAAAGGAACAAAAGAAAAATATATCCTATACTGGTTGAGGAATGAGTGATAGGTGAGATGGTAAGGTGGTCTTGCGTGAGGCAGTAGATCGCGAGTTCAAGTCCTAGCAACCGCACGCACGTGAAAATCGCGTGACTTGTGACTTGCGAGTAGAATTACGGGGTAGTCGGTTCGGATGCGAATAATTTTTGGTCCGGATGCGAATAAATTTTTCTATTTTACCGAGTGATTTATGAACCGGACTATCACTGCCGGTTCGCATACAAACCGGACTATCACTGCCAACCAATTACTGCCGGTTCCAAGATCCGACAGTGATGTTAGTTTGGAACCGGCAGTGATATAGTGTTCTGTAGTAGTGGATATTACGATGGGCCAAACTCATTCCATTCCTCCAACTAAGCAATATAAGATCATTATTTTTGAAAAAGGAAAATTCAATGGAATCAATTAATCATTGCCAACCAATTACTGCCGGTTCCAAAATCCGACAGTGATGCCAGTTTGGAACCGGCAGTGATATAGTGTTCTGTAGTAGTGGATATTATGATGGGCCAAACTCATTCCATTCCTCCAACTAAGCAATATGAGATCATTATTTTTGAAAAGGAAAATTCAATGGAATCAATTAACTTCATGGTGCATATCACTTACATGGTTCATGCAGTATGCAACTTCGTGGGTTTCCATATATAAGTCAATGGACAAAGTTAGGGCTATAAAAAAAAAGTTCCAGGCTCGCCAAAGACTCGAGCTTGCTCGCTTTAGGCTTGATTCGAGCTCCAAACAAACTGAGCTCAAGCTTGATCCCGAGCTCGTGAGCTTCAATGAGCTGAGTTTGAAAAGCTCGTGAGCTTCGATAAATTTACGAATCACTTATTAAATATTACTTTATGTTAACTCTTACCGACTTTAATCAAGTTGAACTTTTCTTATTATTGATAATTAGTGTATGTTGAATTGTTTATTGTTACCGAGCTTTCCCGAGTCCAGCTCAAGCCTAGATCCAGAATCAAATCTTAACTCAGACTCACTCGAGCTTGAGCTTGAAAGGCTAGTCTCGTTTGAGCTCGACTTGTTTATAGACTTAGCCCGCTTTCTCTACAGTTTTGCTGAGCTTGTCAAGATTGGCGTATTATGGCATAAAAGTGTGTATCAGACTGTGTACCATGTAGGCCTAACAGTGGGCTAGCACGTGAAATTCCGTTACCTCCTAAATTTGCGTGCAGTACACATATCAGCGTGTATCAGTATATATCATGGTACGTGATAATATAGTATATGTTTTGAAAGGTGTATTCCGTGCTAAGGTGTGAAAGGTTACGTGGGCCGTTGGATCCGGCTCATACGGTTCGGATGGAGGCTGGTGGGAACCTTATTACTACACGAATATACATCATAATCGATTTTTTTATCATCACAGTAGATTCTGGTGGCGACATAAAGTCATAAGACAGAGATGAGGTGATGTTATTACAGTCGGTTATTGCCCAATAGAGATGAGTGCGTCATCTCTATCGGTTCTTTACAAGAAGCGATAGAGATGACCTCATCATCTCTATCGGTTAAAGAAGCGATAGAGATGACACGCTCATCTCTATCGGTTCCTTATAAGAACCGATAGTCATTTCTATCGCTTCTTCTAAATAACCGATAGAGATGATTTACTCATCTCTATTGCTTCTTCTAAAGAACCGATAGAGATGAGTTGGTCATCTCTATCGTTTCTTATAAAGAACCGATAGAGATGACCCCCTTATCTCTATCGTTTTCTTCTCAGAACTGATAGAGATTAGGGGGTGTGCTGTTTTTCAATTCACGCTCCAATCAGCACATATTTCACACAGTATGCACATATCACATTCACACAGTAATAGCACACATTATGCACATATCAAATTCACAGAATACAAACATTTTATTACAAAACATATCACATTCATTCACAAAAAAGAACTCAAACATGCTTCACATTCAGTACACATGCAATCGCATTCACATATGTAATATTGTTCACATATGGACTAGCAAAAACTTTCAAGATCTGTAAACCTACCCATCTACGAGATAACTTCCATCCAGCACCACTGGCATAAGTGGTATCGTAACTTGTTGAGTGCAGAGATGTCTAAGCTCTTATAGTAGATGTTGATATGCTGTAAAATAGAAACAAGTGCTCTAATTTAAGTTTTCAAATTTCTATGTGGAAGGCTAATTGTATTATTATGCATGTACATATACCTTAGGGAAAAGGTCTGAGCTGTCAACCACGATCATCATGTGCTGCATGACGTACAAACCGCAGTGGTCGTCGCTGCCCTATGGATGACAATGTGAAGAATGAAAAAAAATTAAGAGATGAATAATAGATGTCAGAAAATATTAATCTTATATATGGTAGGCTCTTGTACCTTAAAGCGCATATACTCCAGCTTCGAGCCTTTTTTGTCATCGTGTATCCCTCCTTCCGCGACATAGTTTGAGAAACCCCTATATACATTGGAGAGATACCGTTGAGTCAAAACAAAATTAACGTATTTAAATACAGAAAGTGTTAGGTAAGAGTAGCGCACTTACTGCTCCAAAGGAGGCTTGATCGCGTAGGCCATCGGTCTCTTCTCGATCGAGTTAAAAGTGTAGACTATGTTGTCACTTGGTACGATCACAAGTAGAACCCAATGGTTGCTTATTAAATGGTATGCAGTGAAAGAAATAAGTTCACATACGGTTTAAGTGCGTATAAGTAATTGAAGGGTAAAGTAGTACTTACTCCTCATGGTACGGGAGTAGAACGAAGTCCTTCTTCGACCCAGCTCTCAATGCCCCCTTGATGTAGCCGACAACCCATTCCGGTTGAAGCCTAGCTATGGTCGCGAACACAAGCTTAGGGTCGACGAACCCAATGGGTTGTCGATTCATCACGACTCGTTGCCTCATTGCTCTGCAATTTGTGTTGAATGTTAAAAAACATAATGCAAAATCCTATGAAAGTCATAAGCTCGTACTATGTGGTGCGATACTCACAGCGTCCAGGATCGTACAATAAAAATATCGATGGCTATCAGTTGGTACAGACAGAACAGGTCCTTGAAACTAACATGGAATGTCCCATCCTCCTCGCGGTGGAAATATCCCTTTCTGTATTTAACATTGAAGTCGACTCGCCGCTCGCCCTCTTTCACTTTGTCAATGTACCATCCATGGAGCTGTCGAGTCCACTTGCCTAGAGGATTCAATTTGCTGGAAGACAGAAGGGGCTTTCCATGTACGTAGGCCTTAAAATCATAAGTCTTCTCTGTGGCCTGTGCTGACTTTTCTTTTTGTGCAGAAGGAGTCTCTGAGGCCAGGGCAGTGGGCTTTTCATGTACCACAGGGGGCGCTGTGGCCTCTGTGAGCTTTATCTTTTTAGCAGGAGTCTCCGAGGCCTCCAGTGATTTTGTGACTGTCATGCTAGTCCTTTTACGGGCCAGCTCTGAACTCTGTGCAGGACTCATCACGATCGTGGGAGCAGGCACAGGTACGGTAGGAACCTACGAAGCACGTGCATATGTAACTTGTTGCCGTACTACTTGAATGGCACAGAAGACGTGGAGATTTTTACCTTGACTAGTACGACGCCTGTCGTGGGCCACTTGATGAACGATATCTGCGCTTGCCTGAGAGTGGTGTATCTTTGTTGGGGGAACTCGAGCACATGTGATAAGAAGGCGATGTGGACGTAGTCCACCTAGACCCTCGTGTAGCCCTTCCCCAAAGGCTAACCATACATCGTGTCGGTCTCCTTGCATGGAAATGCAACCCTGCGTGCAGCCTCAACAGGAAATCCGTCTTCCGTTAGGGTGAGTTGGCACTTAGTAGGCGCCTGCAAAAAGTGCACAACTTGAGAGAAAACATATGAAGAGTTACCCTCGCACCTTTAAGTTAGGGAAAATTAATTATTACCTTCAGCTGGGGACCGAACTTATCATTTTTGGAACCGCAGCTGCTTGATCGGGGCACAGGTTTCTCTACGGTAGGTGGGGGCATCTAGCTCTGACTCTGAGAGATCATCGCCATCATCTCGGCCCTCAGGCGCTCCTCACGTGCCATCATCTCCTCCTCACATGCCGTCATCTCCCCCCTCATCTCCTCCCTCAGCTGCTCCCTGAGCGTGTCCTTGAGGTGCTGCGTACGTGCCTCCCATGATCTTGATCTGGCACTCGCAGCGTCATCTTGGAAGTAGGACTTCTTCGTATGCCCCGCCCATGCGGCAAGCACCCGGCCCTTATGGTCGCACTTTCTGGATAGGATGTCCTTCGACCCTTGGCTCAGAAAGGTCCCCTGCTCTTTCTGCTGGTTTACCTCCTCCTACAAGAAGTGAGTACGAATTAGATCTGAAATACAACAGGAATAGTCAACTGCAATGTACTAAGTTAGATATCTTACGATGGTGGAGACGACGCATGCGGTAGCGGGTTTTGGTACTACGAGCTGCCCATCCGCGTTTTTCTTTGTCCTTGCTAATACCCAATCACGTACCCGCTCCTCACATATGTGCGAGTAAGGCATCGCAGTCTCGGAGGTCGTGCACTCCTCGGCTAGTTGCGCCTACTCTACCTTCTTCCCTTCATAGCCACCTGAACCTAGGTGATGCGCGTGCGTGTTCTGCCTCTGGGTAGCAATGTTCTTCTGTCTAAGCTCCTTCGCCTCGGGCGTACTCTTAATCCTCGTGAAATCCTAAACACTAGGAGTCACAAACGGATACCTCTCAAATGGTGTACGGCCTTTCAACACGTATTCACTATGCATGAATACCTTGAAGTGCCTCAGAGCAACACCCATCCTCTTCATGGCGTACCGCCTTGCATTGTTTTCATCTTCCTCTTCTAATCCATTTGCCCTTAACCTCGTCCCACAGCCGATTCTACTGCTCGGCGCTAACTTCCTTTCTCCAATCCTTAACCGTTATCGGAACTCTCTCCCTCACCAATTGGCCGAAGAATGAGCGGTATCGCCCCTTGTACTTGGGAGGACCCGTGCAAACCCCTGTGGCGTTGAAGTGGAGAACCTGCGATGTTCTCCCTGTGGCCCCTTTGTTTGGTTCTCGGGCCTTCCTCACCTTACTCGGCCCCTCAACATTTGGAACTTGGCTTGGCTCAACACTTGGAACTTGGCTCAGCACCTCAGGAGCACCTTTTACTCTGTCTGGCGATGAGCCGATGCTCTCTAATTGCGACATTTTGAGGTTTCTTATCTGACATGGTCATATATTTGGCATGAAAGAAAGCAATTCATAGCTATTATGTGAACTTGACAATAAATCATGTAAAGCAACAACTGAATATTGCAGTAGAGTAACAGATGAACGAATGATCTTCAAGAAAAGTCTATATGTTGACCTTTACTCCATACATACCAACGATAACTCCTAATCTCTAAATAGGTTTGGTCCTAATCTCATTCGAGGATATAGCAAGTTTTAAGTTGTTGTACAACTTCGGAGAAAATTTCGCAAAGATCTCTCACTATTCTCCGTATACACGCCTTGACAACAGTCAAGAGGGTGTGTATCCTGAGAACACCGAGGGACGCCATCAAATCTACTCGGTTGTACAACACCAGAACTTGCCTGAACCACATGTCCTCGAACTGTCTAAAGAACGTTGACAATTTGAGTCTGCTTGCATATAAATATGCCAAAACGGTATATTTATAAACAAGCACTCTGAACGGGAGATGCAGGTTACGTAGCCTAAACTCTAATGTTGGTCACAATAAAAATTTAAAGTAGATATGCTCGACAAAAAAACAGTATTATGAATGTGCACACTATTAAAGAATATACCTTGAAGTAACTCAACAGCCCACGCCAGGTGTTATAGCAAAATAAAGAGCTCTTGAACTTCATATATCCCAATTTATGGTGTATTTCCTTTTATGATAATCTATTTAATCTATCACCTGGGGTTTGAAGAAAAGAGCTATTCATGATACCTTCCCAAGTATAAAGCTTCTTTGTGATTCCTTCTCGACAAGTATCTCAACTTAAATAAAATCTTTGGTAGTATGCCTGCTTTTGTAACTTACAACATTAACCTGTCTGTGGAATATAGGTTACAGGGGGTCCTCAGAACAGGCCCCGGACGAAGGCCCAGAGTGTACTCTCCACGCCAGACTTCATCAACCGTACGAAAAGAATACATCCAAAAGGAAAGCTGGATCTATGTTTAGATATGATAGATACAGTTGTAATCCGAGTCGTTAATAGGGTAGATAAAGATGTAAACTCTATCCTATTAACTGACTAGAATCTTGTAACCGATCGGAATCTCCAAACCGATCAGAACTCTGTAAGCCGCCCCACCCTCACTATATAAGGGAGAGGGCGGGCAACAACATAGGGATCCAATCATCCAAGCATAGAGCCATCAGGCCATAGAGTATAGCACACCACATATTACTCGGAGCACATTGCGTTTTGAGTATGCTCAGATCCAAGAGATCTATATAATCCCAAAGACACAGTGATTAGGTATTACCTCCATCGCCATGGCCTCGAACTCAGATAAACCCTTGTCTTGTGTGACCTTCGAGTTTGAGATCGAGCGCCTACCCCATAAATTCATTGCCGACTACAAAAGTCGGCGCTGGAGCGCCAGTAGGGGTGCGTTTCAACTGCTCCTCACGCACTGATGGCGTCAACCGGCGGATTCATCGCGACCTTCGTCTCCGGTCAGGTCTTTCGCTTTGGAAGCCTGGACTTCGTCGCCGATACGCGCGGAGAACTTATCCGTCGGGATCGGAGCCAGATCCAATCTGGCGAAATCCAGGGCAAAACATCTCAGGTACAATGCTCTGGATTACCTGAAAATTCAGTCGGCCCCATTAGGAACGGCTGCGACTTTCACGGCATCTTCTCAATCGAAGGGCAGAAGACCGATCTCCATCAAGAAGACGCGACAATGTGGGAGAAGATCGCCGACGTAAGGGTAAGGAGATCAAAACACAGTCTCTCCGATCTTTGGGTCGCAATGTCCGAGAGGACATTCTGCAATCCAAGTTGGGGGATCAGTCCGTCTTCCGCACACCGATGCAAAATGTCGTCGCTTCGAAGACGCTCCTCGACGCACTGGACCCGATGATTGCATCGGATAGTCCGGCAGCCCCGATTGTGGCTCACATCAAGGCCATGGTGACGGCGGCAGCTATCCAAAGAAAATCGGAGAAGCCGCTTGAGAAGCGCACTCGCGCCCCACGCGCCGCCGAGTCGCCAGCGAGCCGGATCGCAACCATCGGAAGCGTTGATACCGCGCCATGCACCGCCATCGAGACGCCGACAGATCCTGACCGCGACCTTCGCCAGACATCACGCCAGCCGACGAGAACGGAAAGAGGAAGAGAGACATGGACGTCGCGACGACTACGAGCGTTTCGGCATGAGCTACGATCGGCGGAACGACCAAAGGTACGACGACCACGACGATCACAGAGTTCATCATCACTGGGGAGGGAGAGACGAGGAGCGCCGAGTCAACGATTCGCTGCGCCGAGCCTCACCCCGACATATTGATGGCCATTACCGAGCTAGAAGATCGCCGCGCCGGAGCCCCCCCGGAATGAAGAAGGATCTATCGATGGGATCCGAGCGTTCACTCCCTGACTTCGCCGAGTGATTTGGCCCGAGGGTTTTAACCCCAAAGGCATTGTAAAGTTTGACGGGGAGCGAGACCCGGAGGCTTGGCTGCAAGTCTACGCTTTGGCAGTTAAGGCCGCAGGAGGGAATCAGACCGTCATGGCGAACTATTTGCCGGTCAATCTTAGCCCCCCGACGCAAGCATGGTTCACGGGCCTCCCAGCCAACTCGATAGATTCCTGGAGTGACCTGTGCGAGCAATTCATCGCCAACTTTCAAGGAACCTATGAGAGGCCCGGTACTCCGTGGGACCTGTATCAACTACACCAGAAGAAGGATGAAACGCTGAGAGATTTCATCTGGCGCCATACAAGAAAACACCGCCGAGACGATCGAAGCGTGGTGGTGGCGGCCTTCCGTAAAGGGGTAAGCGATCCCGATCTTATTAAAAATGTCCAGAAGCCCCGACCTCGTAAAAAGAAATGTTCGCGTTAGCCGACCGCTACGCCACGGCTTCGCACGCCCGCGACGACAAGAAGATCGTCCCCCACAGAAGAGCAAGGGCGATAAGCCCAAGTCTTCTAAACACAAGGAAAGAAAGCGCAAGGGCGAGGAGGTGGTCGCGGCAGCCGAGCACACACGACCCCGAGCCGCTCGGATACAGGCACCTGACTACAGCACCGTCATGAAAGCGATCTGTCCCTTCCACCCTAAGAGAAAACACGCCGCCAAGGACTGCTTCACTCTGAAGCGTTTTGCGCGCGAAAGTCAACGGCAACCAGCCCCAACCAAGGGTGAAGTTGCTCCGGCAAAGAAAAAGGAACTCCCAGATGAAGATGATTTCCAGGAGCCTGAGCAGGAACTGAACTACATCTACGGGGGCTCAACAGGATACGAATCCAAGCGGAAGCAAAAACTTACCGCTCGGGAGATCAACGCGGTGGAACCAGCAACCCCTCAGTATCTAAGATGGTCGGAGATCCCAATCACCTTTGACCGAAGGGATCACCCCAGCCGGGTCTCGCATCCGGGTAAGTTTCCTCTTGTACTTGATCCGGTCGTACGCAGTGTGAAGCTCAAGAGAGTCCTGATCGACGGCGGAAGTGGGCTCAATGTCCTCTTCGCCAGGACTTTCGACGACATGAATATCCTCCGCCGAGCCGGCCAAGCACTCAAATTTCTTCCATGGAGTAATCCCAGGGTCTTCCTCTTTCCCCCTCGGACAGATCTCTCTGCCCGTTACGTTCGGTACCAAGGATAACTTCCGGACCGAATACATCAACTTCGAGGTAGCTAATTTCGAGACGGCATATCATGCCATCTTGGGAAGGCCTGGATTAGCCAGATTCATGGCCGTACCTCATTACACCTACTCGGTATTGAAGATGCCGGGACCCAACGGAGTCATATCGCTTCAAGGCGACATCAAGCAATCTTCGCAATGCGACCAGGAGAATCATGAACTTGCTGAGTTACAGGAAGCGAATATCCAGGCCAAAAATATCCAATCTGAGGCTGCCGTGCTCCAAGACGGAGGAGAAGTCCCATCAAAGAAGCAGGCCACCTCAGGAATCAAGCCTTGTGAAGGAACCAAAAGGATCGTTATTGACCCGTCCGACACGTCTAAAACGACCATGGTCGGGACAGAGCTCGAGGACAAATAGGAAAGCGCGCTCGTCACCTTCCTCCAAGCTAACAAGGATATTTTCGCCTGGAAGCCATCAGATATGCCAGGCATGCCAAGGGAGGTGATCGAGCACTCTCTCCATGTTGATGAGAAGTCAAAACTCGTCAAACAGAGGCTTCGGCGGTTTGCTCCGGATCGTCGGAACACCCCTGATTGGTTAGCGAATCCTGTATTAGTTCAAAAGAAGAATAAAACTTGGCGCATGTGCGTTGATTATACCGATCTCAACAAGGCATGCCCGAAGGATCCCTTTGGGCTGCCCCGGATCGATCAGGTAGTTGACTCGACCGCAGTTGCTAAATTTTAAGCTTTCTTGACGATATTCGCTATCATCGATTCCCTAAGAGAAGAAGACCACATCAAAACCGCGCTCATCACGCCTTTCGAGCTTATCACTACACCACGATGGCGTTCGGGCTAAAAACGCCGCGCAACTTATCGCAGCGATACAACTGTTTTCATGCCCACTTGGGCGGAACGTGGAGGCATATGTGGACGATGTTGTTGTAAAACTCGGGAAAAGAAAGATCTTATCATCGACCTAACCGAGACTTTCGAAGTCTAAGGGCTTTCAAAGATGAAGTCAATCTCGAGAAGTGTGTTTTCGAGTTTCTTCGAAAAGCCGCTCGATTCATTGTATCACAATGAGGCATTGAAGCGAACCCGGAGAAGGTCAAGGCCATCAAAGATATGGAACCGCCGACTTGCCAAAGGGACGTTCAGAAGCTTACAGGTGCATAGCCGCCTAAGCGTGTTCATCTCCGATTGGGTATGCGAGGTATGCCTTTGTTCAAACCGCCAAGAAATAAGAAAAGTTCCAGGACGCCGAAGCGCAACAAGCATTTGAAGATCTGAAGGACTTCCTGACGACACCTCCCGTATTAGTCTCGCCGATGCCCGAAGAACCCCTATTACTCTATATCGCGGCAACGACTCACATAGTCAGTGTTGCGATCGCAGTGAAAGGGAGGAAGCGGCTCATGTGCACAAAATCCAACACCCAGATACTTCATCAAAGTCCTAAGTGAATCCAAGATACGGTATCCACAAGTACGTAAGCTATTATATGTCAGACTCCTTACATCTCGCAAGCTTAAACATTACTTCCAAGAACATGCTATTTCGATGGTCACCTCCTTCCCGACGGAGATATACTTCACAACCAGAGGCCATCGAGAATTGCCAAATGGGCGCTTGAACTCGGGCTTTTGACATTCAATTCAAACCCCGCACGCCATCAAATCCCAAGCACTCGCGACTTTACTACCGAGTGGACGGAATTGCAGACCCGCAATTACTAAGATCTCGAATATTGACGATGTACTTTGACGGATCCTCATGCTCGGTGGCGCGGGCTGGTATAGTGCTCATATCACCAAGCGGGAAAGGTTGAGATATGTCCTCCAAATATTTTTTCCCGCATCCAACAACGCCACCGAGTATGAGGCACTCATTCACGGACTCAGATCGCCATATCTCTCGGCGCTCGACGATCAAGGCGGTTCGCGGAGATTCAATGCTCATGGTCAATCAAGTGCAGAAGGAATGGTCTTGTATCGAGGACAACATGGCAGCATATTGCCAAGAGGTGCGCAAGCTAGAAGGCAACTTCGATGGACTCGAGCTCGTTCATGTGCTTCGACGGGACAATGAAGCAGCCGACGAATTAGCCAAGATGGGATCCTGCCGGTCCAAAGTACCCGCAGGAATATTCGTAGAAGAAATTCATAAACCCACGATTAGCGCTCGGCCAAAGTCAGACAGTTCTATAGAAAGAGAGGAAAAGGTAGAAGTCTTGGTGACACTACAAGAAAAGTGATTATCTATGACGAAAACGTCGTGACATTCTCAACTTTTGTCATGAAAAATCTATTATCTGTGACGACTTGTTTATGTTCGTCATTAATTGTATCAGGCGACGTCGCCCCATGTACTTTTGTGACGAAACATAAAATTTCGTCATGAAACTAAATTACAAATCGTCATAGAAAAATGAGTCGCGTTTTTTTCAGGCTGGGAAGCTATCGTTGCTAGAACCTAATGGCGGCTGGAAGGCCCTAATCTATTTTTTCCTTGTTGCTGGAACCTCCTGGCGGCTGAAAGTCCCTCACAGCCAGAGAGTTCCTAGCGCCTGCACTCCATCATAGCTAGAGGTTTTCCTTGTGGCGTGAGATTCTCCTGGTGGCTTGAAGGACTTCTAGATCAATGTGTTGGTTCCTAGTGCCTGCACTCCATCAAAGCTAGAGGTTATTTTTTTCTCGTTCTTCGTTTGCATGCTTATTTTATTTTTAGATTGATTTATTGTTTCTCCATCAAGTGATTGATCTGAAATTTTTGATTGGTTAATTCCTCATAAATCTTGATTAATCTCGTAATTAGGGTTTGATCAATTTTTGTCATTATTGATACAGTCATCTTGCAAAGGTCATAACTCTAGATCGGTATATCCGATCGAGATGATTCTTAATGGATTAGTTTCAAAATTGAATCTAGTTTCTACAGTTAAAATTTTGCATCAATCCAACGGTGCAATCTTCAGGAATTACTATTTTAGTGAATGTATATCATTGTGTTTTTGTGGACTGTTTTAGGACTGATTTTGACCTATTGTTTGCCATGTTCAATTATGTATTTTCTTAGATGGACAGAAGTTGGATTCAGGGTAAACAATTTACCCCTGCATATATCAAAGGTGTGGGAGAGTTCATGCAATTTGTGAAAGAAAGATTTGATGAGAATGTTCAGATACTTTGTCCATGCCGTGCATGCCTTAATCAAAAAGCAAGACCTCATTCAGATGTGCATGATCATATTCACATATATGGGATGTCAAGTGGATACACAAAGTGGGTTTTTCATGGAGAATCTGTTGATGCTGATGTGCATGAATCTCAAGTGCATTTTGATGAAAATGTTGAGCATATGGAAAATTCTGGTCCCGATGGGTTGTTTGTGGGTGACGATGACAATGATGATGATGGTGGATTACCAGAGATGTTAGAAGAGTTGTACACCGCTTGGGACCAAAGTGGAGAACATCCAAAGTTTGCTAGAGTGCTCGAAGACGCCAAGCGCGGACTTTGCCCAGAATCTAAAGTATCAAGATTCTCTTTTCTTGTGAAGTTACTTCATATCAAGTCATACAATCGAATCGATACAAAGATTTAATGCACTACTGAAGTTATTGGTGATAGCATTCGCTCATTGCAAACTTCCCAATACATATTATGAATTAAAGCAATATCTCCGTGAATTGGGTCTTGGATATGATTCTATCCATGTGTGCATGAATAACTGTGTGTTGTTTCGGAAGGAGTATGAGAATAGAGATGAATGCCCCATATGCGGTGAATCAAGATGGAGAGATGCAGATGGTAAGAAAGTGGTTCCTCAAAGGTTGTTGAGACATTTTTCGCTCATACCTAGATTGAAGAGGTTTTTTGCTTCGAAAAAAACAGCAGAGGACACACAATGGCACAAGTTGAAGCGACAACCAAATGATAATGAAATGAGTCATCCAGCTGATGGTGAGGCGTGGAAAGACTTTGATAGGAAATATCCATTGTTTGCGGACGATGCAAGGAACTTGAGGCTGGGCATAGCTACTGATGGCTTCAATCCATTTGGCAATATGAGCACTTCGTATAGCATGTGGCTCGTACTTATGATGCCTTATAACATGCCACCTTGGGTATGCATGGATGAATCGAACTGCATGATGGCCTTACTCATCCCAGGTCCAAAATGCCCTGGAAAGGATTTTGATGTTTTCTTGCAACCTCTCATAGAAGAGTTGCTTGAACTATGGAATGGTGTCCCTACTTACGATGCTTTTACTAGTGCGATGTTCAATCTTCGTGCTGCAATAATTTGGTGCATCCATGATTACCCTGCTTTAGGCACATTGTCAGGACGAACTACAAAAGGTTATTATGCATGTGTTCATTGTGACAAAGATCCGTTGTCACGGGCCATAAGGAGGAAGATATGTTACATTGGCCATCGTCGTTACCTCGCAAGGGACAACAGTATGCGGAAAAGCTTAGCTTTTGATGGACATCATGAAAAGCGTGACAAGCCAAGAGAGTTCAGTAAAGAGGAGCTTTTGGAGCAACTAGAGAAGGTCAAAGATGTTAGACCAGGAAAGCATCCTCGAATAATAAAAGGAAGGCCAAGAGGAGAACGAGCCTCAGTTATTTAGCCGAAAGGCTATATTGTTTGAATTGCCATATTGGGTAGAATTGAAGCAGCGACACAATCTTGATGTGATGCACATCGAGAGAAATATATGCATGAACCTTCTTGGCACATTACTGGATATAGAGGGGAAGACAAAAGACACTATTAGTGCTAGGCTTGATTTGCAAGATATGGGCATAAGACGTGAATTGCATTTAGAGTACAAGGGCAACTCATATAGAATTCCTCCAGCGATGCTATACCTTGAAAAAGGAGCATAAGCTTGCATTTTGTGAATTTATTAGAGAAGTTAAATTTCGAGATGGTTTTGCTTCCAACTTATCTAGATGTATTAGTGCTGATGGATGCAAGTTACAAGACTTGAAAACTCATGATTGTCATATCCTCCTGCAGAGTTTTACTGTTGGCCTTCTGGTATCGTATGAGGATATATATGAAGCAATTATGGAGTTGGGTAATTTCTTTAGAGAATTGTGTAGTAGAACTCTAAAAGTAGATGTACTGCAATGACTTAGAGCACGATCCCATCATTCTCTGCAAGCTTGAGAAAATATTTCCTCCAAATTTCTTTGATGTGATGGTGCACTTAGTCGCTCATCTACCTGGATGAGGCAATTCTTAGAGGTCCAGTTCAATTTGGATGGATGTACCCGATGGAACGTCGACTTGGCACTTTAAAAGGTTTCATAGGAATAGGGCAAGGCGGTATGGGTCCATTGCAGAGGCATACGAAATGAGGAGGCCATGACATTTTGCTCAAGATAGACGATGTTGACACCAGATTTAATCGGGAGGATGTATGGGGATGGATTTGTAGAAAACTTGGTGGATTGTGATGTCTCTGTTTTTATGCATGGTGTTAATTTAGTAGGTTCCTGTAGAGTTACATTCCTTGATGGTGAACTTGACAAGCTTATTTGGTTTGTGCTAAATAATTGTGAAGAGGTTGATCCATACATGAAGTGAGTAATCATTTATATTGAACTTAATATTTATGAAAGTGTGGACTTAATGTAATGCTATGCTTCGTTTTTCCTGTTTTGCAGAATGTTTAGAGAAGAGTTAGAGAAAGAAGGGGCAAATGACATTGATAGAAGGGTGATGACTGCATTTAAGAGATGGTTCAAAAAATATGTAAGTGAGCAGAAAGGTGAGGTTACTGATCACCTACGTGCACTGTCGTGTGGTCCAGATCTCCGAGTTAGGATTTACTCATCTCAGATCGTTAATGGTGTTCGCACAACACCATTGATCGTGAGAGAAACATGAAGACCTGAATAGTTCTATCATGGCGAGGGTACACATAATGGCCTGTTCACTGAATTTTATGGTTCATTGAAAGAGATCATTGAGTTGGCATATAACTCAGATATACAAGTTCGTCGATGATCATTATGGAAAGAGGAGAGGCATTGCAAATGATGAATATTTCAAATCCATCAATATTGAGGGGCTGTGGTACAAGACAGATCCTTTTATTTTGGCCATCCAAGCAAAAAAGATATTTTACTTACCAGACACTCAATTGGGCAAAAATTGGCGAGTTGTGCAGAAGTTTGAGCATAGGCATATATATGATGTGGCTGAAAATGAGATGACCAATAATGTTGGCGTATACCAAGAAGATGATTGTTCTGATAATGAATGAAATCTGCAAGATAGTAATCCTCCATCAGAGACTCTGCACCGCGATGATGATAATGAAGATGTAGCTGTTGATGCTAGTTTAGTGGACAACATAAGCAACAGGACAAAAAATGATAATAGTGTGAATGAATCCGAAGAAGATGACACTATGGTGCAGTTCACCAGTGATAATGAGCATGAGAATACTCTGATGGACGACAGCGACGAAGATTAGTTACTTAGGATGACAGCGACGAGGATTGGATCTTGATGGTTATAGTTTATTTACCAACAGTGTACCTATGGTCTTTAGTGACGAATTCTATGACTTCTTATCGATTTAACTAGAAAGAATGTAGTTACTATTTATGAAACTTGTAAAATGCCATAACTTTTGTCTCAGAACCCGATTTTGGTGTTCTTGTACTTTCCGAATCATCATACTATGAGCTATCCAATTATATTCTTTTGGGCACCGATTCTTGTTTGCAAATATGAAATCTACGTACGTTTGTTAAAATGGCCATAACTTTTGACTCGTAGCTCCGATCGGGGCGTTCTTTGGCTCATGTGAGATAATCAGATGGTCGGATCCTGATGGTTTGTGCGAGTGCGTACGCGGCGACGGAATTCCAAAAAAAGGTCGTTTAGGGCCTCAAAATGGCCTCCGAAGTTTTGAATCTATTTCGTCACTTTGAAGGGTAAAATCTATGTAGGGCCTCAAATGGCTGGTTTGAAGGGTAAAATACGCTTTCCAGCCCAAAAGCATATTTCCTTTTTGTAGTCAATGAGGGGGTGCTTATTCTTGTGAATTTTCCAAAATTTCCCGCACAAACACGGGCGCCAATTTCCACTGCAAAAATCCGAACACCCGGGCAAAATTTATAAGGCCCACGTACAGGGGAAACACACATAGCAGGAGATTTCCCCCAAATCACTTCTCGCGTGGCTCATTTCCCCCCAATCACTTCTCGCATGGCTCATTTCCCCCAAATCACCTTCTCGCGTGGCTCCTCCTCCACGGACAACATCCTCGCAGCGGCGACTGGTGCCCGGTTGCCTCCACATCGACGGGCCTCCTTCTGCATCTGCCACCTCCGTCTGCCACCTCCGTCTGCCACCTCCACCTGCCATCTCCACCACCGCTATCTCCATCCGTGACCCACCGCCGCCGCCCCCACCTACACCACAAGTTGCGCGCGGCACCAACTGCGGGAGTATCTACCTTAGGGACTATCGCCTGCCTGGTGAGCCACCAAACCCCTTTGTTTGTAGGTCGCCTTCTTCTCTTCTAAACCCTAACCCTAGTTTTGATAGAACCGTTGTGTCACCTACCAGATCCATATATGAACATTATATGTTTCCTTTTATTTTTTATTTTCAGTAATTTGTGGGGTCGATTTGTGATTACTGTAGCTACATGCTCGAAATGTAATCACCAGCCCATTAGTGATTCCCCGTTAGTGTCTGAATGTCGGTCTCCCCCTTAGTGATTCCCCGTTCTGGGTGTTTACCCATGTAGTTTACCAAAGAAATTTAGGAATTATTTCCTTTCATAGGCGTTGAGTTCATCAAATGACTGAAAATCGATTGCTTTCTACATGCTGGTACTAAAAGTCCAAGACCCTTGCACTAGATCTAACACACAAAACCAAAGAAATAAGCACACCTAAATTCAAGAATTCGTTTTCCTCTTTCTCGCAATTTCGCTTCCTAGGAAACTATTAGCCTGTGCTTTGCTTGATGTGAACTAAAGCGCTATTAATTATGTAGTTATGAACAATGAGGGTGTAGTAACCAAGATGGAGTCTTTGAATTATCTAGACTGCAATCACTAAATTGGCAATAGAGTTTGTATCGAAGCTAGTAGAAACATCAAAAAGCAAAATTATGGAAGAGACTCAAATAGTCCAAGTGAATAAGTTATTGCTATTTCAATTCTTCTTTTACAGAACTGAATATCATATTATCCAACTAGGAGCAGCCAATGAGAACACGACGCAAAGAAAGGCAAAGGTAAGATCTGTATTTATCTTTCCATATAACAATTTTACTATGCTTGTGCATGAATAGGGCCCTATAGTCCTCAAGAATCAAATCTTGACTATTAAAATATGGTCACCTATGTCTCAATCAATAATACTGTTGTTTTCATTATATAGAACCCGAACCATGCGAATATGAGAAGTCATGCGGCTAGCAAACACCGCAGACAATTCAAGCCAAATTTCAATCTCTAGGTATCAACAGATTAAAAACCTTCGGATTCAACTTCAACCCCACTACAACCAAAAGGATAGCAAAAGGGTATAAACAATGATGACTCGATTACCATCCCAAGAGGATAAGGGGCCGAGGAGATGAATCACAAAGATCCCTTCACTAACAAAGGTGCTTGCCGATCTATCTCTTGTCTTTGGGGCTAAGGATGTTAGTCGATGTATTGTTTTGCATTGCATCTATTTAATTTCTTTAGGTTGCTTCATTTATGTTATTTTTGTTGTGCTGCCTATTTCATTTTGTACACATATTTACACTAAAATTTTCTTCTGGTCTAGTATTTTAAAAGGTGCGTTATAAGACCAGCTCAAAGGCCCATAAAAAGGAAGACCGACAACTTGCCTCCAGGTGGTACAAGAGCTTCAAAGAGAGTGAGGGCAACAACAGCAGTAGAGGAACCCACTGGAGTCACAACAAGGTCCACAAAAAAAGTGGCCTTACCTACACTTCAAGAAGATACAACCACTGAATCCTCCGAGCAAGTGGTCCATGAGGATCAAGTTCGGACAAAAGAACAAGAACCCATTGCTCAACCTACGAGTCCGGTCATGGATTGGTCCTATCCTAAGATGGTGCGAACAAAGAACAAAATGATGAAGGCAAGTTATTTTTGGGCATTCTTCTTTTTCATCTTTATTACAAATATGTCATAGAACAATATTTCAGATTGTTTTCATAGGTTACACATTTAACTAATCCCTTCAATGCCTTTTTCAGAGATCCCCAAATACTTCTACAAGAGGGAAGAGAGCAAAGAACAATGGGGAAAATGCTTGAGAAGATGACTAGAACTATGGGCAAAAGGTTGCCATCCAATTTGCCGAGGGGATGAGAAGGCCACATAAGCCGTTGGAAGTCGCAAAGTTTGCATCAGTGTCCATGCTCAAATTAGGCATCATGTACCTATCCTCACTAGTTCGAAGGAGTACAAGAACAACACAGCTCATTTGGATAATTTCATGGGAAAATTGTCTGTAAGTGATTTCTTTCTTGGCCACAAACAATCACTCTTCTTCCACATTAGATTGCATAATTCATTAATGTGGTTCATTCAACCTGCTAGACACGGCTGGCCTTGGACACCAGTGATAGGACAACCAAGGATGCATGTGCTGAAATTTTGAAGGGTGGGGTGCGACAATCTAGGTATTTGCTGAAGAAGTGGTTTTTCAATGGTATCCCAGCAAACGAAATTAGTACAATATCCCCAGTACCTACCATGACAGATGAGGAGTGGAGAAAACTTGTCCAGAAATGGTCTGACCCGAAAAGCAAGGTACGGTCTATGAATATGTGGTTCTATTCAAATTCCATTCATGAATGTGCCTAATGGAACCATCTGCTGTAGGAAATATCCAAAAGAACAACCAAAATCGTGCAAAGTCAAGTTCCATCAAGCCACGTGGTCTCGCAGCTACATTGCACATTTGCCATGCTCGTAAGTACTGTTCACCGTCTCATTATTCATTTTCCATCCACAACACTTGATAGGAACCTTGCTAGTAGGCAGCCAAGGAAACCTTGATAACCAAATAGATAAAATTAGATGCACTTATTTAGTTCAAGCCCTGCCTATAATAAAGCCATATGTAGTTAATAAAAACTTTTCTACTTGATACATTTTATTTTGTTTCTTCTTCCAATTGTAGAAGGAGAAAAACAAAGATCAACAATTCACTGCTGTGGACATGTTCAAGGAGTGCCACAACAGCAAGAAGAAGGAACTCGCTGAACCTGTGCAACGCGCAATTGTAAGTCCCCGCAAATCCTCCTTTTTCTTCTGCCATTGTAATGAGTTGATAGATAGGAGGCAGGTCCAATGATATTCAATAAAGGATAGACTAAATTCTGTCCGTATAAACATAATTTTTATTTTCTTGTCAAGTATTTCTTTTATTTTAGAGGAGTCTCTAAAGATAAAGGTGAGTTCCAGCAAAATGTCTATTGAACAAGAGCACATCGAACTTCGAAATAAGAAATGCTTTCAACTTGCATGCATGTCTTTAGCCCATCGCTACCGCTCAAGTGAGGAGGGCATATTGTTTGACCAACGAAAGCCTCACTAGTTCCTTCTTCCCGTTCACTATTCCCGTAGCCTGATACGCTCTATCCTTCCAACATTAGCTGACACATGAGTATCTATAGTTCATCCTGACCCTTCGCTACCGCTTTCCTTTAACAAGCTACTCCGCCTTGCCAACGCTTGCCTTACCGCTTGCCAGCAAATAAGGTTATTTTCTTTTTAGTATTTTTGATTAAAAAATCCATGTTGAATTTGAAATGGGTCCACCATCCACTTTTTTGAAAAATAGCATCCCCTAAATCTATTTTAGCATATAGTCCGAGCTTCCTACAAAAAACTCGAGTGAATTCCAACAGAAATGGATTTCCCATTCTACATACTTTCAACTGGAT
This sequence comes from Otatea glauca, assembly GCA_036346275.1. NCBI lineage: Eukaryota > Viridiplantae > Streptophyta > Magnoliopsida > Poales > Poaceae > Otatea > Otatea glauca. The sequence goes on from CM070714.1 coordinate 18,053,061, forward strand.
CAAAAAGAATAGCTAAAAAATACATAAATGGAGTGATAAGTAAGATAGAAGATAAAAGACTAAGAGGAGGGTACATTGCCAACACCGAACTAGGCCAAAGAAGATCAATATGACCACTCCCGCAACTCTTTTCATCGGCTTAAAAGATCTATCCAAGGATTCCCATAGCCCACTTTTCATCATCCGAGTGGATATGCGCAAGTAAAAGGGCAGCTAAGCTAGAAATGTTGAGTTGACTTATCATCGCTTGTTGATGGAAGACGTGTCAAGTGAAAGAACCAAGTTCTAGTAAAAATTGATATGATAAATATAAATATTGTTTTATAAGAGCATTCAAATGAATGCTGTCGTACTCTAGTTCCTCAAAAAACCTTACAATTAGTGGAAGCTCTTAGAAAGCTAGAGAAGAAAGTAGCTACACTAGATATGTAAACACTGCATAGGTATATATGGACTCATCAAAATATCTTTCTTCTGTTATGCTTACAAAATTGCTTTATTGCATCCATACCATATAAGTAACTAGACCACATTGAATAGAGAGATTCATTGTGTCAGCATACAAAAGTTAATCCATTTCTTCATGTGCTTTTCATGAAATTTTCTAAAGGCAAATTTAGTGATTTTCAAGTAATCACCAGAGGTTACCTTTGTTGTGTCCTGTTCTATTTGGATGAAAGTTTTCTTTGTATAAGCCTTTTATTCCACGTCGTCCCCCACGATAGGATTTGTTTTTCCACTTACCGTGTTAAGCGGGGTGGGGATGATTTTCGATTTAGATAAGAATGTATCTTCCTACGGTGTACCTCGCGTTGGGCTTTTGGGTGGTTACCGCATGACGGAATCATGTACTGCGAGATTGAGCCCAAACAGGCGCGGATCCAAGGGCGAGCCCCACGAAGGCTGAGGGTGCTGTGCATTGATTTTAAGCGGGAACAGACATCTTTAGAGCCACATAAGTGATACGCTCCATGAGAGCCTGTCGATCCGACATCGATCGGGAAAGGGTATCACTCGCCAAGAGCCACGTAAGTGATACGCTCCATGAGAGCCTAAGCCGTATCTGACATCAGTCGGGGAAAGGGTATCACTCGGCCAAGAGCCATGTAAGTGATATGCTCCATGAGAGCCTAAGTCGTATCTAACATCAGTCGGGGAAAGGGTATCACTCGGCCAAGAGCCGCATAAGTGATACGCTCCATGAGAGTTTGTCGATCCGACATCGATCGGAAAGGGTATCGCTCGGTCAAGAGCCACGAAAGTCATAGGCTCCATGAGAGCCTGATCCGAATCTGACACCAGTCGGGAAAAGGGAACCTCTCGACCGGAAATTGTCAGACGTGATGCGTTCCAAGAAAGCCTAAAATCGACATCATTCAAGAGTCGCTCGGTCGAAATCTGTGTAAGGAAATGATGAAGAACGCAGAAAGTCCCAGATAAACATCTCGAGTTGGGTTGGGGATGAGCTGCAACAGGCGTTGATCGACCCGGAGTTGTATGAAGTATAATGAACTTCGCGTTAACCAGAAAACTAGATCCTACGATGAAACGAACGCGTCATCAAGATCAAGCAACGCTTGAGGTCCAGGGTGCCCTAGAGCGGGACCACTCCACGATCAACAGACAGATAAGAACTTCACTCCGATGAAAAGATACTTCTTTATAAATTTCCTAAGCATTATGCCTAGGAAAGTGTGGATTACATTGGCTGGAGCCCTAGACCTCTCCACGCCGCACACGGCCGAGGGCCGCAACAAGCACTTCCCTTGCCCTGTAGAGAGCAGGGAAACCCTCGAGGAGAACATCGATGGAGGCACGATCGCGGGCAACCACATCCTCCTCGATTAACTCCGCCAAGCCGCGAGCAAACTCTTCCCATAATGCCGCGATCCTGGGATCTTGGGACACCGCGCGACGATGACGCCGCCTCGCCATGGAGAAACGAAGATGAGAAGTAGAGAGATGGAAGGCTAAAAGTTTAAAGATAGAACCTGCGTCGAGTCGCTTCCCCTCTTTATAGTCGATTTTGACAAAGTCAGAATAAATGCTCAATTATTAGGAATCGGAAGCCAAAGAGTTTTTCTTTTCAGAAGACGAAGAGTTTTTTCTCGAACCAAAGCAAGTTAAACGCAGGAAGAATAAAAACGACCTCGAAGACTGCCCTGTAACTATTTACGATAAAGTATTAAAGGCTTCAGGCGGGAAAGATATCGATTTTGCATTTGCCCGGTAGAAGGTTACGCTTGAGGAGGGAAAAAATCAAAGGATAAAATCAAGTCCTTCATAATTCGCCTGTTGAAAAAGGAAATTTTCGATTGGAAAAGGAAGCCAGTCGGAACTTCAGGCAAGGAGCCCAGAGTAAAGCAGTCGGATCATGAAGCACTCGGGGGCTGCTGTGGAATATAGGTTCCAGGGGGTCCTCAGAACAGGCCCCGGACGAAGGCCCAGAGTGTACTCTCCACGCCAGACTTCATCAACCGTACGGGAAGAATACATCCAAAAGGAAAGCTGGATTTATGTTTAGATATGATAGATACAGTTGTAATCCGAGTCGTTAATAGGGTAGATAAAGATGTAAACTCTATCCTATTAACTGACTAGAATCTTGTAACCGATCGGAATCTCCAAACCGATCAAAACTCTGTAAGCCGCCCCACCCTCGCTATATAAGGGAGAGGGCGGGCAACAACATAGGGATCCGATCATCCAAGCATAGAGCCATTAGGCCATAGAGTATAGCACACCACATATTACTCGGAGCACATTGCGTTTTGAGTATCCTCAGATCCAAGAGATCTATATAATCCCAAAGACACAGATTAGGTATTACCTCCATCACGAGGGCCTCGAACTCAGATAAACCCTTGTCTTGTGTGACCTTCGAGTTTGAGATCGAGCGCCTACCCCATAAATTCATTGCTGATTACAAAAGTCGAAACTGTCATGAACAAAATTACATCTCAGAAACACAGGCTAGCAAAAAGAGAGAAGATGCTGCACTGAACTGATAGGAAAAAGCACCACAAGGTATACGTGGCATGCATATGGAATTTCTTGCCTATATTGAACACAAATATTTTCCCTCACTATTTCCCCCACAAAAAACCGCTCAGGGTGTTCACTAGCTATGTCGTGGAACAAGAATCACATGTATAAATAATTAAATATATTTGATGAGTTGTAATCTCACGAATTATTGGCTGTAGCTAAGCATCAAAGTGAATACTTACAATATCTGTAGTAGTCCCACCCACTTACATCGAAACAATGGAACTTGGTATATTCCATAATCGAGCTCCTAAATTTCTTCAATCATCCCATAGTAAGAGTTCATTGCGGTTGATGATCCTCTTTTTGTGTGATGACATCGGACAAAACATTTATGCTTACACCATTGTTTTGAACAGTACTCTTTGCATCTTGACTTTCAGTGTAAAAGGTGTAGCCATTAATATTGTACTCCTGCCATATCTGTATATTAAATCTAGGTCCGTCGGCCAACCATTTCACATTCTCACTTAGGGAGACCTCCGCCTTTTCTTTGAACCATGTGAGAAATCGATCGTTGTGTTCTCGCGTGATGGAAAGCTCATCCATATGTGGATTCTCTTCTCGTAATATCAACTTGTGTTGCTCGATGTACCCTGCAACTTCTGTGCTGTGCTGTAAGACTGTCAAATGCGCTTTGCAATACATATCAAACCATGGCCTCGTTAGTTTCGACCCCACAGTTCCTTTGCCAACAAGTCTGCCCTCATGGCGAGATACAGGAACACCGATTGCTTGTCTTTTTCCAAGATAGTCCACACAGAACTCAAAAACCTCTTCAGTCCCATAACCTTCAACAATACTACCCTTAGGCTTTGACCGATTCCTCACGTAGGACTTTAATATACCCATGTACCTCTCGAACGAATACATGTAACGTAAGAAAGCGGGTCCACATATCTTAATCTCTCTGACAAGGTGAACAACAAGGTGGACCATGATGTCGAAGAATGACAGTGGGAAATGCATCTCAAGCTGACATAGAGTTTGCACCACCTCACTCTATAAGTTGTCTAGCACATCGGGGTCAATAAATTTGCAAGAGATCGCATTGAAGAAGTAACACAGCTTCGTGATTGCCAACCTGACATCCTCTGACAGAATATTTCGAATTGCATATTGGAGCATTTATGTCATCAAGATATGGCAGTCGTGGGACTTCATGCCCAACAACTTCAAATCATCCATGGACACAAGCTTCTTAATATTCACGGAGTAGTCAGATGGAACTTTAATACCTTGAAGACATTTGCAAAGGTCTTCTTTCTCCTTCTTGGACAGGGTGTAGCATGCAGTGGGGATGTATGGACCTTTTTCATTCTCCTCTATCACTGCAAGCCTGGGCCTAATTCCCATGTAGGTCATGTCGCGACGAGCATTCACACCATCCTTGGTCTTCCCAGGTATGTTTAGCATGATGCCAATCAAATTGTTGTAGACATTCTTCTCAATGTGCATGACATCAATACAATGCCGGACTCTTACTCCTTCCAGTACGGTAAGTCCCAAAATATCGACCTCTTCTTTCAAATGGTCATAAGACGAACAGATTTACAACACTTTCCGTACTGAACATCGATATCCTCCACACGTGAATATACTTGCCTTTTACTCATAGGCTGCGGTGCTGAACGGACTTCCCTCTTCCCATCAAATTTGTCATCCATCTTACGGTATCGATGACTTCGAGGTAGAAACCTACGGTGACCCATATACACATTTTTCTTAGAATTCGACAGCCATAGGCTCTCAGTCTCCTCTTTACAAATAGGACACGCTTTGGCTCCTTTCGTATTGTAGCCCGCCAAATTAACAAGGGCCAGGAAATCATTTATGGTGCAAAATACCATAGCCCGTAGGGTGAAATGCTCTCTTTTGTACGCATCCCACACCACAACTCCCTCGTTCCACAATTTTACCAAATCCTCAATCAGTGGAGCAAGGTACATATCAATATCATTTCCCGGTTGTTTGGGTTTCGAGATTAGCAACGACATAATTATATACTTCCGCTTCATGCACAACCAAGGAGGGAGGTTGTAGATACACAACAGAACTGGCCAGGTGCTGTGATGACTGCTCATGTTACCAAACGGATTCATTCTGTCGGTACTCAACCCAAATCTTATGTTCCTCATTTTGGCACCAAACTTCTCGTGTTTCCAATCGATGTTTCTCCATTGAGCCGAATCAGTAGGGTGTCTCAGTTTGCCATCTTCCTTTTGAGACTCATAATGCCAATGCAATAATTTTGCCTCTTTGAGATTTGCAAACAACCGCTCCAGATGAGGAATGATGGGCAAGTACCACAATACCTTGGCCGGTGCACCTTTAGTTACCTCTTCACCATCATCGCCCCGGCTCTTACACTTCTTGACATTACCCTTCTCCTTATGCGCGTTACGGTACAAGATGCAATCATTCGGACATGCATGTATCATTTCTATTTTCATTCCCATGGGACATAGTAGCTTCTTCGCTTCATAAATGCTTATTGGCAACTCGTTTCCTTCCGGAAGCAGATCCGACAACAGAACTAAAAGTGCATTGAAGATTGTATCTGTCCAACGGTGTTTTGCCTTCAGTTCGAACAATGTAAGGACCGAACCCATCTTGATGTATTCCGCTTTGCAACCCGAGAACAACTGTTTGGCATCGTCTTCCATCAAGCTTTTGAACTTTTCGAACTCTCTTTCCGTGTAATTTCCCTCCGCACCTTGCAACATTTGCTCCAAATTGTCCTAAAAAATATCACGCTACAACCTGTCATCGAGTTCCACCATGTCTCCGTTGCATACCGAAAGGGTACACCTGTCTCCCCGTGAAGGATCCAACACGTGTAATTCCTCATGTAACATCAAAAAAATATTTAAAATAAGAAAAGTAAAAATTTAAAATTTGAAAATAAAATTAAATAAAAAATTTGAATTGAAAATAAGAGTATTGTTTAAAAATATTATCTTTCATCTCAATATCTTGAAATCCAACCTCACTAAAGAGATGAGCTACAATATAAAACACCAAATTAAATAAAATATGAAAATAAGTTGGAAGTAAAAATTTACATTGAAATTCCAACTAATCTAAAATTTTATTGAATTTTGGTTCGTAAGAGAATCTTTAATTGTACTAATTTCATTTTCTCTACAATACAAAACTTAAAGTACAACAAGAAAATAAAGTTCAACATTAAAATATATTTATTGATAATTTTTATGAATTTTTCTGAATTTATTTTGATTTTCTTGAATTTCCTTGATTTTTTTCTAAAGGAAAAATCTTTTCATATAATCAAAATAATAGATAAAGAAAAGAGTAAAAGTTTATAACAAAAAAATAAAAAAAAATTATTTAAACATATAAAATTATTCATAAATTAATTTTGGAAGTTGAATGTCATATCAATATATTTAAGGAAGTTACAAGTCACATCAAAGCAATTAAGAGTGCAATTAATGATTCTTGTCTAGCAACAGTGAATTTGTCAGATTTAAATAACGATAATACTATATTAATTCGATCTGAATTTTTTATATTATCTTAATTCTGGATAAGAACATCAACAGTAAAAAAATCAGGAAATAATGATTAAATTTGCTAATTTTAAAAATTCGAATACTGAAAATATGAAAATGTCAATGTCAGAATTTTAGTAAATAAAATATACATAATTTGAAGTTGAACATATTAGAGGATACTAATATGGCTATAAGGAACCTTCATAAAAATTTTCACAAATATTTCAAAAGTTATAAACTCCCAGATAAATTAAATACAGAAAACTGAAATGTATGCACAGTGCACTGTCAGAATATTTATAAATTCTACAAGCATCATAAAATTCTAAACATTTAACAGTGCCTTCTAACCTATCTTGTGTACACTCTATAAAATTCTCATTAAATTAACACCATGATTGCTTACTGATTCATTGAACCCAAAGCCATCTTAATCTGCTGTCAGCACAAAGGGGAGATGAATTCCCTCCTCCCATCTTCCTTGAAGCTTCCTCAGCCCAGTACATCCCCTCTGGTGCAGCAAAAGAACCCCCTCCAATTCAATGTCTAGGATCTACCATGATGAAAGCACAGTGCTACAATTAAAAGCCAATTAAAGCACCAAATCTTGAGAGGATAAGGCAGTTTCATCTCTTGTCAATGAAGCAGTGCACATTTCCTGTAGATGACCCCACCTGGAAGCCTCAAGCTTGGCCCTGGTTCATTTCTCCTGTGCATAGCAAGGAAGGATGCATGCATTCTGTTTCATCTCCACAACAATGATGAAGCCTCATCAATGCTCTGCTCATTAAGCCACCATTCATCTCACCCGGACATGAGATCATTTCCCCTTAATTGCACTGCCTTGCCCATGCCCTGCACCTTATATAAACCAACATGAGCACCTTAGTCCATTCACCAACATCTCAGAAGCCTTCTTCCTCACAGACAAGCTCCAATTCAGAGCATAGCCACCATTTCACCTGGCTCTAACTGCAAGCTCCATTATCGACCAACTTCTTGATCAAGCCATCATTATCAAATTCCAAACACAGAGAGTATCCTCATCCACCCATGATCGAAGGCCCTAATTCAAATTGAGAATACCTTCACTGAATTGAGCTGCCACCACGCTCCATCCAGAACCGCCGCTCCATGCCGTCTCGCCATCACCTCGGGTCGCCACAGCACCGGCAGAGATTACCTACAGACTCACCAAGGTCCCCTCTACCCATTTTAATGGTCTTCATCTTTCCTCAGCTCCCGCTGCACCGCCAACTGCGCTCGCCAGAGACCAGCCATGGCGCTGCCCTGAGTTTCCCTATTTTGTTTTCCTTTCTCTAGTTGAAGCCTAGTCGAATGAGTAGACTAGTTAAGTGGCTAGCTGTATGGAATGTGGGACCAATATGGTCTGTGTGTGGTTAGCTAAGTTTAGGAGCAATGTGTTGGTAAATGCTAGTCCCTGAAAAACTAGTTTATGAATATTCAATATGATCAAACTTCCTAATACAACAAAAATCATTATAATAGTTGTTCGTAGTCCTTTAGCCGAAACATGCCTTTACATGATGGTAAGTAAATATGAGGTCTTAAAATTATATAAGATGTCATAAATTCAATTTTGGGATCAGGTTGAGTTAATCCCAAATACCCGTAGAGTTAAGCTCATGATAATCGGCAAAAAGATCTAATTTGGATTGCTTTCATAAAAGACTTCATTCTTCATGTACATATAAAGTATCGTAGCTAAAAGCAAAATAATGCAAAATTAGTTCTAAAATAGTTCTAGGATCATCACCTGCTAATGCCAGAAAAATGAATGAATAATCATATGTAGTGTAGCCGCAAACGAAAAGCGAAATCCGTCTAGTTACAACGTTAATTTTATGTTCATTTATGCTATTTCTGCAGCAAATAAAATATCTCGTCTAAACACTAATATTTATAAAATCAGTTTAGGAATACTCTTCAAAGTACATACTATTATATTCTCAAGAAAGTATCTCATTTTATCATGCTTTGTATATAAATCTTGATAGCAAGATTACCTTAAGTATTATGTTTTCAGAAACGCTTAGGCCTTTTCGGCAACTCATAAAACAACTCGTCTAAATGTAAATTTTATGAAGAATAGATCAAAAATTATCCTTGAGATATGTTCTATCATAATATGGAAAAATATTCTTTTTAAAACTTGCTTTGCATTTGAATCTTGCTAGCTCTATACCCTTAAGTGTGATGGTCATCAAAAACCTTAATGCCATTTAAGCTATTTCAATAATGAATAAAGCATCTCGTCTAAATCCTAAAATATATTAAATCAGCTTAGGAATGCTCCCCAAAGTATAGGCCACCTTATTATGAAGAAATAATCTTGTTTCACCATGTTCTGCATATAAATCCTGTCATCCAAATAACCCTAAGTATTATGATCTTCATAATCCGTAGTATGAATAAACGAGCTTTAATAATAAATAAGAAATCAATGGTTAAGATATTTGTTTTAACCAAGACCTTCGTGCAAACCAGGATACGTAACCAATAGTCCAACCTAATAGATCTAGTATATATATATATATTCAAAACGAATTCTTATGAAAGTCAGTTAAAGATTAAGTACTACTCATATATAATATGATAACTAATGTTTTAATCATATTAATCCAAATAATTTTAGCATCTATAAGTCGAAGTTATAAATACAAGAATACATAATTTTAGCCTCTTGAATTCGTAAAACAAGAATAAATAATATATAAAAGAATCTGCATCCGTTCTTTATAGGAAGTCTTTATTTGATATACTGTCTGTCTTCTTTTTGCCCTTATTGAAATTGTTGTTCGCTATATTTCCATTGAACGACATGTAGAACCCGACGTCACTAATTCCGTCATCAACCACGCCAGTTGCAACCGCGATTTCATCATAAACAACAATTAAGCAAGGCAAGCACCCCCTTTGATCATATTGATCCAAGTATTTAATTTTTACTTTGTTTATCAAATTGTTTCATGCATGCGCTTATTTTTTGTAAATTCGCTATATTGTGGTACTGGTAGATATACCTGCTGTCTCATGAAACCTCTTTGATAAATATTGACATGTGAACCTTGATAAACCTAGAGTTAAGATTAGACAATATATAATGTCACTTTGGGTATGTGCGATTAATAATCATGCTTAGCCATGCTTAATTAGAAATGAAGTTGATGATCCGATCAAAATTGATTCTTGAGAATTTATAAAGGTGGGTTATGACATGATGTCAATTGTTGGTATTTTGGCTAAAATCCCCAAAATAAAACTATGGTTTAGATGCGGGCAATTATTGGCAATAGCCGGTTGTGCAAGAGATGGACTTGTACATAGGTAGGGGGAGATTATTGCCCGTGTTGGATTAAGGACTGAGCTATGGGTTGTTTTCAAGCCAAGAAAATCGTACAACCACGAGTGCTGGTATGGGACATCCTTAACCTATTAAGTTGCTTAGGTCTAGCTTTGCACATTGGTAGGCGGGAGATAATATGAGCAATCCCTTCTAGGCTTGCTTATGAGGGGCTTCCACACCGAGGTGTGGGTAAATGCATATCGGTACAACGATGTACGCCTTGTTATAGGAAGAAACTGTTTCTTGCAGAGATGGACTGCCTATGTTATTGATCTATATGCAGAGATGGACTGTCATGTTTTACTTAATTATGTTTCTTCTTCCATAACAAGGATTCAACGTCATTGGGCTGGTGCAAAGCTAGGTCTATGTAATGTAACGGTTATGTTATGATCTTTCTGCGGCACACGAAAGGAAGTGTGCTAATAGTTTGCACAAAGAGCTGATCATTTCTTATGGGTAAAAGCTGTACACCTCTGCAGAGTGAAAATCCAATTAATTAGTCGCGCCTACGGTCAAAGGCACTTGGTAACGTCATCACATGGTTAGCAGTTTTACTATTTTCAAAATGGGATGATTTTCACCTGATGTGCCTTGTTTTGGCAAAGATTATGGTTACACCACGTGTTGGTAAGGAATGGATATGTCAGAATTGGATTATTGGATCATTGAGTTATTCAATGCTCACGAAGGGCTGTGAGTATTACTTATGCTTTAGTTATTTCTTATCAGTCAAACTTGCTTTATTAAATTCCGTTTGCAAATGACAACTTGATTTACAAATTCAATTTCGCTTTACGCAAATTAACCGTAGAAGCCTTTCCTTTGAAATGGCCTGCATATATTATAGGATTTGCTAAAGTCTTGCGGAGTACGTAAAGTACTCACCCTTGCTTATTATGTTGTTTTAGGTGGAAAAAGATAGCGAAGCTTCGAAAGATCTCTCTTCGTCGCAGGATGCGGGATTTTTAATAAAGCGACCTTTCTAGGGATTATGCCTTGTTAGTTGCCTGAGGGATTGGATGGGCACACTACAAGACTTTACTTATTCTGTTGCTATATTTATATACTCTGAGTTGTAAGAATATATTGTACAAATAGCTTCCGGTTGAATAAAATGATGTATGGATGTGATTCCAATTGTTGAAAATGTGCGTACTAGCCACTGATCATGGGACTAGTACTGTATGCGCATTAGATTTCCATTTCTACATTTATGTGAAAATGGGGGTCGTCACACCTCACGAAGTCACGTCGAATGAGGTGGTCCTCAATTTGAGCTGAGTTGTTAAATCTCCTGAGATTGGTGCAATCAATGCAAGGACAATATATAAAGTTTACACCCCTATTCACCATGTCCTCTTCTGCAATTTTTTTGAACTCCTTGACACCTCTCTGAAATTCAGCACTCACACGGCTTTTTTGATATATCCATTCCTCATGGTCCATCTGCAATTAGACTTTGCACAATAAATTAACGAAAAACTAGAGTGACAATTAGTTAGCTATTTCAAACATTGAGACATCATTTCAATTAATATTATCTTTGTAAAATAGAGGACGGGTTTCAAGATATATCAATGTACTCCCAATCGATACCTACCTTCTTCCCTAGTTAAGAGCTTCCAATTCCCTAGTTACGAGACATACATTGCAAACATCTACACTGATATCAAATAAACAAATTATATAGTGCCGTAGCTTGCAAATCTTTTGACTTCAATATGAGAAAACAAGGGAATCAACGATGACTCCTAATCTCTAAATAGGTTAGGTCCTAATCCCATTCGAGGATATGTGGTTTGGGCAAGTTCCTAAGCCGTTGTACAACTTTAGAGAACATTTTGGCAGCATCTCTCCGCTGTTCTCTAGATACACGTCTCGACAGTAGGTCAAGAGGGGTGTGTACCCGAAGAACACCACAGGGAGATGCTATCGAAATCTACTCTAGAGTTGTACAACAGCTCAGGAACTTGCTCGAACCACATATCCTCGAACTATCCAAAGAACGTGGACAATTCGAGACTGCCTGCTTATAAATATGCCATTTCGATCGGTATATATTTATAAACAAGAACCTTCGAACGGGAGACATAGGTTCTGGAGCCTAAACTCTAGCTAACATTCATCATATGACAGCAATAATAATTTCAGATTAACATGAGAGCACTGCAAATTAAGATAGTTAAATACATGTTGTAACATCCCAAAAATTCGCCTAAATATTATTTTATTGTCATTTGTGCATTTTATGATTTTCTGGAATTTATTTAGATTTTTCTGTATTTATTTGAATTAATTTTAAATTAAGAATATTAACCTTTTGTTCAAATCTATTTAAATTATTGCAAAGTTAATATAAAGTTTTGCCAAAAATATTTTATTTGAGTCCAGAATGTCTCAAAGTATTTTTGAGATTTTTCTTAGATTTTTCCTAATAGTTTTATTGCCTAAAACTAATTAAATGAATTTCTGTAATTAATTTAAATGGAATTTTTTTTTAAAAAAAACGAGTGAATGTGTCGGGCCTACCATGTTTATCTGCAACCAAGTCACCCGTCGCGGCCCAGTTTCTCTGCGAAACCCTAATCCTCGCAGCCGTCCGATCGCATCTCTCCGGATCAGATCGCGCCGCGTAGGAGCCGGGTCGTGGCCGTTGGATTGCGACGCGTGTACGGCTGGGCGTCATCGTCTCCGTTCAGGACTCGAAGTCCGCCGCCGTAACGCCTCTGGTCTTCTCCGCCGTGTAGGGCTCGAACGCTTAGGCTATAAGAGGAGGGGGTAGCGTCCCGAGGTTAGCAGGTGTGCGCCGCAACTTTTGGTCGGAGCCTTTTCGCGAGAGCAGCCATAGAGCGCGCCCAGGAGCTCGTCGGAGCAAGCCGAGGTCTTCGCCATGGTTTTTCGCTTGGAGTTCGCCGTCCGTGGAGTCTCTGCCGTCGCCGAGGCCGCCAACTTGTTCGCCGTGACGAGTCGCATCCGTGAGGGGTAGAAATGTCACCGGAGAGCCCTCCTTCCGCCGTCGTTGTGGTCTTCGTCTCCATGTCCGGCGAAGAAGCGCTGCCGTGCCGCCATCGCTAGACTCGAGAGGTAACGACCGTCGGATCTCCAGCGAAGGATTAGGATCGTGCCACGTAAGGTTGAGATCAGTAGCCGTTAGATGCGATCTGTGCGGTGGGTTTTCCGCCGCAGGGATGGGCCAATCGAACGCCGCCGTGTGTCGGGAACGGGTGCCGAGGCGTCGTGGACCGAGTCCACCGTGGTTCAGCGCTGCGCCGTGGACCGAGTTCATGCACCGCAACACGTGTCAGCGTCGGATTGGTTCTAGATTAGGGCTGACGTCATACTTGCGTCATAATTGCATTTTTCAATTGGAAAATAATTCGATTGGAAATTCTGTGATGATGACATCATCATGAGGTCACGCTAACATCATAAATCAGTTTTTCAGTTTAAAAATAATTCTGTTAATTCCGAATTTCTATTTTTGCAATTTTAGTATTTATTCAAACTTCAAAAGGCTATATCTTTTACATCTTAACTCGGATTTGAGTGATTCAAATTTATAAATTTTTTTAAAATTGAGATCTATTTAATGGTGAATTTTAATTGATTTTTGGAGCTCATTTACTCTCTGTTTTGGTATTTATTTGCTTTTCTCCTTCGGTACGCGTGGACGTTGAATTGTGCGACGCTTCGGAGGAAGATCCAGCAACTCAAGAGCAAGCTCCAGATCAAGATCAGGACCTATTCCAAGGCAAGCTGTGCGTTGATCATGTTGAACCCATGTTTATAAATTTGCTATATTTGTTTTACCCTATTGCATATTATTTCAAGTATACAATTGTTTCAAATTAAATTGGGACTTAGCTATTATACCAATTTGATCTACACCTTACCTTGTCATTGTATGTCATAATCTATTGTCACCCTAGATTGGTTCATTATAGTTGGTTAGTAGTTATAATCAACATGGGATGGTTAGACCGTATTAGTTGCTTAGCCATGCCACGTCGTCACATGTGATTGAATCATTGATAATTAATCTTGACTAATGGAATATGGAATGATGTTATGAACTTGTGTGTCATGTGGGATCACACGATGAGATTGAGTTGTTGTGGCGAGTCATGTCATGCAACGATGTTGAATTGTTGATGGCACGTGGTGCTTAGTAATCAATTGGGTGATATTCACTTAGATTGGGGCAAGTGACAAGGGGCGAGTATGCCAAGGTGGGCCTGATGGGCAGAGGGTATGTGGAAGTCTTGCCTTGATCACTCTAAGGACTTAACCTTGCAAGCCTTTGACCTGAGTCAATCAAGCAACCACATGTCTGGTGTGGGTCAGCCTAGCTGAATAATTTGCAATGTCTTAGCTTTGGTACTATCGTGGTTGGTGTGAGTTCCCGATTTATGGAGTAATTCACATGGTGCAAGAGGGGGGCCCTGGATGTGGTAACCAGTCCCACCAGTGTTGAAACCTTAGCGGGTGGTACCGAGTTAACCAGCGCATTGTAAAGGCTTTGTTATAATCACTCGCCTTGGTGGTGTTTGGTTGTATCGCGTGGGTAAAGTGCATAACCTCTGCAGAGTGTGAAACTATTCGGATAGCCATGCTCGCGGTATTGAGCAATGCTCGGGAATTACAGTTAAGGGTTAGCTTAATTAAATGGACAACTTGGTTGGGATGGCGGAATGTCATGTGGAAGATGGAATTTGACTTAGAATTGGAAACTTGGTTTACTTCAGAAATGCTGAATCTATTTATTGTTATTTGTTTTACAGTCTTTACAATCTATTTATTGTATTTATTCATAAATGCTGCTTATTGCAAAATAGACATGATAGCCTATCCATTGGAATAAGCCTTATATATAGTTATATAGAATTGCATTCTGTGCACAACTTGTTGAGTGCTTTAAGTACTCACCCTTGCCAACAACAATAATCAACAGTCGAAGAATCTACACCTGTGTTGGAGGAGGAGTTCCAAGAGGACGCGAGTCATTAGGGTCCGAGCCTTGTCGGTTGCCTGTGGTGAACTGATGAGCTATCTACGTTTTCTATTTTCCGCTGCTTAATTATTAGCTTATATTTCCAGCCTTGCCCTGCGTGGCTTAATAATGTAAGTCGGTCATAAGATCATACACTTAGCTATATCAATAAATGGAGTATTATTCTATTATCATTGAGTATGATATGATATGTACCGATGTTAAGCTGTGATGCGAACAAGCGAGGGGTGGCCCAATCTTCACGACAGTAGGTTGACGAACCGAGGATATCTAGCTGCGAACAACAAGGATAACTAGCTTTAAACCCGCCAAGGTTGGATGCGACCAAGTGACGGGGAGAAAGATCCGTAGCCTCTTGGACTCCGACCCGATCTCCGAACGATCACAGAACCACAAACCGGGACTAATCCACACAAGAGGCCCGGAAGCCAAAAGCACGAACTAGGGGATCCCAGAGGGATCTCTCGCAAGCCCAAAAGAACTCACAAGAACAAAGGTGTAAGACACTCAAACAGCTAGCCTGGCTGTAATCTGATATATTTGTTTAAAATGATCCAAAAAGTTCTTCCTTAAAGGATGGAGTACTAGAGTATTTATACTAGAAACACCCCTCCTAGTTTAGGAGTGAAAACAAACCAGGAATAAATAAATTATCTTGGATATCCAAAGGTCAACTTGGGTCTGTAATTGTGAAGACTCTTCAATTCTCACGTAAGACTTGACAGCATGTGCACCCTCTATTAAAACAGTCGTAATGTTGGCTTCGGAAGTCGAAATGGCGAGTGGTTTGAAAGGTTGTAATCTTGACTTCATTATCTTTACAGTGACATAGCCCATGACCATGTTGTGTGCTCAGATTATCTCCAGAATTGTTTTCAAGAAGATGGACAGTACATGCAAGTTATCTCCCTCAGGTGTACGCCCAAACTTCGTTGTCCTTTGTAATGCACCTAAGTTCAACAAAAGAAGTGGAAGTTGGAAGCACAACTAAGTTGTTAAAATTTAGAATGAGACTTAAGTTAGCGTTCACCTGATCTTGAATTTGTTTAGCGTGAGCTCGAGTGATCGGTCCTTTGTGTTCGGTTGAAGTATCGACACTTTGAATTGTGTTGACATGGTCGGCAAAGCTTGAGATGTCCTCATCATCCTCCCCCTCTTGAAAAGGAGTCGTCTTCGACTCTGTTGATCCGACGAAAGGAGAGAGATCGGAGACATTGAAGTTCTTACTTACGCCATACTTACTTGGAAGATCAACTTTATATGCATTGTCATTGATCTTTTGAAACACTTTGAAAGGACCATCCGCTCTGGGTTGCAATTTGCTTTTACGTTGTTCTGGAAAACGCTCCTTGCGAAAATGTACCCAAACCAAGTCTCCTGGCTGGAATAATATCTTCTTGCGTCCCTTGTTGGCTCGTTTCTCATATTTTCTTGTCATCATCTCAATATTTTCCTTAGTCTTCAGGTGTAGTTGTTTCACAAGGTCAGCTCGCTTGCTTGCATCAAGATTAGTTTGTTCCTGCAAAGGCAAAGCCAAGAGATCTATGGGAGCAATAGGTTTGAAACCATATACAATTTCAAATGGACAGAATTTTGTGCTTGAATGTGTTGCCCTATTATAAGCAAATTCTACATGAGGCAAACTGTCCTCCCACATTTTCAAGTTTTTCTTTAAAATTGCTCGCAACATCATAGATAATGTTCGATTCACAACTTCAGTTTGACCATCTGTTTGAGGATGGCAAGTTGTAGAAAATAGTAATTTTGTTCCAAGTTTTCCCCACAACGTCTTCCAAAAATTGCTCAAGAATTTAGTGTCTCGATCTGAAACAATGGTTCGTGGTATCCCATGCAAACGCACAACTTCTCTAAAGAATAAGTCAGCAATATGTGAAGCATCGTCGCTCTTATGACATGGAATGAAATGTGCCATTTTGCTGAACCTATCAACTACCACGAAAACTGAATAATTCCCCCTCTTTGTAAGACTTGACAGCATGTGCACCCTCTATTAAAACAATCATAATTTTGGCTTCGGAAGTCGAAACGGCGAGTGGTTTGAAAGGTTGTAATCTTGACTTCATTATCTTTACAGTGACATAGCCCATGACCATGTTGTGCGCTCAGATTATCTCCAGAATTGTTTTCAAGAAGGTGGACAGTACATGCAAGTTATCTCCCTCAGGTGTACGCCCAAACTTCGTTGTCCTTTGTAATGCACCTAAGTTCAACAATAGAAGTGGAAGTTGGAAGCACAACTAAGTTGTTAAAATTCAGCATGAGACTTAAGTTAGCGTTCACCTGATCTTGAATTTGTTTAGCGTGAGCTCGAGTGATCGGTCCTTTGTGTTCGGTTGAAGTATCGACACTTTGAATTGTGTTGACATGGTCGGCAAAGCTTGAGATGTCCTCATCAAGCTGTGTGCACTAGCGTTGATCCTGGGACTAGTGCGGTAAACACAGTGGGTTCGAATCAGTGGATTCGGGTCCTTACACATGTGTGCTTGTCAAATAAAAGGTGAGAAATCTGATAGGATTTACATAATACCAGTGCAACCTAAACTTTCTTCGCGACATATTGAAATTACGTAGTGCAAATTTGGAAGGGTTTGAAGGAATGCTCATATTTTGAAGAAAACTACAAGTTCTTCAAAATGAGGGGAAATCTCCTTAGGCTAGGCTTCAAATTTACCCTCCTAACACCCACCCTTGAGGATTTCAATTTTTCTCATCCATGTATTGCTTCCAACCACAGAATATGAGCTGTTTTTTTAGTGGCGGTGGAGAAATATCCTCTGGAACAACAATAGAGGAGAGTTCAGTCTGAAGGGTATAAATAGTCTAGCGAGACATCACAATCGGTTCTCACTTCTATCAGTTCTCACTTGAAAAGCGATAGTGATGTGATAATGCACATCACTATTGCTTCTTATGTGAGAAGCGATAGTGATGATAATTAGTGATGTGAATTATCATCACTATCGGTTCTCACATAAGAAGCAATAGTGATGACCATGTGCACATCACTATCAGTTCTTATGTGAAAAGCGATAATGATGTGCATGATCATCACTATCGCTTCTCACATAAGAACCGATAGTGATGTGGTCATCACTATCGGTTCTTATGTGAGAAGCGATAGTGATGTGCATGGACATCTCTACTGTTTATCACAAAAGAAACGATAGTGATGATTACGTGCACATTACAATCGGTTCTTTTGTGAGAACCGATAGTGATTATTATTAACACCCCTCCTAAGTCATCTATCACAATCGTTTTTTTTCTAAAAACTTAAGAACTGACCCAGATGAAGCGATAGTGATGTACCATTATGTAGTAGTGCCTATCTCAATTACGCAGTTTTGTAGAAATCCCTTCGCACGATTAAATTTTTATCGTGAATTGGTCCCTATCTCTATCCCCTCCATCCCCATTTCACCTCTCTCTCTCCCGTTTGTCGCTCCACTAGTCAGCGCCGCCGTCGCCCGAGCCTAGGCGCCGAGCACAAGCACATCATCCAGGCCACCAAGGTCGTACAGCTCCAACAGCACCGCGATGCTTTGATCCCTAACCTGGCATAGCTCCATGATCTCCAGCTTGTCGGATCCCGTCCTGGAATCCTCCTCCACCTCCTCCGACCCCTTGCCACCTCTGTTCTCCTCATCCTTGTCCTCATCGCCCAAGAATCCGGTGGTCTCGGACTCCTCCGATGGCGGAGCAATAGCTCCGGCAAGATCGATCTCTTCCTCATCGGATCCATCTCTGGCAGCTCTTTCGCCATCAGATTCACCCTTCTTGGCACTGTTAGAATTAATCTAGTACGAGTAGGAAATGAATTTGTTTTTGAGTAGAATTCGTTTACTTGTAGGTTAGTTAGCCATAAGAAAAATACAAAAAGTGTTAGTTGTGTAGCACCATAAATATTTTTCTCTCTGTGTGCTATTATGTTTTTCCTTGTGTTTGTGTGTTCATGATTTAGGGCTAAAACCAACAATTGTTATCAGATGGAGGGTCTAATCTTGGTGTCGCGCTTGCCCCGAGGGAGGTCACCATTGCTGCGCTTCGGGGTAGGCTATCCTCGCTGAGCAACATAATGTGTACCATGTGATTGGTTTTTTTCTGACAGGTATGAATAACTACTCAGAAGTTATCCCGAAAAGTCACCCTTTGGCGAGAAGACACCCTTGGCGGGAAGACACCTTTCGGCTATACGACAACTTTTTGAAGTACAATTGCCTGCCTCTTCATTCTGTATAAATAGGGAGCCCATTTGTACCGTCAAAGGGCATGAGGCATGTCGGGACCCGGATTTACAAATCCGAAACCCTCTGTGTATACTGCACTAGTCCAGGATCACGCTAGTGCACACAGTGGAAACATAGATGAAATACCATTCCATACAACGAATTAACTAAGAAGAAGCAAATTATTATTAAATAAAGCAAACGACCTTATGGTCAATGTTTACACCATTATGCCTTAAGGGCTTAAGAAACAAATACTATTGCAGCGGAAAAGTTAACTTGGACCATTCGACATGCCACAGGCAATCGTCTGGGGAACGCCTTCCTAATCCACGTAGTCTTCATAGAATTCCTCCTCATGATATTCATTGTCTCCTTCAGCAACTGATCAACAAGGGCATAAAGCCGTGAGTACAAAGGTACTCAGCAAGCCATAGGGAATTGATGTAATACATTTATGCACGGCTTGATAAGGATGGCTATATGTTTCATTTGCAGAAAGCAATAACTTGAATTGAAATACAATAAATAGATTGAAAGCATATTTATGAAAACATAAATAAATAATCGATAGATCAATGATGACAACAAAACAACAAAGAACTCCCGCTTCACATCCCAACAATTCCACATTCCACATTTTATGAAACACTCTATACCCGTGTGAAATTCCCTGCTATGTCCATGACCATGACGCGCTATCCGAATAGTTTTACACTCTGCAGAGGTTGTACAACTTTACCCACAAGACATGAACATCTCTTTGTGCAAACGTTACTAACACACTTCCTTTGGTGCGTCGCAGAGATATCATGACAGAGCCTTTACAATGCATTGTCTAAACTCGGTACTGCCCGCTAAGGTTTCGCCCATTAGGGCCCCCTCTTGCGCCTTGCGAATCTACCCGTCCATCCCGGAACCCACACCACCAACTGGCAGTACTCAAGGCTAGACATTGCAAATTAATCAGCTAGGTCTGTCCCATTCCAGACATGTGGTAGTACGGTTAGACCCAGTTCAATGGCGCACAAGATTAAGTCCTTAAATTGTCTCAGGCAAGACATCCACATCCCAATGTGCTAGAAAGCACCCCCTTTATTGCACGATCACTTGCCCGAGGGAAACAATTGTTCAACCAAGACCAATGGCAAACCCGCCATGGTACAACAAATTTTACAACAAATGGCTAACGGCCACGATTCAATATCTAATTAAGTCAAGATTAACATTATTCAACATGTGACATGAATCCCAACGTATATGTAAGCATGTCTAAGCATAGCTACGATAACCCAATGTTGGTATAATGATTATGTCCAACTAGTAATGTCCCAACCTAGGTTTAACAATGGATACATGGCATACAACGAATCAAGGTGGCATAATGTCAACTAGGCATACATCTACTCCCATTAAATAAACATTGATACGTAAATAGCATGCAAGTGTATAAAATAAATTACTTTGCAAACATAGGATCAATATGATCAAAGGTTATGACTTGCCTTAGTGATCTAGTGCTGAATCTTGGTCTTCGAAGTCTTCGTTCGCTCCCCCAGAATTAGCGTCTACCGGAAAATAAGCAACGAAACCAAATAAATACAAAACAGAGACTCAAACAAGCTCAAAACTGAAAATAAATGGCTCTGGAAGATAGATCTTGATTTTAAAAAAATTTAAAAACTTGAATCGCCTCAATCGGAGTTCGTATGAGTGAGAACGGGCCTCCGAAAGAATAAATTCAGAGAAAATACAGAAAATCAGAAAATCAGAATTTCTGAATTTATTTTTGTATGGAAAAAGGATTTATTGCGCAACGCTGACGTCATCGGGTTCACGGTGGATCGGGTCCACGGCCTGCGCCGTCCACCGTGCACCCGGCGCGACGCGTGACGCCAGCGATGATGCGGGCAATTCGGTACGCAGCGGGGTGACGTCGCGGCCACGCGGCGTCTTGACGAGGCCGCCACGTGTCGCGCACGGACGAGGCAGCCGATTGACCGCCACGCGGCGCCGCTGCTGAGGAGAGGCGTGGCGCAATCCGGCGTGGCGTTACCGAGATCCAACGGCGGAGCGGCGGCTGGAGGTCGACGGCGAGGCGGCGGCGCCACTCACCGGAGGTGGAGAAGATGACACGAACGCAGCGCGGGCGGCGCGGATCGGGCGCGGATAACGGGATCCGGACGAGGACGCCACGGTAACGCAAAGAGGCGCGCGCTACGGCGGAGACGCACGCAGAGCGGCTAGACGGCGACGGAGAAGCTTCGCGGCGACGGCGACTCCGGCGAGCTCGCGGCGCAACGGCAGCGTCTCGGCGGCAAAGTGGGGCAAAAGGCGGCGGAACACGGCGAACCTCGGAGGGGTGCGGCGCGGGCTTTATAGCCTAGGAGGCGTGAAGGGCACGAACTCCGAACGACGGTGCGGGCGCGCGTAATCCGAGTCCGTTAGGGTTAGGGTTTCGAGCGGGCGGCGGCGCGGGAGCTGGGCTCTTGGGCACGGGCGCAGCGAGCGGCCAGCGGCGGCCGGGCTGGCCGGGCAGGCGGAGGAGGAGGCGATCGGCGAGGCGAGCCGGGCCGGAGAAAAACGGAGCGGGCGGAAAGATTCGCCCGCTTAGGGTTTTCAAATCAAAACATTTTCCGATTTTAGAAATAACCAGAAATTCAAATAAAATAAATTAAATTCAAATAAATATCAAATATATTCAGAAAAATCCCCAAAAATACAGAAAAATTCCTTGGAGCACAAGGAACCCAACAAAACTGAAATTCTTTAATTTGATGAATAGTTTAGTCAAATTAAATCCTTTCATTTATAGAAAATTCAAATTAAGCTGGAATTAATTCAAGAAAATGCAAATGGTTTATTTTTGAATTCAAACATTCCAAAACTCAAATTTTGGGATGTTACAAACCTCCCCCCCTTAAATGGAATCTCGACCCCGAGATTCAGGCTAGCTAGAGAATAGGTGGGGAAACTCGGACTTCAGATCCTCTTCTCGCTCCCAAGTTGCTTCCTCCTCTGAATGGTGGCTCCACTGGACCTTGTAAAAACGAATGATCTTGCTTCTCGTGATACGCTCTGCTATTTCCAAAATTTTCACGGGTTGCTCCTTGTAGGTAAGATCCTCTTGCAAATCAATGGCTTCAATGGCATCTGCTCTCCGCACACGCAGACATTTCTTCAACTGCGATACATGGAACACATTATGGATTCCGGCAAAAGACTGAGGCAATTCTAACTTGTAGGCAACCTCTCCTCTTCATTCCAAGATTTTGAACGGTCCCACATATCTAGGGGCAAGCTTTCCTTTTACTTGGAATCTCTTAACTCCTTTGAGAGGGGTGACTCTGAGATAAATATAATCATTGGGCTCGAAACTCAAATCTCTGCGACGGTTATCTGCATAACTCTTTTGTCTGCTTTGAGCGATCTTCAAGCGGTCTCGAATTAGCTGAACTTGCTCTTCGGTTTCTTGCAGTACGGCAGGGCCAAACAATTGTCTTTCTCCTGACTCATTCCAGTTGAGAGGAGTTCTGCACTTTCTCCCATATAATGCTTCGAAAGGCGACATCTGCAAACTGGCTTGATAACTATTGTTATACGAAAACTCGGCATAGGGCAAACACTTGTCCCACTTGGCACCATAAGTTAAGGCACAAGCCCTTAACATATCCTCAAGAATCTGATTCACACGCTCAGTCTGTCCATCTGTTTGAGGGTGATAGGCGATCTTGAATCGAGGTGAGTTCCCATGGCTTCATGCACTCGCCAAAAACGAGGTAAATTGGCTTCCTCTATCAGACACTATCTTCTTAGGCACTCCGTGAAGACTGACGATCCTTGACATATATAACTCTGCTAATTTATCCCCTGCATAGGTAGTCTTAACTGGAATGAAGTGAGCTACCTTAGTCAATCGATCCACTATTACCCGGATCGAGTCATAACTCGCTTGGGTCTTAGGAAATCCGGTAATGAAATCCATACCGATTTCTTCCCACTTCCACTGAATCTTCAATGGTCGCAGCAATCTCGCTGGCCTCGATGCTCGCCTTGACCTTCCGCGGACATCACAAAGTGCAACATATTCTACAATCTCACGCTTCATACTAGGCCACCAATACCTTTCCTTGAGGTCTTGATACATCTTGGTACTTCGGGATGAATGGAGTATAAAGTCTCATGCGCTTCCTTGAGAATCAACTCCTTAAGCTCTTTACGATCCGCACGCAAATACGCTTCTCATACCAAATAGTACCTTGTTCATCTTCGAGAAACCCGAGGCTTTTCCTTTCTTCATATTGCTCTTAATCTCCTTAATGTCGGCATCATCTACCGTGCTTCTCGAATCGATCTTCCAACGTGGGCGACTTCCAAAGTAGCTAAATACCCTCCGAATCAATTCCAAACTAAGCTTCAAATTCCTTATAGAGGGTGGTGACTTTCCTTAATCATCAGCGTATTGCAGTAGCTCTTTCTACTCAAAGCATCGGCTACGACATTGGCCTTGCCTGGATGATAATGAATCCCAATGTCATAGTCCTTGATCAATTCCAACCATCTTCTTTGTCTCATATTGAGGTCACTTGGGTAAAATATACTTCAAACTCTTGTGATCGTGATAAACTTCACAACGATTACCAATGAGATAGTGACGCCAAATCTTTAAAGCATGCACTACGGCTGCTAATTCCAAATCATGAGTAGGATAGTTAACTTCATGTGGCCTTAGTTGTCGCGAGGCATACGCTACAACCTTCTTATCTTGCATTAGCACACAACCGAGTCCTTGTCGGGATGCATCATAGAATATCTCAAAATCCTTCCTATTATCTGGCAGGATAAGCACTGGGGCAGTTGTCAAACACTTCTTTAGCTCTTGAAAACTTTGCTCACACTCTGGTGTCCAAACAAATTTCTTCTCCTTTAAAAGTTGAGTGAGCGGTCTAGCTTTTCTAGAAAACCCTTCTATGAAACGGCGATAATATCCCGCCATTCCAAGAAAACTTCGAATTTGGGGTACAGTCTTGGGTGACTCCCAACTTAGCACATCTCGTACCTTTCCAGGGTCAATAGCGACTCCTTCTCCTGATATGACATGTCCTAGGAAAGCAACTTCTTTCATCCAGAACTCGCATTTACTGAACTTCGCATAAAGCTGATTCTCTCTTAGCTTCGTTAAAATTTGGCGCAAGTGATCCTCATGTTCTTCCTCACTTTTGGAGTAGATTAGAATGTCGTCAATGAAAACAACAACAAACTTGTCCAAATATTCCATGAATACCTTATTCATCAAGGTCATAAAGTAGGCAGGGGCATTAGTCAATCCAAAAGACATCACGGTATACTCATACTGTCCATACCGAGTAACAAAAGCTGTTTTGGGTATATCCTCTTGACGAATCTTCAACTGGTGATATCCTGATCTCAGGTCAATCTTCGAGAACACTCCGGCTCCTTGAAGTTGGTCAAACAAGTCATCGATTCTTGGCAGAGGGTACTTATTCTTGATGGTGACTTCATTGAGTGAGCGGTAATCTACACACATTCTCTGAGTTCCATCTTTCTTTTCAACTAGAAGAACTGGTGCTCCCCATGGCGAAGAACTTGGTCGAACAAAACCTTGATCTTGTAGCTCTTTGATCTGTCTCTTTACTTGGCTAACTCATTAGCGGGCATCCTATAAGGTCTCTTGAAATGGGTGGCGTTCGAAAACTAGTTCTATCAAGAACTCTATATCTCGATCCGGTGGCATCCTGGCAACTCATCCTAAACACATCAGGAAATTCGCTGCGACTAGCACATCTTCCAAACTTATTCCTTTGGCACTGCAAACTCTAATCCCTTCGGACTGATCTGAATCGGCTTGAACTTTTAACTTGGCTCCATCCGGACTGGTTAAGGTGATCTCTCTATTCCCACAATCCAAAACTGCTTGGTTCTTGGAGAGCCAATCCATTCCTAGGATCACATCTAGGGACTTGGTGTCTAGGACAATAAGGTTGGCTAGAAATTCTACCCCTCCAATTAATATCTTAACTTCGGGGCAGCCTTGGTTCGTACTCAAATCAGAACCAGGAGATTGCACTAATAAAACAGTCTTAAGAGGCATTGTCTTTAATTGATGCTTTGCAGCAAAACTTCGAGAAACAAACGAATGCGTAGCTCCAGAATCAAACAAAACCATGGTAGATGCTGAGTTGACTAGGAGCTTACCTAGTATGACATCTGGTGCAGACTGGGCATCCTCGGTGGTGACGTGATTCACACGGCCTCTTCCAGCAGGCGGCGGAGTCCTGGTGGCTTGATTGGGAGTCTGGGGCACTCCACGTCCTGATCCAGGGGCTGGGGTCTTGGCTGGTGTAGATCCCAAGTTGAAACGGACTGGCGTCACAGCTTGCTTCCTGGGGCAATTATTGGCATAGTGACCGAGTTCATGACAGTTGAAACAAGTGACTCCTGCAGCTGGATTACTGTTCCTCTGAGGTGGATTGCTGTTGGTGCTGAGGTTGCGATTGCCTGGAGGAGTCGGGCGAGTCTTTGTGCAGGGTCTGAATGTATTCGGAGGAGTGAAGCGAGCAGGCTGTTGAGCATTTGTTCTGACTCTCTGCTGGTGACTTTGATGGGCTCCATGCTGCATCATCTTTCTCTTACGGGATTCTTCCAATTCCCGACGAGATTCCTCAATAAGCATATCTTTATCAACGGATCTTTGAAATCTACATAGTCATTGCCAATGACTTGCACCTTTAGTCTGGATTGAGTCCACGCTTGAACTTCTTCTGGCGAGCATCATCGTGGCTACATCCTCTGGAGCGTAGCGAGCGAGTTGAGTGAACTTATTAAGGTATTCACTCACTGACATTCCTTCTTGCTTAAGCTCTCGAAATTCATTCTTCTTCATTTCCACCTTTCCATCAGGAATATGAGAGTGGCGGAAAGCAGTGGAAAACTCTGCCCAAGTGATAGTCTGAGGATCATCATGGGCAGCACTGTAGTTCTCCCACCATTCATCGGCGGTGCCCTCCAGCTGATGAGCGGCATAGAGAACCTTCTCACGATTGGTGCACTGGGCAATTTCAAGCTTCTTCTCAATGGAGCGGATCCAATCATCGGCGTCCAATGGTTCTGAAGAGTTGGAGAAAGTTGGCGGACGAGTCCTCATAAATTCTGCTAGCTTGGGCTGGAGACGAGCTTGAGGAGGTGCAAAAGCGGCTTGGTTTCTTTGGTTCAACAGATTGGCTAGAGCAAGCTGCGATGCAGTTCTCACGATTCATCATGTTGTTCATGTTCTGCATCATTGTGTTCATAAGCTGAGTCTGAGCTGCTAGAAAATGTCCCATGTTCTGGTCTGCAGTCACTGCTGGTGGTGGCGGTGGTGCATTGGGGTTGGAGTTGGTGTTGGCACTGCACCGCATCCATCGCGAATCGCGACCGGCTCGAGCAGTGTCAACCATCTGAGATGCAGCACAAGGTTTTGATAGGTAAGAGGGAAAAGCAGTAGACAAGTGGTAAGATCATCTAGGGGAGAAGGTAATACCCAGAGACAAAAGGATACAACCGAAAAGGCTACAAATTAAAGAGGCAATTAAAGCTTTTTCAACTAAAGGTATGGTTGCAACACCGTGCTTGGGGCAAGGGTACAACATACCAGGCACACAAGCAATGAAGATCCTAGTATACGCGGACTAAACGTAACTGAACTGAAAAGAGGAAAAACATGCTCAAACACCGCTGAGCACAAAACCCTATCTTATATGGTAGTCTTCTCGGATATGACTTTGATGGCTTGATCATCATCTCCCTTGATTTGATTCCTTGCAGAAGGCTCGAGGTTTTGAGAAGTTTCATGAGATAAGATCAATTTAAATTTCGAAACCATGTTTCAGCAAAGGAAAGGAATAAGAACCTAAGAATAAGTTGAGAGGAGACGAAAACTATTAAGTACCAATTTCGTTGGTTTGATTTAGAAATAATTTTGAAGACCATGGTAACTAGGATAGCGACCTACAGTCGATATGGCTCTGATACCATCTCTGTCGGGACCCGGATTTACAAATCCAAAACCCTCTGTGTATACTGCACTAGTCCAGGATCACGCTAGTGCACACAGTGGAAACATAGATGAAATACCATTCCATACAACGAATTAACTAAGAAGAAGCAAATTATTATTAAATAAAGCAAACGACCTTATGGTCAATGTTTACACCATTATGCCTTAAGGGCTTAAGAAACAAATACTATTGCAGCGGAAAAGTTAACTTGGACCATTCGACATGCCACAGGCAATCGTCTGGGGAACGCCTTCCTAATCCACGTAGTCTTCATTGAATTCCTCCTCATGATATTCATTATCTCCTTCGGCAACTGATCAACAAGGGCATAAAGCCGTGAGTACAAAGGTACTCAGCAAGCCATAGGGAATTGATGTAATACATTTATGCACGGCTTGATAAGGATGGCTATATGTTTCATTTGCAGAAAGCAATAACTTGAATTGAAATACAATAAATAGATTGAAAGCATATTTATGAAAACATAAATAAATAACTGATAGATCAATGATAGACAACAAAACAACAGTGAACTCCCCGTTTCACATCCCAACAATTCCACATTTTATGAAACACTCTATACCCCGTGTGAAATTCCCGGGCTATGTCCATGACCGCGGACGCGGCTATCCGAATAGTTTTACACTCTGCAGAGGTTGTACAACTTTACCCACAAGACATGAACATCTCTTTGTGCAAACGTTACTAACACACTTCCTTTGGTGCGTCGCAGAGATATCATGACAGAGCCTTTACAATGCATTGTCTAAACTCAGTCTTGCTCGCTAAGGTTTCGCCCATTAGGGCCCCTCTTGCACCTTGCGAATCTACCCGTCCATCCGGAACCCACACCACCAATGGCGGTACTCAAGGCTAGACATTGCAAATTAATCGCCTAGGTCTGTCCCATTCGGACATGTGGTAGTACGGTTAGACCCAGTTCAATGGCGCACAAGATTAAGTCCTTAAATTGTCTCAGGCAAGACATCCACATCCCAATGTGCTAGAAAGCACCCCCTTTACTGCACGATCACTTGCCCGAGGGAAACAATTCGTTCAACCAAGACCAATGGCAAACCCCGCCATGGTACAACAAATTTTACAACAAAGGCTAACGGCCACGATTCAATATCTCATTAAGTCAAGATTAACATTATTCAACATGTGACATGAATCCCAACGTATATGTAAGCATGTCTAAGCATAGCTACGATAACCCAATGTTGGTATAATGATTATGTCCAACTAGTAATGTCCCAACCTAGGTTTAACAATGGATACATGGCATACAACGAATCAAGGTGGCATAATGTCAACTAGGCATACATCTACTCCCATTAAATAAACATTGATACGTAAATAGCATGCAAGTGTATAAAATAAATTACTTTGCAAACATAGGATCAATATGATCAAAGGTTACGACTTGCCTTGCTGATCTAGTGTGAATCTTGGTCTTGAAGTCTTCGTTCGCTCCCTCGAATTAGCGTCTCTAGGAAAATAAGCAACGAAACCAAATAAATACAAAACAGAGACTCAAACAAGCTCAAAACTGAAAATAAATGGCTCTGGAAGATAGATCTTGATTTTAGAAAAATTTAGAAACTTGAATCGCCTCAATCGGAGTTCGTATGAGTGAGAATGGGCCTCCAAAGAATAAATTCAGAGAAAATACGTAAAATCGTAAAATCGAATTTCGGATTTATTTTTGTATGGAAAAGGATTTATTGCGCAACGCTGACGTCATCGGGTTCACGGTGGATCGGGTCCACGGCGCTACGCCCCACCACGTGCACCCGCAAGACGCGCGACGCCAGCCGATGACGCTGAGCAATTCGGCCGACGCAGCGGGTGACGCTCACGCCACGCGGCGTCCGACGTGGCCGCCACGTGTCGCGCAGACGGACGAGGGAGCCGACGGACCGCCACGCCGGCTGCCGCGGAAAGAGAGGCGTGGCGCAATCCGGCGCGGTTACCGAGATCCAACGGCGGAGCGCGGCCGCTGGAGGTCGACGGCGAGGCGGGCGGCGCCACTCACCGGAGGTGGAGAAGATGACACGGGCAACGGCGCGGCGGCGACAGATCGGGCGTGGGACAACGGGGATCCGGACGAGGACGTCACGGGCAACGCAAAGAGGCGCGCGGCTACGGCGGAGATGCACCAGAGCGGCTAGACGGCGACGGAGAAGCTTCGACGGCGACGGCGGACTCCGGCGAGCTCGCGCGGCGCAACGGCAGCGTCTCGGGTAGCGCGAAGTGGGGCAAAAGGCGGCGAACACGCGAACCTCGGAGGGGTGCGGCGCGGGCTTGTATAGCCTAGGGGCGTGAAGGCACGAACTCGAATGACGGCGCGCGCGAATCCGAGTCCGTTAGGTTAGGGTTTCGAGCGGTGTGGCGGCGGCGGAGCTGGGCTCTTTGGCGCATGGCGAGCGAAGCGGCCAGCCCAGCGGTGGCCGGGCTTGGGTCGGGCAGGCCGAGGGAGGCGACGCCGAGGCGAGCCGGGCCGAGCGAGAAACGAGCGGGAAAAAGATTCGCCCGTTTAGGGTTTTCAAATCAAAACATTTTCCGATTTTAGAAATAACCAGAAATTCAAATAAAATAAATTAAATTCAAATAAATATCAAATATATTCAGAAAAATCCCCAAAAATACAGAAAAATTCCTTGGAGCACAAGGAACCCAACAAAACTGAAATTCTTTAATTTGATGAATAGTTTAGTCAAATTAAATCCTTTCATTTATAGAAAATTCAAATTAAGCTGGAATCAATTCAAGAAAATGCAAATGGTTTATTTTTGAATTCAAACATTCCAAAACTCAAATTTTGGGATGTTACAAGGCATTAGCATGATTATTTAGAATCAATTAGACATTACACAAACTCTGTAGTACTTGTACGCTGTTAAGCCATTTAGTAAATAAGAAGCAATCCCTTGTCCCTATTTTCGTAATCTTTGTTCACAGAAGCCTGCAACCATTTTAATTCATAAGCTCGATCTAGAGACCCTAGGTCTTGAACATCGACAGTTGGAACTAGAAGTAGGGCTAGGGCAATCACGATTGCGAAAGGGATGTCCTGTCACTCTCAGCGATGGATGAAGAAAACTCTTTTGACCTCTTTGACTACGCCGATCTCGATGCCAATGATTATGTCTTTGAAGAAGAATGTAAGTGTGATTTCTATTCCGAATATGTTACCGAAGCAGAGTTATCAATGATCCAAACCAATATGGATGAGGTTGCATCGGAAGTGCCACTACTTGAGAAATAAAAAAGAGAGCACAATCCCATTCCTGCCCTAGTTAAAGAGGTAGATGTCCATAGAGCAAATCCCATGGTAGTCGCTGATGATCACGCTCTCCAAAATGATGATAACATTCTGGAGAGCCCAACTTCGGAAGATTCCTATGAAGCCTCGACTACACATCTACACCCCATCATCGAATGAAGATGGAGCATTCACTCTCTCTCTCCACTCCGGGTTCCGCACTTGTGCGATCATGAGTTAGACAAAGGAGAAGCGGGTCGAACGTGAACAGCATGAAGCTTTTGAAAGGGTAGAAAAAGCTGCCTAGGAGCAACATTGTAACTGCCCAAATTCCATAAGTGGGTTAGACATGCATGTCGTACACATGTTATCATACTCATGTGTTGCACATAAGAAATTGGCACTGAGAATTAACGCTTAATTAAAAAACAAAGTCCTTAACACATGTTATCATACTCATGTGTTGCACGTAAGAAATTGGCACTAAGAATCGACGCTTAATTCAAAAACAAAGTCCTTAGAGTAGCAAGCAACTAATGAAAGTAAAATGATTTTTTTGGAGATAGACTATGTGAACGCTAGATTATTTACCATGAATAAAAATGGAACTTGTTGAATTTTTAGAAGCCAATTCAATTCTCTAGCAAATCCTTTCTTTGCCTTAACATGTGGGCCATGCCCCACATGTGAGAGGGGTAGCAGCCCTACCACCACACCCCCTCTCACTTTTCTCACTCTCCCAATCCTTTACCCTTTCAATGACATGTGGGCCTTGGCCCTACTTGTAAGGGATAGAGGGGCAGCACTTAACTTCCCTCGCCACCTCCCTCCCCTCTCCTTCTCCCTTATTTCTCCCATCTCCCTGTCCACTTTATCCAGCAGCAAGAATAACAACAGTTCTTCCCTTCCCTCCAGCTTATGCATGTTATACCATTGGATTCCTCATCTCTCTAGCTCCCCATCCATCCAAGTGGCAAGCACATGCATGAAGATCTATTTGGAGTTTCTCTGGATTCTTCATTTCTTGCTCATTGTTCTTCATTTGCAGTAAGAACAGCAGCAGGGTAGCAACATCTCCATCTTCTTTCTCCCTCTCGAATCCACTCAAAAACCAAAATCTAGCTCACGCATGCTACACCATCGGATTCCCCATCTCCCTAGCTTCCCATCCATTCCAACAGTAAGAATGCAAGGTGATTTGAGAACTTTCATTGCAACTTTCTTTCCCTTATTCTTACTGTCCATGCAACAAGGGGTGCTCATCTTCTTCCTTTCTCTTTTCTTACAAATTCATCCCCAATCTTGGGCCTTAAGGTGGTGATTCAACTCACCTTGGCAAGCTAGGAGGAGACCCCACTGTAGTAGCAAGGAGGACGAGAGGACAGCAACAGGTTTATAGCCAAGCCAGGAGGAACAAGTCACTCCCAAGCTGTCTCCATCGCCTTCACCTAGCCGATCTCCTAGTGCAAGGCCAACCTTGCAGTAGTTAGGCTCCTCTCTACTTCATTTTCATTCTCATTTCACTTAGAGCACCTCACTTCACCATCGTTTCCATTGAAGAAAATCATAGTAAGAAAATACCGTGCTGTCGGCTGTCGGGTAGTCAGATCGGTCACACTGGCTTAGGCAGAGTTGCTGCCCATAAACTTAGCCCTTTTACATGCACTCCAAATTAGTGTGTTGCTTCACTAAATTACATCTAAGATAAAGTATTATCTATGGTAAAACATGCATGGATGATTTAGCATTACAAATGTTTGAGTACTAAAAATTATTGAACTTGTTTGGTGCTTATTCGAATTGTTTCTTCACGATAGGTTTCGACGCTCCAGGAGAAGGAATTTAATCCCGAGCAAACCCCGCGAGCGAGTAGCAACAAGGCACTAATACAATCCCTTGAACATATTGATCCTATCGTTTGCGAAAATAATTATGTTACATTTTAGAAACCACATGCATGCTTACTTTTCAAGTATATCTTACTTTGTGGGTAGAATCTAGTTAAATCCTATGTTGATGTTCAGTACCATGCCATGTTTCACTCCAATTCCATTTATCGGCTAAGTGTTATGTATGTTTTACATTTTTACGATTGCTTAGCCATGCTTAGAGTCCATGCTATGAAGCGATAGATAGAATTAGTCCATCGGTCGCAACTATTCAATTGTTCATGCACTTGATGTTTGGTCCAGATTCATGAATATATTTGGTGATGATAATTGCAAATGTGGTTTAGGCTTAAACTTGAACGGGTGATAGGGCAATGATGGGAGGTGTATCCCGGATGCATGTAGCCCCGTTTGGGTCGGTTAAGGACCGAACATTGGTTTCATCTCTTCAAGCACTATCGTATGACCACACGCCTTGGTATGGGCTGGGCTTGGCTAAGTCTCTTGTTATATGTTTGCGTACTTGAATCACGAGTTATCGTGAGGGTGGGACAGACCCCTCCCATCGGAATTCCTTATGCGCCGGGTAGGGCCAAGGGCATCTCTAACACAATGGTTGACTCCCTCAATCCACCTCACGGCACGTGGACTTGAGGGGCTAAAGTTATCTAGGTGGTTCAAGTCACTAACATGCTCTTTTGGATAGCCTCGTCATGACTACCCTACCGGCACATCAAAGGAATTGTGCTAATAGCTTGCATGAAGGGAATGTTGTGTCATGTGGGTAACGTTGTACCCTCTGTAGAGTTAAACTATTCGAATAGCCTCGTCCATGGTAAAGGACGAAGCTTGAATTGATAGACACCAAGTTAGCATGTGGAAAATGTTGGGTAGGATGGTATGGTTATGATTTCTTTTTCGAGTACAGGGTTACTCATGTTTGTTTGGTTTTGGATAGATGGATCACATGGACAGTTAGTCCATTGTGATACACATGGATATCTGAAAATTATTATGATGATGAGGATAGGATGAGTTTACTATCGTTATTACATTTCTAAAATGTCTACTAAAGAGCAACTTTAATATATACATGTCTATGTCTCGACAATGTTGCTTTAATATAAAATTAGCCATTTTAGCCTTACATTGTTTAGAAACCATCATGTCATAGCAAATTATTATCTATATGTGCGAGTACATTCTTGGTACTCAACTGGATTGTCCATTGTTGTAGGTGAGGATGCATCCGTTCTCGGGTACCCCACCGATGGCGGTGAGGGTAGCGAGTAGTTGCTACATACTAACCCCAATTGATTGCCATGTGAGTTGGGGCATACCTGTAATGACCCCCATTTTCACATAAATGCAAAAATGGAAATCTCATGTGCGAACAGTACTAGTCCCATGATCAGTAGCTAGTACGCACATTTACAACAATTGGAATCACAACCATACATCATATTATTAAAGCGGAAGCTAATTTACACAATAATCTTACAATTCAGAGTTTACAGCAGCAAAGAAGCAAAATCTTGTAGTGTGCCCATCCAATCCCTCAGGCAACTGACAAGGCATAATCCCTAGAAATTCATCGTCAATATCCGAATCTGCGACAATTATGTTTCATCGAGCTAATCGATTCTTCACCTAAAAATAACAATTAAGCAAGGGTGAGTACTTTCGTACTCCTCAAGACTTTTGCAAAGCCTATGATATATGCAAGCCATTTCAAAGGAAAGGCTAGTATGGTTAGTTTGCATAAAGCTAATTTGAAATATAAATACGAGAATAGTAGATTGCAAAGCGGAATTTAAGTAAAAGCAATTTAATCTGAAAGTAACAGAATGTAAACATAAATAAATCTCATGTACCAGGTATCTGACCATATCCACAAAACCAGTTCTCGACACCCAAGAGAATTCACCAACACGCCAGTAGAAACCGCATTTTATGAAAATAACAAAGCGCTAACTATGTGATGACTTTACAAGTTCCCATAACTTGCGGTACGGCTAATCGATTAGTTTTACACTCTGCGAGAGGTGTACATCTTTACCCACAAGTCATGACCTTTTCCTTTTCTTTGCATAGTTCACGCACCTTTGGCGTAGTGGCGAATGTTCATGGCGAAAACCTTTACATTACCTAGGTTAACTTTGCACTAGCTCGGGACGTAAAACCCATACTATGGCAGAAGAACTCAGAGCATAGAAATGATGGAACTTCCCCAGAGTACGGCGTACACCGGTGTATCGGTAAACGTTTGATCCATTATCACCTCGGTGTGGACGTCCCTTCAAGCAATTCATTAAGAAACAGCTCGTACTGCTCCAGCCTTCCAATGTGCAAAGTTAAACTAGATAACTTAATTGGTTTAAGGCTGTCCCATACCAGCACCTGTGGTTGTACGGTAATTCTTGGCCTGAAAACAACCCATAGTTCGGTCCTTAATCCGACACGGGCAATAATCTCCACCCTACACTACGTGCAAGGACATGCACAATCGGCTATTGCCAATAATTGCCCGCATCTAAACCATAGTTTTATTTTCATTTTTCCAATCAAAATACCAACCACAAAAATGGTCATACCCAATTAAATGTCATATCCAAAGTCTTTAACCATGTCACAGTTTTATGTTCATTTAAGCTTTGCTAAACATGTCACTAAATGTGAGTAACCCAGTTTGACATCAATTACTGTCTAAGTTATTCTTAGGGTTATCAAGGTTCACAAATCCATACTTATCAAAGAAGTTCTATGTGACAATAGGTACAACTACCAATACCCAAAATATAGCAGACTTTAATAAAAGTAAAGTATGCAGTAAAACATTTAATGAAAACATTTATAAAACTGGGATCAATATGATCAAAGGGGGTGCTTGCCTTGTTGAGTGTCCTCGACTTAGAACTCTGTTAAATCGAACACACCGTTTTAAATCGGATTCTATCGTCAAATGCGGCAACATATAACAAATACCAAATTTCAATAGAGCCAAAAAGAAATCAGATGGAAATATTCAAATAAAATGATTTCACAATTTCAGGAATGGTTACATGAGTTATTTGTTTTCTTTTGCAATTTAAAGATTTGATCTATTTAAACCATTATTGCATTATTTTCTACTCATTTTATAACTTAGATTTTTCTTACAACACACCCTAATTATTTTTACAGATTCTGGTTCCTGAGATTACAAGGATTCTAATAAAATTTATTTTACTAGATTTGGAGGTTATTTGCAAAATTTTCATGAATGGCATATTTCTAACCTTTTCTTTGAATTTAAATTCGAAATTCAAATAAAATTTAATTCTGAAATATTTTTGCATATTCTGAATCTACTGAATTTTATATGAATTTAGAAATTTATTTCACCGAATTTGGTTAAATGATTCAAAAGTTATAGCTAAATGAATATCTAGGTTTTGAATAAATACTAAAAATCGGAAAACTGCCGAAAATGGAAAGTACGCTTTCACAGGGAAAACACGCTTTCCTTTTCGGCGGAACTGGCCACGAGGCGCCGACAAAGCCGAGCCCATGCGACAATGTCGATCTTGTACTGCATGCCGTATGTGAGGCAGTGTCGGCGGGCGAGAGGCGAGGTCGCACGCTGGCTCATTCGATCGCTGCTGCTCTTGCGACCAACAATGGGGGCCATTAGCGGCGATCGCGCTGCGGCTGCGGACCGATTAGCCGGGCCCGCTTGGCGGTGTCCTAGAGCGGTGCGGCGAGTTTGAACTTCGCCGGGCGTCCGATCCGGCGCGGCGGAATGGATTCCGCTCCGAGCATCAGCGCATCCATGCGAACCCAGGGACGGTCGCGTGGTGGTCTGAGGCGGCCGGAAAGGCGGATTCCACCGGCGAGGGGCGGCGGCGGCTCGGGCGGAGCTCGCCGACGGCGGAGCAGGCTCTCCGGGGTGGAATGGGTTCCACCCTGAGGTTCAGGGCATCCGTGCGCACACTTTGGTGGCGGCGCGGTGGCCTGAGGGGCTCTGCAGCGGCACGCCACCGTGCGAGGGTGGCGGCGACAATGGCCGAGCGGCGGCGATGCAAAACTAGAGCTAACCAAGCTTCACTTTCACTCGGATGAGCACCTGCGCGACTCAAGGAACCAATTCCATCAATCGCTTTGAAGAATGAATGAAGGAGGAAGGCTCTCACCGTGCGCGGTGGCGGCGGAAGAAAAACACGGCGGAGAAGCTCGCCGGGGAAGAAAGGGTTCGGCCGAGGCTTGGGACGAGCTCCTGGAGGTGCTAGGGTGCTTTGGGTCGAAGGAATTGGGTTGGAATGGGTTGAGGCGGTGGGTTGCGAGTTTTTCCCCGTTTCGGGTTTTTGCCGTCACCGAAGAAGAAGACCAAAGTAGCGGCGGAATGGCTTCGCAGGGACACGGCTAGCTCGGCTGCGTCGGGATGAGGGGTTTATATAGGGAAATGAAGTCGGTTTGGGCGCGGGTACGACAAAATCCTAGGCGGTCGTCGCCGCGCGAGAGAGAGAGCAGGGAGAGGGGAGAAGAACGCCGCTGAGAGGCTGACACGCGGGGGCCAAATGGCAGCGGCTGTCGGCTGAGCTGTCTCACTGACAAACCGGACCCACACGTCAGCGAGAGTGAAAAAGAAGCCTGGAGAAGACTCACGACCGAACGGGATAAAAACGGGGTTTTTGATGGACAAAACAAAGCAAAATTTTATGAAATTTTTACCATAGGTCGGAAAGGATATTACCAGTCTCCTTAAAAATTTTCACTATTTTATAATGCATGCAGATTTTTATAAAATTCTGACATTGCAACAGTTGCTGCATTGCCCATTCGGTTTTTCTTTTAATTTGCGATTTAAATGAAATGATTATTTTACAAAACTTTTTATTACGGTTTTAAATAATATTATACACCTTCTGTAAAAATTAAAGACTTGAATTATTATTATTTAAATTTTAAAAATTCTGACATTTCTGTTTTCCAGATTATTTATTCACTGTTTTTGAATTTTTAAAATTATAAAATGAATTAATAAATTCTTGATATTTTTAATGAAGGTTGATACTGTTTTGATGTCGGCAAGATAAAAATTTTGGGTCAGGATGACTTACAGATATTTTTACCAAATTGTTTTACCATTTTACCCTGAGATATTTACTCATGATTATCTTTGATTAATTGTTTATTTTTATTAATCCAGCTTACCCACCGACTTAAGCAAGCTGAGGAGAGCCCTCAGATATTTTTGAAAACTTTGGTAAATTTTTGTTGAATTAACATTTTTACTTTTTACCATTTTCCATTTATTATATTCTTTGTTTCACCTTCTTGCATTAAAGAAAAGCCAAAAGAATATTCAGAAAATCTAGAAAATTCAGAAATTTCGAAAATAATACACAAAAGATTTTTATTTCATTTTTCTTTATTTTATGATTTTTGAGGCTGTTACATTTAATGTGTTCAGATTACTTTTGACAGCATGACAAGGTCTATGACGGTTTCTAATATTTTAATATTATTTTTTTTCAGATTTTTATTGCTATGGTGTTTTTATCTTTTTACTTGTACCATTTTACCATTTCAATATATGAGACTTTTCTTTTAAAGCAAAAACTCAAGAAAAATCAATAATTAAAAAAACTCTGGAAATTAAAATCCACATTAGAGATTACATCTCAAATTTTATTTTTGTAGTTTCTTTGTTTTGGAAGAAATAATTTTAATAAAGGAAATCTTTCTTTTCTTAAGATTAGAATACAAGAAAATGAGGAAAAGATATTATTTAAAATAAAAATATCAATTCCAATTGAAATTTTTATTCAATTCCATTTTTAAATTTAAAATTTTTATTTTTCATATTTTTGAATTTTATGGGATGTTACAATACCACTGGCTTATTGGTTTATTTATCTTATGTTTCCACTGCTAATTTGTTGAACTTATGTTTAGTTTGGCCAATCGGCCCTCTTTTGTAATCTTGGAATTTAGTCCATTTGTATATGAAGTACTTGTAGTCCTTCTATTATGTATGTGTGTATGATGCATTGTTGTGTGGGATATGTGAGTGTTAGCCACTGTTCTTGGGAGCTAGCATGGATCACATATCTGGGTACATGGAATTGGGATTGGTTTCCTCTAAGTGTATGGATATTGAGTTGTTTTTCTCGGGCTATCATGGAGCATACACCAACAGGCTTATATGCGTGTTAGCCAGAGTTCTAATTAGGGGTTAGCATGGAGCATACACCAACTAGCATGTATGCGTGTTAATTTCTAATTTGAGGATAGCCGGCATGTGTTACCCTTGATCAAATTTAATTTCTAATTTGAGGATAGCCGGCATGCGTTACCTTTGATCAAATCGATCACAACACAGGTCAAGGTATTTGGGAGTTTATTTCGGCTTTCTTTTGGAAGTGTAAGTGCACACGGTTTAGTTTGGGTGATAGTGAGCAAACACTTAAGTGCCGTACTTGTGCCACTTATTCTAGTTCGGTGTGTATTACACTTGAGGAAAATTGGTCTAAAATTCCGGGTGCCCACAAACATGAACAAATCATTGCTGCAAAACAAAGAGTTGTGGAAAAGGCGAGACGCCAGTACTACAATAGTCAACTAGGGACATCGTGAAGATCGGATCCCTCAAGGGGTCGTACCTGACAAATCTTTCCAGTCGCACCGCAATTCCCGGTGGTGACAGTAAGGGAACCAAACTTGGTTCCAAGTAGTTCACAGGTTGTAACACCCCAAAAATTTGCCCAAATATTATTTTATTGCTTAAATGTGCATTTATGATTTTCTGGAATTTATTTGGATTTTTCTGGATTTATTTGAATTAATTTTAAATTATGAAGATTGACCCTTTTATTTAAATCTATTTAAATCTATGCAAAGTTAAAATAAAGTTTTGCCAAAAATATTTTATTTAAGTCCATCATGTCTCAAATATTTTTGAGATTTTTCTGTGATTTTTCTTGATTATTTATTTGCCTAAAAGTAATTAAAGGAATTTTTGGAATTGTTTTAATTAATAAAACCCGGAATTTCGCAAGGAACAGTAATGGGCCAAGCCCAGTACTGTGCCTGCGTCGGCCCGCTTCTGGAAGCAATCGCCGCAGCCGTAGGATCTCGATCGAAGGGTTGAAGGTGCACCGAAACCCTAATGAATCTTGGGCGTCCGTTTCGTGTACGCCTCGGATTCCTCCGCGTCGAGCGCTTGGTGGCCATCCGTTGTGACACGTGGAGGGCCGGATTGCATCGTCTCCGTCGTGTCCGACCGAGACTCTCCGCCGTGCCGTCTCCGCGTTCGTAAATGACTCCGCCTTGAGCACGCCTTCTGATGCCCTATAAAGCTGTGATGCGTCGCCCGAGGTTCTTCGTCAGCAGCCGCGCACTTTTGTC
This sequence comes from Otatea glauca, assembly GCA_036346275.1. Taxonomy (NCBI): domain Eukaryota; kingdom Viridiplantae; phylum Streptophyta; class Magnoliopsida; order Poales; family Poaceae; genus Otatea; species Otatea glauca. Next base: position 18,092,858 of record CM070714.1, read on the forward strand.
AGACTCGTTTGGCGAGGAACGTCGGGGTGAGCGCAGAAAAGCTCACTGGAGTGGTGGTTCGGACCGTGGGGGTTTTTTGCTCGGTTTCGTCGCCGCCGTTGGGCCTTAGCCGTCACCGGTGCCATCTTCGAGCTTGCCGGACCGAGCGCGTTGAGCCGCAACTTTTGTCGCCGATGGCTCGCGGAGCACCGCGTAGCGCGTCGTCTTCTTCGTCACCGGTAAGAACCCGCCGTCGCGTCTCCATCGCCAGATCCAGAAGTTTGGGGCCGTCAGATCTAAACTTGACGGTTGATGCGCTGCCACGTAGCGAGCGATCGCTGACCGTTCGATCGGTCTTCTACGGATCAGATCAAGCCACGCGTTTGGCCAGTCAATTTGCGACGCGTGTCGGGCACTGGTATCGATGCGCCGTGGACCGGGTCTGCCGTGGTCCAGCACTGCGCCGTGGACCGGGTCCATACACCCGAGACGCGTGGAAACATCTGATTGGTTCGGGCCAGGGCTGACGTCAGCATGACATCATGCTTGCGCAATAAATCTGTTTTCGATTTAAAAATAAATCTGTTAATTCTGATTTTCTGATTTTTGCAATTTCAGTATTTATTTCAAACTTCAAAAGGCTATATCTTTTGCATCGTAACTCGAATTTGAGTGATTCAAATTTCTAAAAATTTGTAAAATTGAGATCTATTTAATGGTGAATTTTATTTGATTTTTGGAGTTCATTTTCTCTCTGTTTTGGTATTTATTTGCTTTTCTCCTTCGGTACACGTAGACGTTGAATTGTGCCACGCTTCGGAGGAAGATTCAACAACTCAAGAGCAAGTTCCAGAACCAGATCAGGACCTATTCCAAGGCAAGTTGTGCTTTGATCATGTTGAACCCATGTTTATAAAATTGCTATGTTTGTTTTACCCTATTGCATATATTCCAAATATACAATTGTTTCAAATTAGATTGGGCTTAGCTAATATACCAGATTTAATTATATCCTACCTTGTCGTTGTATGCCATGATCCATTGTCACCCTAGATTGGTTTAATGTAGTTGATTGGTAATTATAATCAACATGGGATGGTTAGTCCGTATTAGATGCTTAGCCATGCCACGTCATCACATGTGTCAGAATCATTTATAATTAATCTTGATTAATGGAATATGGAACAATGTTATGAACTTGTGTGTCATGTGGATCACACGATGAGATTGAGTTGTGGTGGCGAGTCATGTCACGCATAGCGATGTTGAATTGTTGATAGCACGTGGTGCTTGTAATCAAGCGGGTGATAATCACTTAGATTGGGGCAAGTGACAAGGGCGAGGATGCCAAGGTGGGCCCGATGGGCGGAGGGTATGTGGATGTCTTGCCTTGATCACACTAAGGACTTAACCTTGCAAGCCTTTGACTGAGTCAATCATGCAACCACATGTTTAGTATGGGCCACCTAGTGAGTAATTTGCAATGTCTTAATTTTGGTACTATCGTGGTCGGTGTGAGTTCGAGTTATGGAGTAATTCACATGGCGCAAGAGGGGCCCCGGATGTAGTAACCAGTCCACGGTGTTGAAACCTTAGCGGGTAGTATCGAGTTAAGTCGGCGCATTGTAAAGGCTTTGTTATAATCACTCGCCTTGGTGGTGTTTGGTTGTATCACGTGGGTAAAGTGCATAACCTCTGCAGTGTGAAACTATTCGGATAGCCGTGCTTTCATGGTATTGAGCAATGCTCGGAATTACAGATTGAGGTTAGCTTAATTAAATGGACAATTTGGTTGGGATGGCGGAATGCCATGTGGAAGATGGAATTTGATTTAGGATTGGAAACCTGGTTTACTTGAGAAATACTGAATCTATTTATTATTGCTATTTGTTTTACAAATCTTTACAATCTAAATATTATATTTGTTCATAAATGCTGCTTATTGCAAAATAGCCATGATAGCCTATCCATATAAGCCTTGCATATAGTTACATAGAATTGCATTCTGTGCACAACTTGTTGAGTGCTTTAAGTACTCACCCTTGCCAAACAACAATAATCAACAGTTGAAGAATCTACACCTGTGTTGGAAGAGGAAGTCCAGGGAGACACGAGTCATTAGGGTCCGAGCCTTGTCGGTTGCCTGTGGTGAACTGATGAGCTATCTAAGTTTTCTACTGTCCGCTGCTTAATTATTAGCTTATATTCCCAGTTTTGCCCTACGTGGCTTAATAATGTAAGTTGGTCATAAGATCATACATTTAGCTATATCAATAAATGAACTATTATTTCTATTATCGTTGAGTATGATGTGATATGTACCAATGTTGAGCTGTGTGCACTAGCGTTGATCCCGGGACTAGTGCGGTAAACACAGTGGGTTCGAATCAGTGGATTCGGGTCCTTACATAGGTGGGAACCCCTGTGGATAGAATCCACATATTAATTAGTGCGATTCTAAATCAACCAATGGAAGGGAACAATGAGCTTAATGCCACAATCATTAGATCCCTAGGCGCTGATCTATAAGAAGTTGCTGCAGAGGTACATAGCATGTCCCTATCCACAAGGTTTCAAACTAATTCCTGTGTGGAACACTCTTCATTTGGTCAGCGCTAACAAGGCACCAACCATCAACAAAGGAATGAACCTGTAACAACCCCCATTTTTGCATAAACGCAAAAATAAGAATCTATGTGCATTCGGTACTAATCCCATGATCAGTAGCTAGTACGCACATTTACAACAATTGGAATCACAACCATACATAAATATTATTAAAGTGGAAGCTATTTATACATTGTATTTTACGTCTCAGAGTATATATATAGCGACAGAAGAAGCAAAGTCTTGTAGTGTGCCCATCCAATCCCTAAGGCAACTGACAAGGCATAAATCCCTATAAAGATCGCTTCATTTGAAATTCTCGCAACCTGCGACGAAAAGATATTCTTCGGAGCTTCGTTTTCTCATCCACCTAAAATAATAGATTAAGCAAGGTTGAGTATTTTCGTACTCCGCAAGGCATAAGGTGGTATTTGCAAAATGTAGAAATGTAGGCCATGTCAAAAGAGGCTTCGACGGTTATTTTGCATAAAATTTAATTTGTAAAGCAATTTGTAATTTCAAACGAAATTTGTAAGAGCAAGTTTGACTGATAAGGAATAAGTAAAGCATAAGTAATACTCACAGTCCTTCGTGAGCAACGAATCATCCATTTCCTGTCAACACAATCATTGCCAACACGAGGCATAACAAATGAAACCAAACCCTTTTGAAAATAGTAAAACATCTAACTAGTATCAGTTCACCAAGTCTCCCATAACCGCGGGCATGGCTAATCAATTAGATTTTCACTCTGCAGAGGTGTACAACTTTACCCACAAGTCATGATTGGCTCTTTATGCAATCGATATTAGTACACTTCCTTTGGTGTGCCGCAGAAAGTCATGACATAACCGTTACACTACCTAGACCTGTCTTTGCACCAGCTCCGGTGACGAAAAACCCTTGTTATGGAGAAGAAACACAGATAAATGAAATATGGCAGTAAATCCCTATAATTAAAATAGTGTAACAGCCCAAAAATTCAATAAAATAAGAAATACAATAATAAAAATATTCATATGATTTATTGTTATGTTTTTTGATTTTTTTTCTGAATTAAAGAAATTCTTTTTGGCTTTTTCCTATTAAAAGAAATCCAAAAGATCCATATAGTAAAATGGTAAAAGGTAAAAAGGTAAAAACCTAAATTCAGTAAAATTCATAAAAAACTCATATAAATCCTAGATACATCCAGGATGCTGTTTTTGCCACTTGATCTGATCTAGAATTAATAAAATAAATTAAAAAGACAAAGTAATCATGAGGAGATAAATAAGAATCTGAACCCATAAGATTTCTTCAGAATCTATCTTACCTTAACTAGGGTTGAAATTTTAACCATGCCGACATATTAACCTAACCCATCCCTGGTAAAAATATCAAGAATTTATCTCTGAATTTGGTAATTTTAGAAATTCAAAAATAGACTATCAGATAAGTTGGAAAGTGTAATGTCAGAATTTTCATAAATAAAATATCAAATATAAAATCATGGCAATTTTATAAAAGGTATATAATATTAATAACAACCCTTTAAAAAAGTTTCATAAAATAATAAATTGAGTTTAACCCTCAATTAAATAAAAATTAAAATCAATAAAAATCTGTAATAGTGCATTGTCAGATTTTTAATAATATTTTTACTCATCCATTTTGTATTGGAAATTTTACCAAACCCTTGAATTTTCCTTGACGACCTCTATAAAATTTTTCATAAAATCTTAAGCTTATATTTTAAAACAGACTTCGGTTTTACCCCCAATCTGTCCAAAGTTATCCTGAGGTTTTATCTCTGCGTCTCACTGACATGTGGGGCCGCGGAGACAGCTATCCTTCTGGCCGACCTCCTTTTCTCTCGCTGATAGCTTGGCCCCACCCGTCAGCTCCATCTCTCCGTTCCTTCTCCGTTTTTCTCCCGTTCTCTCTGCTCTCTCACGCCAGAGCTCTTCCGCCTCTCCGTTTTGTCGCGACTACGCCACAACTCGTCGCCTGAGGCCACTAGCACGTCGCCCCTGCCACGCCGCACCTGCCTCAGCCAGAGTGTTCTCTCTCCCACGCCAGAATTCAGCCGAGAAAGCTCGCCCGAGCCGCCGCCTTTTCTTCCCCGTTCAAACCCTGCTCCAACCGACTTTGCCATCTATTTAAACGTCGCAAGTCTCTGTTAGCTTTCGCGCGCACTCCTGGAACTCTCAGAACCGAGCCAAACCATCACAACACCGCCAGCCACCCCTTTCTTCCCCTGCTCCGGCGAACACCCCAAAAAGGGGAAATCGCTCAAACTAGCTCTCCGCCGCACCATTCTTCGAACCACTACACCTGAAGCAACCTCTTAGTACCCTGAAGCTTCCCGCAACCTCAATTGGTGGTCTTCTTCCCCGATGAGCCTGCGCGCCGAGCTCCTTCCGCCGCTGCAGCCGCACGGTGAGAACACTTCTCCAACGCCTAATCCTTTAAATAAAAACCAAAAACGGGATCTCTGTGACCCACTGAAGCTCACCGTGGTGATCTTCCACCTCGGGAAGCCGTAGTTCGCCGCACTGCCGCCGGCCGTCTTTGCCGCCACCCCCCTCACGGTGGCAGGCCAACTCCGGCCACCTCCGGCCGAAGCGACACCGCCCCTAGATATGCGCAAGCCCACTGAGCACGAAAGTGGAACCCATTCCACTTCTCCGGAAGTGATTCACCGCTGGCGAGCTTCGCAACCGTGCCCTCTTCTTGGTGTCGCTGATAATCTGCCCACACATCAGTCTCTAGCGCTGGGTTGAGCCGCTGCCATGCGGGCCCTAGTAGTCAGCCTCGCGCGTTGCTCGACAATAGCGGTCCCGCTAGCGTCGGCCCGCTTGCCAGCGCGTCTCGCCGCCAGCTAGGCCGACTGTCGGCACCTCGGTCGATCTTAGAGCAAAAGGGAAGCGGGTTTTCACCGTAAAAGCGTACTTTCCGTTTTTAGCAAATTTTCTAATTTTCAAAACCGAATACATTCAAACTTGAATATCTTTTGAACTAACTGTCTAAATTTTATGAAATAAATTTCTAAATTCATCTAAAATCATGTAGATTCAGAATATGCAAAAAAATTATGAAATGAACTCTGTTTGTATTTCAGATTAAAATTTAAAGAAAGAATTTGAAATATGCCATGTATAGAATTTTTGAAAATTTAGCTCCAAATTAGATGAAACACATTTTGTTAGACTCCATGCTCTGTTAGGAACCTGAATATGTAAAAATACTTAGGGTGTACCATGGAAAATATTTAAAGTATTGCATAGGGTGAGAAAATAGACCAATAATAATAATAAATCAGATAATTTCAGAATTCAGAATCTCAAAATCCAAGATAATAAAACATATAGAGTAGTCTCTCGAAATGGTAAATAAAGATAAATAATTCAAGAAAATAAGATTCATTATTACTAAAATCTATTCGGAAAATATTCATGTAACATATAAATAAACAATCAACATGATATACTCATATACCCAATCATGTTTGAATTAGCAGTTGCTTTTATTTGGCTCTTACATCTGATTCTTTCATTTTATTGGAATCGCCATGTTATTATTATACGACGTATACAACCCGACGAGTCCGGAGTAGTCGACGACGAACAAGAGTTCGACTACGCAGATAATCAACAAGGCAAGCACCTCCTTTGATCATATTGATCCCAGATTTACAAATGTTTTCATTAAATGTTTTATTGCATACGTTACTTTATTAAAGTCTACTGTTTTATTGGTATGGGTAGTTGTACCTGTAGATTTATAGAACTTCCTTGATAAGTATGGATTTGTGAACCTTGATAACTACAGAATAGTATAGACAATACTTAATGTCAATTTGGGTTACTCACACTTAGTGTCATGCTTAGCCATGCTTAAATGAACATAAAACCTTGACATGATTAAAAATGTTGGATATGACATTTAATGGGTATGACCATCTTATGGTTGGTATTTTGATCAAAAATGAAAATAAAATTATGATTTTGATACGGGCAATTATTGGCAATAGCCGGGTGTACAAGGGACTTGTACGTATTGTACGGTGGAGATTATTGCCCGTATCGGATTAAGGACCGAACTACGTCTTCGTTAACCCAAGAATTACCGTACAACCACAAGTGCTGGTATGGGACAGTCTTAACCTATTAAGTTGCTTAAAACTATCTTTGCACATTGGTAGGCTGGGATAGTACGAGCTTCTTTAGTAACTGGTTGCTCGGAGGGGCGCCCACACCGAGGTGTTGGGAGTCACGTTTGTTGATACAACGGTGAATGCCATACTATGGATATGCTTAATCATTATTGTGCATGACTGTGCAAATATTTACACCATAGTACGGGTTTGACGTCACCGGGCTGGTGCAAAGTTAGGGTTAAACAATGTAACAGTTATGTTATGATCTCCTAGCCGACACACCAAAGGAAGTGTGTTACTGGCCTGACAAAAGGGGTTGATCATTACTTGTGGGTAAAGATGTACAACTCTGCAGAGTGTGAAACTTTTCGAAAAGCCGTTCCCGCGGTTATGGGAATCTTAGTGCGCCAGCACTAGTTAGCTGTTTTTATTTTCATAAAACTGGATTCTACCAGGTGATGGTAGAAGTTGGCTCTTGAAAATGGTCATGAAACCCAGGTACTTGAAATTTGTTTATGCTTATATTTTATTACCTTCAGTATTAAATTGCTTTTACTTAAATTCCGTTTTGCAATCTACTATTCTGTATTTACATTTCAAATTAGCTTTGTGCAAAACAACCATGAGCCTTTCCTTGAATTGGCCTACATGTATGTTAGGTTTTGCAAAAGTCTTGCGAGTACGTAAGTACTCAACTTGCCTATGTCGATGTTTTTAGGTGAAGAAACAGATTTCCTCGACGATACATTTTATGACGCAGGATTCGGGGATATGAATGATGAATTCTACTAGGGTTCTCCTTGTCAGTTGCCTATGGGGATATTGGGTTAAAGGCATACTACAAGAAATATGTCTCCACTTATATGTCTTTACTTTTGGTATTGTAAGAATATTATGTACTTTGCTTCCGCTATAATAATAAAGTTTGTGTATGACTGTGATATCAATTTGTATTTGTGCGTACTAGCCATTGATCATGGGACTAGTACTGTATGCACATGGTATCTATTTTTGGTATTAATTATCAAAAATGGGGGCCTTACAAATAGTAACATGAGCAGTAAATCCCTGCAATAATAGTTTCTTCCCATAACAAGGCGTACACCGTTGTATCGATAAGCGTTGTTCCCAACACCTTGGTGAGGGCACCCCTTCGAGCAAACCATGAAAGGAGAACCTGTACTACTCTAGCCTACCAATGTGCAAAGCCAGTTATAAGCAACTTAATAAGTTAAGGCTGTCCCATTCCAACACTTGTGGTTGTACGGATTTCTCTTGGATCATACAATACTATGTTCGGTCCTTAATCCGACACGGGCGATACTTCTCCCTACACTCGTGCAAATCCATTTGCACAACCGGCTATTGCGAATAATCGTCCACATCAAAACTATAGTTTTATTTTGGGTTTTTTAATCAAAGTACCTGTAGCCATCAATGTCATATCCAACATTTTTAAATTCTCAAGAGACAATTTTAATCTGATCATCTACACCGTTGCTAAGAAAGCATGATCAATATGTAATCGCATATACCCAAGTTGACATCATGTATTGTCTAGCCTTATTCTACGTTATCAAGGTTCACATGTCCATACTTATCAAGGAAGTTTCAAGAGATAACAGGTATATCTACCAGTACCACAAAATAGCGAATTTACAGAAAATAAACTCATGCATGAAACATTTTGATAAACAAAATGAAAATTGAATACTGGGATCAATATGATCAAAGGGGTGCTTGCCTTGCTTAATTCTTGTTTACGACGAAGTCGTTGTCGCAGCCGGTGTTGTTGATGACGGAATTAATGATGTCGGGTTCTACACATCGTTCAATAGAAATATAGCAAATAACGAACTTTAATAAGGGCAAAAAGAAGACAGACAGAAAATCAAATAAAACTTGCTATAAGGAACAAATCCATATTCTTTTATAGATTATTTATTCTTGTTTTACTAATTCAAGAGGCTAAAATTATTTGGATTAATTAAAGTAAACATTTGTTAAAGTTTTCATAAACTCAATTATTCATATAATGTGTTCTTGGTGATCTTAACACTTAAGGTTATTTAGCATTAGCAGGATTCAGATGAAAAACTAGTTAAAATAAGAATATTTTTCCAGATTATGGTAGTCCACATCCTAAATAACATTTCTAAAATGATCTTCACAAAATTTGCATTTAGACGATATGTTTTACAAACTGCCGAAAAAGCTTAAGTGTTTCTGAAGACATAATAGGTTATGAATGAACATAGCTTAATCTTTAATTGATTTTACTTAAGAATTAGTTTTGTGCAAGTTAGATCTGTTGATTTAGGCTACTGGCCTCATTTTCATGGTCTTTGAGAAGGTTCTAGCGTTACAAATATCATAACCATTGATTTTTTATTTATTATTAAAGCTCTTTCATTCATATTACGGATTTCAGAAATCATAACACTTAAGGTTATTTTGCTATCAAGATTTATATGCAAAGCATGACAAAATGAGATTCCTTCTTCTGAATATTGTATTATTTACTTTGAATAGCATTTCTAAGCTGATTTTATAAATTTTTCTGTTTAGATGAGATTTTTTATTTGCTCGTGAAATAACATAAATGGTCATATTAGATTTTATAGATGTTTGTAAAGCAAATAATTAAAATTAAATATTTTTGCATATTTGAGTTTCTTATGGTTTCAGGAGCACATGAAAACTTATTTTATTATTTTAGGACTTATATTTTTCATATGTGCAATAATGTCCATAATAGAGTTCCTTGTAAATTTGAATTAAAATAATTCATACTTATGCGAAAAATTGAATATTTTTGCATATTATAAAACTAAAAGATTTTAAATTATTTTATAAATTTATTTCATTCAATTTGGAGTTATGGTTAGAAAGTTATAGCTATTTGATTCAACTCGGGTTTGAAAAAATAAACTAAATTAGGAAAATATGCTTTCAGTATACGGAAATAGGCTATCGCTACTGTGCGCTGGCTCATTTGAAATTGGCCGCAGTCGCTGACAACCCGTGACCACAGGTCAGTGAGACTGAGTAGAGGAGGATCTACTCTGCCTCGTCGGCGGCGAACTAGCACCAAAGAGACGGAATGGGTAGTACCTACAGCTTAGCATGACGATATGCACCTAAGGGTGTACCCATTCGGTCGGAGATGACCGAGAAGTAGGCCACCACCATAAGGGTGCGGCGACGCCTTGTTCGGGCCGATGAAAGCTCAGAAATTTGGTGCATTTTCACTGGGTGAGTGATGCCTGAGCATCAGTGAAATCTAAGAAGTCCATTTCACCTGCTAATGAAGTCGGGGATTGACTGTTGTGGTGTGCCGCTGATGGCCGGTCATGAGGAAGAAGACAAGTGCGGCGATGAAGTTTCAGGTGATGAAAGCTGAAATTGAGGGGAGTGATAGGGTAAAAAATGCCCAAAGATGTTTCTTGATCAAGGAATTTGAAAATTTCTTATCAGAGGGCTTGATCGGTTTTCCTCCTGTCTCTCGATTTTCTCTATGAAATGGCGGTTTGGGCGAGTTCTGTCGTGACTGGGAAATGGCTTGGGTAGAAAAGGGAGTGAAGTGAGTTGTGGCTTAACTAGAAGCACACTTCATCTTATATAGATGAAATGAGGAAGTGTCCATGGTGTGAACGGGGTGATTGGGGTTCGGCGGTCTCCTGTTCTCTGCGTTAGAAGATGATCACAACACAGAATCATAGGATATGGCGGTTATATAGGCTTGCAGAGAGGGGTGCTAGGCTAGGAGACTTGGAGTCATGCCATTGCTCGGCGTGGCAGAAAATTGATTGAGCAATGACTGCCGTGGCAGCAAAATTGATGAGAAAATATTGCCGAGGCAGTATTTTGGCAGAGGGGAGGTGAACCTGGCACCGCCCTGCGTTACCTGAGTCTTGCCAAGGAACGGCCGTGGCAATGAGACATGGCTGACTAGTGGGGTCATCTACTGTGCAAGCATTATTTTATAAATGAGAGGTGAAACCGTTTCAGTTACTCAGGGTTCAGTGCTTTGATGGGGTTCATCATCGCTGCGTAGAGGAAGCTTCGAGGAAGAAGGGAGGAGGGAAGAGGTGAGGCTGACATGCGGGGCCTCAATTACTCTTTTATTGATTTGAAACAAAACCGCCTCAACCGATCAGCACTCACCAATGATGTTGGGCTTTAAATGATTTTTAATTCTTTATGGGATATTTTTGATAATGTTTCGGCATGATGGTTGGATAATGATCTTCATACTCTAGAAATTTCAGATCAAAATACTTTGTACAGAATTTATAAAAATTCTGACAATGTACTGTGCACAGATTTCAGTTTTCTGTTTTAAAATTTTCTGGAGATCTATATCTCATTAATAATTTCTAAAAAGTTTTGTAAAGGTTCCTTATGGCTATATTATCCTTCAGTAAAATTGTAAAATTAAGATATTTTGTATTTAATTTATAAAAATTCTGACATTGGTATTTTATATTTTCAGCTTTTCTGTTTTTGAATTTTTAAATATATCAAAATTAATTATTAATTATTAATATTTTTAATGTTGATGTATTTATCCATCCATAATATAATATAGAATTGTTAGGTCGAGATAATGTTTTATTATTTTTATTTAAATCTGACACCTTTACTATTGTTAGTCAAGAATCATTAATTGGGCTTTCATTTCACATTATGATTACATGCCTTTAAAATTCAGAGGTAGGATTCTGGAGATCTCTCAAGATTATGCAGTATTTTTAAGCATTTGATTAATGTAAGCTTTTATGCTTATCATTTATTTATTACTTCATTCAATATTAAAAGGATTTCTCCTTTAGAGCTAAAATCTAGAAAAACCATGGAAAATTCAGGAAAATGCAAAAAAAGAATCACTAAATATAATTCAATTCTAAAATTTAATTTCTTACTTTATTTTAATTTTTGGGATGTTACAGAACCACAACAGAGAAGTGTCTTCGATCGATTATGGTTCAAAAATGCAGTTTAAATTTGCTTGGAGGGAGGTCAACATCGTCGCATCACGTCCAGGCAAGCTTGACTTCCTGAAGAGGTCAGATGTTGCAATCACCTTCAACAGAAATGATTGCCCAAAAGGTATATCAATACCTTATAAGCTTCCATTAGTAGTTTCTCCTACAATTAGTAATTGCAAAGTAGAGTTTTGGTAGATGGAGAGAGTTCTTTGGATTTACTTTTTATTCATACTTTAGATGAAATGCAAATTCCATGTTCTAAGAGCTGACCTATGACACATATTTTTTGGGATTGTACCTGGTCTATCGGGTAACTCCAATAGGGCATATTGTATTATCTATCACTTTCAAAGATGCCAATAATTTCATAATGGTGCTAATCTCTTTCAAAATTGTTGACTTTGAATCAGCTTATAATGCTATTTTGGCTACACCTTCACTAACAAAGTTTATAGCAGCCACACATCATGCCTACTAGAGCATCAAAATACCTGGTCTAAAAGGCGTGATTAATGTGCAAGGTAATCAAGCTACTGCACTATGTTGCGATCGAAAATTACTTGAAATTGTCGATCAGTTACCATTAAGAGATACTAATGATGCAGATAAGTCTTGCAGGGCCAAAAAGACTAGTAAGACAGAGAAGCTGAAGGCAAATTCTCAGCCCAATAAGCAAATCAAGCAAGTTCCCACATACCCCATCGACCTATTGAAAGCTGTTCAGATAGGGTCTGAAATTGATGCCAAATAGGAAGACACACTCATTACTTTCCTTCGGTCTTACATAGATGTGCTTGTGTGAAAACCATCTAGCATGCCTGGAGTCCTAAGGGAGGTAAGAGCACAGATTAGCCATATGGCCTAACATACGACCAGTGAAGCAAAACCTACAGCGATTCGCTGTAACATCTCGAAAAATGCAATAAAATGAAAATATATATTTTGAATTTTAATATAATTATTTCTGAGTTTTATTGGCATTATTGGAATTACTTGAATTTTCCTTGGATTTGTGTATTGTGAGAAAAAACAAACAAATAGAATTAAAGAATGGAAAATGGTAAGAAGATAAAATGGTAAAAGTGAAAAGTTAGAAAATTTACCATGGAAACCTAGCCATGCTGGTAAAACAGTTCAGTCAACAAGTAAAAATTTTTTGCACAAGAATATGAGTAAATGGAATGAAATGACAACACTTTTGACTAAAAACAGTAAGTCAGAATTACTAGAAAATCTTCGAAATTTATCTGGAGCCATAAAAATTACTATAATACCCTAAGTGCAGGAGCTACTACTGGTAAAATTTTTAGAAATTTATCATGTCATATAAGGCTTATAACAATTCAAAAATATAAACATTGAAAATCTGAAAATCATCATGTCAGAATTTTTATAAAATAATTACAGAATATTTTAACTTTAAATTTTTATGGGAGTATACATACCTTAAATATTACCCTTAAAAAGTTTTAAAAATAATTAATACCATTTACACCCTTAAATAAATCAAAAACCGAAAAGGAATTCTTGGATAATGCCTAATGTCAGAATTTTTATAATTTCTCAGTAGGATATTTTGATTCAATGTTTTTGCTGCAAGATAAATATTTCGAAGAGACCTTAATCAAAAAGTTTTAGAAAACTTGACAGCGATTTGATGGCCAAATTAATGCCAAGACCGTGCTGTCCAGAAGAGTCCTTCGTCCTCATCTCCTCCCTTCCCAATGACAGGTGGGCCCAATTGTCTGTTCTGACCCCATTCACCAGATGAACCAAGCCAGTATCTTCTTTATCTCTCTGCCAGTGGCCCCTGGACCAATGCGCCAGTCAACCATTTCCTCCTCTCTTCTTCCTCCGGTCATTCCCTCTCTGTGCCAAATCACTGCCGTGGCAAGCCAACTCGATGCTCAGCTCACTGATGCCAGTAACGGTGATGAGACAACCGTCATTCGCTGCTTCCTTATCTTTGCCCAAGCTACGCCCTGCTCTCTTATCTTGGCCGAAGCTTCGTGTGCGTGAGCTTATCAGGCCGCAACCTCTTCTCCCGTTCAAACCCTGCTCATCTTCACCTAGTCCTCTATTTAAGCCACCAGAGCATTCTCTAGCTTCGCACGCCACTCCTCCTCTCAACGTAATTGCCCTTGGCCGAGAGCTCCTCCTCATTCCCGCCGACCAAAAACTCTGACAAAACCAAGTCGTCATTACCAGCAAGCTTCAGGGAATCATCGGCCGAACTACAAATCCGTGAGTCAAATTGTAATTGGCGTCATTTGAAGCTACCTCAAGGTTCCCTGACAGCATTTCCTCTTTCAATTGAAGCTTCCAAGGCTCAAAGCACCACCCTGCACTGTTCATCTTCCCCACCTCAGGCCAACCTCCGACCAAGGTAAATGGTAAAATGGAATCTCCTTTGTTCCCTGATGCTTATTATGCTACCCATTCAAGATCTAACACCGTCGTTCTTGCTTCTGGCCAAGCCCCACCATTTCTATTGCCTGGCCTTCGGTGGCAGCCCAGTGTAGCATATCATCTCCGTAGGCAAGAGTTGCCCCGGGTTCCTCCCAGTCTCCTCCTGCTCCACTGCCCGCCGGCTAGCCAACTCTGCCGTCCCTCACCGACGGCAAGGTACCCTGATCACTGCCGGTTCTTCCCCTGTTTTGTTTCTCTGATCAGTGGGCCACGCCTGTCAGTCCAAGCAAATGAGATCAGGTCAAGCGGTAAAATACGCCACTTCAACGCAAAAAGCGCATTTTCCTTTTCAGTAACTTTTTGCAAACCGGCTAGGCTTCAATCGTAAATATCTTTTGCATTCTTAATTCAATTATAATGAAATAAAATTATAAATTCATCTACAATTTATTAATTTCAGAATATGCAAAAATATTTTTGAAAATATTTATTTTGTGATTTTTAATAATAAGAATACAAGTATAGGTTGCTAATATGTTCTATGTGCAACTTTTGCAAATAAAGTTAAAATGAAATGAGATAAATTTTGTTTGAATTCTTATGCTTCCAGCAACTCAAATATATAAAAATATTCAAGTTTCAACCTTGTTGGAATCATTTTATGTTAAAAGTTAATATTAATGCACTAAATATTCAAAAGGGTATAATTTATGCCAATGAAATCTAAAATGAATGAATGTGATTTCAATATATTAAGATGTCGGTAGGCTTCCTTATTATTCGGAAATAATTAAGGTATGAACTTGATTTAGATTTATTTTATGAATAGTAAATGGTTCAAATGGAAAAAGATGTATGTATAAATATAAGTGCATATAATAATCAGTAGCAATATATATATGCATATGAAAAGTATCTAATAGATGTACAGATATATGAATAGATATCAAAATGAGTAATTTGTCACTACTGAAATGTTTTAATGAAATATAATATATGCACAAGTTTAATTTGCATCAAGACACATGCCTTGTATATGTAGAAGAATGTGTACATGTATAGTTAATGAAGAGCATAGTCATGATAAGGAACTAGATTCTAAATATCTAATGTAAACAAACTGGTTGATCAAGCAAGAATCATCACAATAAAGTCATGATCAACACTTAACCAAATAGTTGAAATTCTAATACTTGTATAGTCCGAATAGTTATATGTTTCACAAACTAACTTCAAATTTGACAAAACCAAATCCTAGTAACCAAAAAATAATATCCTTGCTGTTTATGTAAAAATACATTATGTTTGTGTAAATTTGAAGTAAGTCAATATCAGGCCCTAATGATCACTTATATGAAAAATATCTCGGATAAAAGTCAAACATCGCGGAATCAACTTTAAAACACTGTTAGAGATGTCCCCTGTTAATGCCTGAAAAATGGTTAAATAATATTATAAGGTGCAATCGTAAACTTAAATCGAAAACTGAACCCTTGTCGCGTAGATTTTAAAAACACTTAAGCCGTTTCGACAGCCTGTAGAATATCTCGTCCAAATGCAAATATTATGAATATCAGTTTAGAAATGATATTTAGATTATGGGCTATCATAACCTAGAAAATATTTTATTTACAACTTGCTTATCCTCTTAATTCTGCAAGTGTAATACCCTTAAGTGTTATGGTCATCGTAAACCTTAATATCACATAAGCTATTTCAGCAACGAATATAATGTCTCGTCTAAACACTAAAATGTAGGAAATTAGCTAAAGTCTATTCTTCAAAGTATATACTACCCTATTCTAAAGAAATAATCTTATTCCATCATGTTCTGCATATAAATCCTGTCACCCAAATAGCCTTAAGTATTATGTTTTCTGAACTTCATAATATGAATAAGCAAACTTTGTAATAATGAAGAAATCTGTAATTAATATTTTTGTATCACCAGATCCTTCTCCAAGACCTTGAAGTTAAGGCCAGTAGCCTAATCCTGTAAATCTAACCCATATAAATCATTTTCAAACAAGAATGCTTAAGGCTAAGTGCTATTTACATAATACTTTAACTAATGTTTTAATTCTATTAATCCAAATAATTTTAGCATCTAGAATTCAAAGTTTTAAATACGAGAATTCATAATTCCAGCCTCTTGAATTCGTAATTCTAGAAAAGATAATCTATAAATGGAACCATGCTTTGTTCATCATAAAAGCCGTTAACTTTATGAATACTTAATCATTTGGAAAACAAGAGGTGGAATCATGCAACTTAAACCCTAAAATATTCTTGTTTTATTTAATGAGTCTTTATTTGGTTTTCTGCATGTTTTCTTTTTGCCCTTTTTAAAGTTTGTTATTTGCTATATTTCCGATTGAACGACGTGTAGAATCCAATGTTACTACCTTCGTCGTCGACTCCGTCGGCCGTGGCTTCGTCTTCGTCGTAAGCAATAAATAAGCAAGACAAGCACCCCCTTTGATCATATTGATCCCAATATTTAATATTCATTGTGTTTATTAAAATGTTCCATGCATGCGCTTATTTTCTGTAAATTCGCTATCTTGTGGTACTGGTAGTTATACCTGTTGTCTCATAAAACCTCCTTGATAAATACTGACATGTGAACCTTGATAACCATAGATTAAGGCTAGACATTACTTAATGTTATCATGGGTATATACGATTTCATATTAGCCATGCTTAGCCATGCTTTAGAACTAATGATGAGGTAGATGATCAGATCAAAATTGTTTCTTGAGTAATGGAAAATATTGGATATGACACTGTTGGTTACTGGTACTTTAATTAAAAATCCAAAATAAAACTATGGTTTTGATGCGAGCGATTATTGGCAATAGCCAGATGTGAAGTGGGATCTGCACGTAGTGTAGGGTGGAGTATCACCCGTGTCAGATTAAGGACTGAGCAATGGGACGCTATTGATCCAAGAATTCCGTGAAACCACGAGGGCTGGTATGGGACAACCTTAGCCTATTAAGTTATTTAGATATGGCTTTGCACTTTGGTAGGTGAGAGCTAGCAGAAGCACTCCGGTCAGGTTTGCTTGTGAGGGGCTTCCATACTTCGGCGTGGGTAAATGCATACCGGTGCAACGGTGTACGCCTTGCCATGAACAGAAATGGTGTGTTGGAGGTTACGTGAAAGGAACCACGTCTTGGGTGTGTGTTTCTGTTTCTATGGCGAGGGCTTAACGTCCCAAGCTGGTTCAAAGCCATGTCTAGGTAATGTAACGGTTATATATGATCTCTCTGCGGCACAACAAAGGAAGTGTGCTAATAGCTTGCACAAAGAACTGATCATTCCTTGTGGGTAGAGTTGTACATCTCTGCAGAGTGTAAAATCTAATCGATTAGCCGTGTCCACGGTCAAGGACACTTGGTGAAGTCATTCCAATGTTAGATGTTGCTTTATTTTTAAAAAGGTTTATTTTTGGAAACCTTACCCCACAGATGATACAATACTATACCATGTGTTGGCAAGTATAGATATCAGATGTTGTGCCATATGTTGGCAATAAATGGATATGTGCCATGTGATGGCAAAGATCGATTCGAAGCTCACGTCATGGAAGACTATGAGTATTGCTTATGCTTATGCTTATGCTTATGCTTATGCTTATTTCTTATCAATCAAACTTACTCTTATAAATTCCGTTTGCAAAAGACAACATGATTTACAAATTCAATATTGCTTTATGAAAATTAACCGTAGAAGCCTTTCCTTTGAAATAGCCTGCATATATTATAGGTTTTGCTAAAGTCTTGCGGAGTACGTAAAGTACTCACCCTTGCTTATATGTTGTTTTTAGGAGGAAAAGTTAGCGAAGCTTCGAAGATATCTTTCCGCCGCAGGTTGCGTGATTTTTCGATGCTGCAATCTTTCTAGGGATTATACCTTGTCAGTTGCCTGCGGGTTGGATGGGCACACTACAAGACTTTGATTCTTTTGCTGCTATATATGCTCTGAGTTGTAAGATTTCCTTTGTATAATAGTTTCTGCTTAATAATTTGTTTTATGGTTGTGATTCCAATTGTTGAAAATTTGCGTACTAGCTACTGATCATGGGACTAGTACTGTATGCACATTAGATTTTCATTTTTGCATTTATGCGAAAATGGGGGTCATCTCATTCGCTCTTGATCAGCAAGAAGCCATCCGATAAGAGTTGGACAAACTTTTAGAGGCTGGTTTTATTCGCGAAGTTGGTCATCCAGATTGGCTTGCGAACCCAGTCATGATCTAGAAAGCAAATAGTAAGTGGCGCATATGCATCGACTTTACTAGTTTAAATATTGTTTGTCCAAAAGATAATTTTCCTTTACCACGAATTGACCACCTGGTCAACTCAACAATGTGTTGTGAATTGATGAGTTTTCTGGATTCATACTCAGGTTATAATCAAATCAGCATGGCAAGAGAAAATGAAGAGAAGACTTCCTTCATAACTCTGTTTGGCATCGACTGCTACAAGAATATGCCATTTGGGATGAAAAATGCTGGAGCCACATACCAGCGCCTTATGCAGAAGACTTTCATTAGTTAGATAGGGCGAAATATTGAAGCTTATGTTGATGATCTCGTTGTAAAGAGCAAAAAAAGCTCTAACCATTTGTTAGACCTGGCTGAAACCTTTGATAATTTGAATAAACATGAGACTAAGGTAAATCTAGAAAAGTGTGTATTTGGAGTTTCTTTTGGAAAATTACTTGGCTTCCTTGTTTGTTCTCGAGGTATCAAAGTAAACCCTGGAGAATTACGGGATCTCAAAAGATTTGAATAAATAAGAAAATAAAAAATTATTTATTTTCTTGAATTATTTTGATACTAAAAACCCCGATTATGACGTCAGCCTTGGTCAGAGAAATAACGGGCCAACATCTTTCCCGGTGCACGAACCCAGTCCACGGAACCAGATCGGTTCACCATGGACTCGATCCACGGCACCTCGACTCCCGTGCAACATGCGTTAGCAAGTGATTGGGCGCGACGTACGGCGCAATCTGAACCGCACATCCCAGATCGAACGGTCAGGATTGCACGCGGCTACTAACGATGACACAGACATGCGAGAACCCTGACGGCATCCACGTGGCGCAATCGTAACCGTTCACATAGATCGGACGGCCACGAGCAAGCGCGGGCAGCAATGGCGCAGCGGAAGTGAAGACGAAGATGGTGTGGTTCTGCTGCGACACGATGCATGGAATCCGGATTTGGTACAAAGTAGCGAAACAAACTTCGTTGGCAGAGAAAACGGGCAAAAACCGACGACTCCTCACTCTTCTTACTCCAGCTTTCTTGATCTCCACACGCAGGGCACTTCAAGTGACGATAGACAGGGCAACAATTGCGACGCGGATTGGGGAATCTCGAATAGGTGTTGATGCGGAATTTAAAGGCCTCAACGTCCGTGTTTCATATGACGAAGGTGACCAGATACAACACAGTGGCGGAGTTCGAGTTCGCATCCAAGATGATGACCATCAACGCGCCGCATGTCCGGATCCAACTACCCTTCTCGCTCGCAACGTGGCAAGATCCTGACGGACCATGTCTTCGAATCCGACGGGCACAAACGCTTGGATCCCGAAACGACACGGTCAAATCGCCTGCATCTGATGTTGATCCAATTGTAGACGTTCGTTAGGGTTTCCAACTGAAAATGACCGCCCGATTTCCTTCCAACGGCTAAGATCCACGGTTTTAGAAGACGGGCCAGACTAGCCAAAACGGGCTAAGGCCTATGGGCTCTAGCCCAATACTATTTATAAGATTTAAAATACTTTTCCATCTAAAATAATTCTGGAAATTAGTTTCAACCAAAATAAATAGTAAAAAACTAGAAAAATTGTGGAAAATATTCTGAGACTTTTGGAACTCAAATAAAATATTATTGGAAAAACTTTATTTAAACTTCCTCAATATTTAAATACTTTTCACAAAAGGCCATATTTAATAATAATTAATAAATTCTAGAAAATCCAATAAATTCAGAAAATTCATAAAATCTACATTAAATCCAAATTAAACAAAAATTGGGATGTTACATGGTATCAGAGCCATACTGACTGTAGGTCATGCCCTAGCTAGACTGGTTGTTCCTAAGAGTTTCAAAACTACTTTCTAAAGTTAAAATTAACTTAAAAGATCAATGGTGAGCGCAAAGGAGGATATGTCGCCGAGTTGTGGTAAATGCTACAAGTACTTGGAGGCTTTGACAGACCCACTACAAAGGTACCAGTTGGGTGGTTAATGATAAGCGACGCGGGACGATATGCAAGGTCACAATCTACACTTGTGAGAACACTATGGCGAGCCGTCCCATCCACATCATGGTGAGGGGGTCTTCTTTTGAGGTGGGGATTCAGGAGTTTGCATGTCTTGCACTTCGTCGCATCGCCTAGGACTGCACCGATGAGTTGTAGCCGTGTTTAGATATCACCCTCATAGATAAGCCAGCCGTGACATCTCGACCAGCAATGAGGAGAATGCTACTACTGTTCATCTTGCTGAGTTCATCGCCGCTCAGGAGGACGTGATGAAAACCACCACTCAGGAACTCAAAGAAGCCTATGAAGCCTTGGAGAGGGCCAAGATAGATCTTCGCGAGTCCAGAATGATGGTAGCTGAGAGGATCGCAAAGTTGGAGGAGGCCCTCTACCTCAAAGAAGAAGAAGCTGAGCTAGAGCACGAGGATGAGGATCCAGAGGAGGACCCCGAGGAGGTGGAGCCCAAGGAGTAGGAGTCTACATCTTCCAATGAGAATCCTGGTCATCGTAACTTGTTTGCACCGATGCGCTGCACCCACCACGCTACTCCCCAGGAGGATCACAGCTTGGTTGGATTAGTGATTAGAGGAGTCTTAGTCTAGTAGTGGTGACTCAAGTGTGTGTCGTATCGGTCTAAGTTAGTAGTGATGCCCTTTAAGAGCTAGAGATGTGTGCTTAGGTTAATAAGAGTTTTTATGATTACTAAGTGTGCAGTATGTGTTGCATAGCCCTTGGGCATTTTTAAGCAACCGTACCAAGTTATTAATAAAGGTCTTTAGATTTGGAGTTTGGATTTAAAACTTTTCCCCTGCATTAGTTTCTTTATTACTTGTCTACGCTTTTTCACTCATTTCTCTAATCCTTGGAGTGATCAACAGATGGTTCAGACTCCAGGAAACAACAGAGCTAGTCGAAGTGGTTCTCGACCTAGTGGGAACCCGAATGAGATGCGGATTTCCCAACCAGCACCCTAAGTAGATATGCAAAATTTTGGACCTTTCCTTGCCAGGCAAATTCAATTGATGCATACCATGTTGTAGCAAGTGCAAAACATCATGAATCAAGCAAATGCCAATAATGCAAACCAAGCTGCTAACAATGGGAGTCGTCCATACTCTAAATTGTCAGAATTTATGAGGACTTGTCCACCCATATTTTATGGGCATGCTAACCCAATAAAAACAGGTGATTGGCTTAAAACAATCGAGAGGAAGCTGCATATCACTCAGTATGTTGGAAATGAGAAGTTGCTTTATGCTTCTCATCAGCCGAAAGGAACAGCTGATGAATAGTGGGAAAACTATTGCGCTGCACATGAGAACCCACATGCTTTCACTTGGGAAGAGTTTATTGTCGCTTTTCGCTAGTACCATGTTCCCGAAGGTGTCATGGACTTGAAGAAAGAAGAGTTCAGAGTTATCAAGCAAGGAAGCCAATCAGTGGCTGATTATTTGAACAAGTTTACACAGCTTTCACACTATGCACCTAAAGATGTTGCAACAAACAAGGCAAGGCAGTCTCGTTTCACGAAGGACTAAATTCAGGATAGCAAGTTGGGTTGATTACCCATAATTTCTTGGATTTTCAGAATTGGTCAACAAGGCCCTAATTTTGGAGGATAAGCGCAAAAAGCTTAACGACAATCGTAAGCGCAGAATGGCACAACAAGGAGCTTGTCAAGGACAGCAGAGAGTAAGGGTTGCACCTCATCATTTTATCAGGTTTCAACCAAAAGTTATGTTAAAGATGACATCCCCTGCACCGTGTCAAGTTGGTCAAAATTTTCAGACACCTGCTCAGGTACACAGCGTGTCAGGAGGAAGTCAACACACGACAGTTAGGCGTTGTTTCAGTTGCAATGAGCCGGGACATTTTGCTAACAGTTGTCCTGTAACATCCCGAAAATTCAAAAATATGAAAAATGAAAAGTTTGAAATTTAAAAGTGGAATTTAATAAAAATTTCAATTGGAATCAAGATTTTGATTTTAAACAATATCTTTTCCTCCTTTTCTTGTATTCTAATCTTAAAAGAAAAGAGATATTTCAATATTAAAACTATTTCTTCCAAAACAAACAAAATATAAAAATAAGTTTGAGATGTAATCTTTAATTTGGATTTTAATTTCCTGAGTTTTCTTAATTATTGATTTTTCTTGAGTTTTTGCTTTAAAAGAAAAGTCTCATAAATTGAAATGGTAAAATGGTAAAAGTAAAAAGATAAAAATCCAAAGCCAATAAAAATTTATAAAAATCTTAAATAAATCTTAGATCTATCTAGGATCCTGATTATACAACTTGTACTGATCTGGATCAATGAAATAAATTAAAAAGACAAAAGTAACCCTGTGTAGATACTCTGAACCGACCTTGAAAGAATTCTTCAGAAGTCACCCGACCTTAACCTGAGTTAAAATTTTAACCATGCTGACATCTTAACCTTACCCATGCCTGATAAAAATATCAAGAATTAAATCCTAAATTTATTATTTTTAGATATTCAAAAACATACAATCAGAAAAGCTAAAAATTACAATGTCAGAATTATTAAAATTTAAATATAAAATATAAAAATATGAAAATTTATATAATGTAAATAATTCCATTTCAGATCTTCATAAAAATTTTCATGAAATAATAATCTTATCTTGAACCCCAATTAAATAAAAATCAGAATAAGCAAAAAATATAAATATTTTTATCAAGAATTTTTATCTAAAAATTTTACTGGACCCTTATCTATTCCTTGCCGACGTACACAAAAATTTCCATAAAATCTTGATCCTGTCTGCTGACCCAAACCTTGACTTTTGTCTCGTGCTGTCTAGAGTCTTCATGCATTTTGCTCTCTTCTTTCTCTACCATGTGGGCCCATTCAGTACCACCGCCTTTCCCTCACAGTCACTGCCAACCGAGACCCCACTTATCAGCCAGCACAGCCATTTCTCCCATCCTTCTTCCTTTTTCCTCTCTGTTCTCGCTGCGCAGGCAACCATCGCCACCTCTCAGCCAAGCCGGCGCCGCCTCTCTTCTTGTCATCTTCTCGCCGCTACTCTCAGCCTGAGACCAGCTGCAAGTTGCCAGAACTCCCCTGATACCTCATCATGTTCTGTCATCAAGATTATTCGGCTGCCCCAAACCAAATCGCGCCGCCACCCTCTCCCCGTTCAAACCCTGCGCTTGAACCGCCTTACCCTCTATATAACCGACCGGTCACTCCTTGCTAGCCAGAGCCATCGTCCAATGCTTCTCAACCTCAAGCATCGCCTTTGTGCACTCGTCTTCCCAAATTCCGTCGCCATTACCGCGAGAACCCGAAAAGGGGAAATTAGTGAACAAGCCAATTCAGTAACCATCCTTGGAATCACTTCATGCTAGAGCTTCGCACTTCATCACAGACTACTCATCAATCTTCATTTTCAAGTTTCCTAGCCTGAAGCACCGACGCCACCGCCATCTTCTTCCCCAGCTCCGGTCGCATGGTGGTGGAACTCTTCGGCGAGTCCCCGATCCATCCAACCGCAAAAATGATAACCTTTGGCCTCACTGATGCTCAAATTGTTACCCATTCGAGCCGATGCTAACTCATCTTCTTCCCCGGCGAGCCGCCGTTACCTCCACCGCTGGCGCTCGGTGGCAGCCCACTCCGGCCAATACCGGAGGGAATGGACTCCAGAATTAGGTGCGGGATGACACGCTGAAGCTCACCGTGCTCTCGCTTTCGCCGGAGCTCCGCCAAAACGCCGTCGCCGCCTCGCCCTAGCCGCCTCCCCTGCTTTGTCTCATTGCCTTTCGGGCCCCTTCTGTCAGTGACGTGTTTGGAACCAGTTCAATCGGTAAAAGACGTCTTCTATTCTGTAAAAGCGTATTTCCCTTTTCCCAAAAATTTGTATATCCAAAGTAATTCAAATAACTATATCTTTTGCATTATAACTCTAAATGGAATGAAACAAATTTACAAAATCATATAAAATCCAGTAGATTTATAATATGCAATAATATCTTGAAAATGATCGCTGGGTGATTTTGAAATTCAAATATTTGAATAAAGGCCTAAAGATATGCTACATAATAAAATGTTATAAACAAACTAAAGATGGAATGAAACCAATTTTATTAGAATCCTTATGCTTCCAGAAGTTCAAATATATAAAAATATTTAAATTTCATTTATGTTTGAACTATTTTCTATTAAAGATTGCATTCTATACACTAGAAATTAAAATATGCATAACTTGTATGAAAGAAATATGAAATAAGTAAAATTGATTTCTAAATACTAGTGTGACAGTATAATACCTGAATTTGCCAAAATAATTAATAAATAAACTTGATTTGACCTATCTTTAAAAATAGAAAATAACTCTAGTGCAAAGCGTATGTATATGTGCATAGAAAATCAAATAGTTAGAATATTGATTAAGTGAACTCAATTCATGGCAAACTTAGTTTTGTTATACTCCTGACATCACAAGAGTCCTAGATACATAAAAATGTTTAAGGTTTACCATAGAAAACAGTAAATGTTTAGTAGTCGAAGTGTTAATGCTTGTATTGTCCGAATAGTCACAAATTTCATAAACGAACTTCAAATTTGATGAAAATAAATCCTATAACCCTGAAAAATAATACCCTTGTTGTTTATATAAAAATATCTTATGTTTGTGCGAATTTGAAACACATCTCGGATAAAAGAAAAATATTGTGAAACCAACTTAACACACTCTTAGTAATATCCTCTGCTAATGCCAGAAAAATGGATGAATAATCTTTTAAAGTGCAGTCGCAAACTAAGAACTAAAACTGAACATTTATCGTGTAAAACTATAAAACTAATTAAGCATTTTCAGTAGCCTGTAAAATATCTCGTCTTAATGCAAATTTTATGAAGATCAGTTTAGAAATAATATTTAAGATATGTGCTACCATATTCTTGAAAAATATTTATTTTCAGTATGCTTTGCATCTGAATCCTGCTAGCCTAATACCCTTAAATAATATGGTCATCGTAACCCTTAATATCATATAAGCTTTTTCAACAATGAATATAATGTCTCGTCTAAACACTAAAATGTATGAAATCAGCTTAAGTGTGTTATTCAAAGTATAGACTATTCTATTTTGGAGAAATAATCTTATTTCATCATGTTTTGCATATAAATCCTATTAGCCAAATAACCTTAAGTATTATGGTTTATGAACTTCATAATATGAATAAGCAAACTTTGTAATAGAGAAGAAAACTGTAGCTAATATATTTGTTTCACCAGAACCTTCTTAAAAACCATAAATAAATCTAGTAACCTAGCTCAATTGATCTAACATATTCAAAGCCACTTCTTATGCAAAATCACATAAGGAATTAAGTGCTATTCGCATAACCCTTTAATTTGTGTTTTAATTCCATTAATCCAAATAATTTTAGCGTCTATAATTCGAAGTTATAAATGCAAGAATTCATAATTTTAGCCTCTTGAACTCGTAAATCAAGAATAGAAAATCTATCAAAGAAACCATGTTTTCTTTATCATAAGTCATTAACAATATGTTTAATTATCTAAATCATAAGATCTTGAAATTATTCAATCCAAACCCTAAAACATTCCTGTTTGCTGCAATGAATCTTTATTTGGTTTTCTATCTATTTTCCTTTTGCCCTTATTAAAGTTGGATATTTGCTATATTTCTGATTGAACGACGTGTAGAATCCGACGTCGCTACTTCCGTCGTTGCTTCTGTCCGCCGTGGCTTCGTCTTTGTCGTAAGCAATAAATAAGCAAGGCAAGCACCCCATTTGATCATATTGCTCCCAATTTTATAAATGTTTCATTAAATTTTGTATTGCATACGTTACTTTTCTTAAAGTCTGCTATTTTATGGGTAATGGTAGTTGTACCTGTAAGTTTATAGAACTTCCTTGATAAGTATGGATTTGTGATCCTTGATAAACCTAGAATATCATAGACAATACTTAATGTCAATTTGGGGTTACTCACACTTAGAGTCATGCTTAGCCATGCTTAAAGCAACATAAAACTTTGACATGGTTAAAAATGTTGGATATGACATTTAATGGGTATGACTTTCTTTGTGGTTGGTATTTTGATCAAAAATGAAAATAAAATTATGGTTTTGATGCGGGCAATTATTAGCAATAGCCGGGAGTACAAGGGACTTGTACGTAGTGTAGGGGGAGACTATTGCCCGTGTCGGATTAAGGATCGAATTATGTGTTCGTTAAACCCAAGAATTACCGTACAACCACAAGTGCTGGTATGGGACAGCCTTAAACCAATTAAGTTATCTGGTTTAACTTTGCACATTGGTAGGCCGGAGTACTACGAGCTTCTTCAATGACTGGTTGCTCGGAGGGGCGCCCACACCGAGGTGTTGGGAGTCACGTTTGCTGATACAACGGTGTACGCCATACTATGGATATACTTATTTATTACTGTGCAGTGACTGTACAAACATTTACACCATAGTACGGGTTTATCGTCACTGTGCTGGTGCAAAGTTAGCCTAGATAATGTAAAGGTTTTCGTCATGAACATTCTGGCCACTACGCCAAAGGTGCGTGAAATATGCGGCAAAAGGAAAAGGTCATGACTTGTGGGTAAAGATGTACACCTCTGTAGAGTGTAAAACTTTTCGAAAAGCCGTTCCCGCAGTTATGGGAGTCTAGGTGCGCCAGCACTAGTTAGATGTTTTTATTTTCATAAAAATCTGGTTTCTACCGTGTGTCGGTAATTTCTACTGTGTGTTAGTGGAAATGGTTCGTGGATTTGGTCATGGTACCCAGGTACATGAGACTTATTTATGCTTATATTCTGTTACTTTCCGTATTAAATTGCTTTTACTTAAATTCCGTTTTGCAATCTACTATTCTGTATTTACATTTCAAATTGGCTTTATGCAAATTAACTATAAGCCTTCCCTTTGAAATGGCTTGCATATATAATAGGTTTTGTAAAAGTCTTGCGGAGTACGAAAGTACTCACCCTTGCTTAATTGTTGTTTTTAGGTGAAGAATCAGACTAGTCTGATGAAACATATTTGTCGCAGGATTCGGGACTGATAACGATGAAGTTTTTCTAGGGATTATGCCTTGTTAGTTGCCTGAGGGTTGGATGGGCACACTACAAGAATTTTAATCCTTTCCGCTGCACTTCACTCTGTATTGTAAGATTTTATTGTATAAATTACCATTATCATTTGTAATAAAGAGTATGGATGTGATATCAATTGTTATAAATATGCGTGCTAGCCACTGATCATGGGACTAGTACTGTATGCACATGATATTTCCATTTTTGCATTTATGTGAAAATGGGGGTCATTACATGTCCTAAGAGAGGAGGTGTTACACCTGTTCGTTTCAATCTTGGCCCTACACCTACCAAGACACTTGCACAAGGTGTGAATCGTGGAGCGGTTCAAGCTAGAGCTACG
Organism: Otatea glauca; assembly: GCA_036346275.1. Lineage (NCBI taxonomy): Eukaryota > Viridiplantae > Streptophyta > Magnoliopsida > Poales > Poaceae > Otatea > Otatea glauca. The sequence continues at coordinate 18,120,728 of CM070714.1, forward strand.
CCCTAAGCCACGGTGAGAGGTTGTATCAACCACATCACAACTGGTGAAGCCTAGGAAGCATCAGACATCGTACTAGGTAAGTTCCAAGTTAACTCAGTACCTGCAACAGTTTTATTTGATTCTGGAGCTTCGCATTTCTTTATTTCTAGATATTTTGTTATTGGGAATGTGTTAGATATTATGAATCTTAAGTGCATTCTATTTGTCCAATCCCTGGATCAGAACTCCGATCTAACCTAGGATGTTTGGGAGTTACGTTGCTCATTGATGGATTAGAGTTTCTAGTGAATTGTATTATTTTGGATACTCACACATTAGATATTTTTCTTGGAATGGATTGGTTATCCAAACACAAAGCTATGTTGGATTGTGGTCAAAAAGTTGTGTCAATTAAAAGCCCAAAAGGCGAAAGAGTGGAGTTTCAAGCGACCGCAGTTCGTGATGGTCAGTTGATGGCTAATTGTGTTAAAGTTGTCAGTTTAGAAGAATTATCAGCTGTCAGAGAATACCCGGATGTCTTTCCTGAAGATTTGCCTGGTGTAGGATCAAGGATAGCCGACTAGAGGGGGTGAATAGGAGGTTTCTAAATTTTTCGATTCTAATTTCAAACAATTAAAACACTAGGCAAGAATTGTGATCTCCTTCAACTTTGCAACTAAGTTCTCTAGTAAATATCAAGTACTCCAGCAATTCAAGTATGAATCAAGTAGAAAGCTAAGCACAAATAATATACTTGAAAAGCTAGAATATTGAACTAAACACTAGAAGCGTAAATACAAATCATAAGAGAGCAAGAGACAAGATTTTTGACCCGTGGTCTCGGAGACTTGCCGGTCTCCCTTACTCCATGTTGAGTTGACTTGAACAACTTCAAGCTGGCTCCACCCGCTTGAGCCTTCCTCGACCACTAAGGTAGTTCTTCCCCGCTTCGGGTAGGCGAACTCCGGCCTTCACAACTTGTCGAGGCTTCTCACAATCTCCGTTGAGAAAATCACCACGCACGATCGCCTCCAAGCCGTCTAGGAGACAGCAACCTCCAAGACTAATAAGCCTTGACGCTTGCGTGAGGTCAAATTATAGTGTTTAAAGGCTCAAACTAAATACAACACTCAAATTTTGCTCTTCACTCTCTCAAATGAAAATTGAATGCACTTTTGGAGAGAAGAAGACTTGCTAGAGCTCAAATATCATCAATGAGGACCAAGAGTACCTCTAGAGTGCAGGTGGGGTGTATTTATAGCCCCCACCAAATTTTCTAGCCGTCAGAGCTCGAAATGTGCAGAAATCAGAATTTTTGGTGCTACCACTCATATAGGACCGGTAGCACCGCGCTCCAACCCAGCGGTTGGAACAGTGCATTAAATGCACTGCTAGAGACCGTTGTGCAGATGGTCTGGTAGCACTGGGCGTTTTTTATTTTTACTCGGCCAAAAGGAGCTTCTCTGGAATTTTCACACCGGACTGATGGGCCGGTGCTACCGCTTGCCAGGTAGCACCGCACTACCATGGGCGGTAGCACTGGACCGCTCGACTACCCAAAAAGGAAGCTCTCTGGAATTTTCACACCAGGCTAAGGGGCCGGTGCTACCACTTGCCCGGTAGCACCGCGCTGCCTAGTCCCCAAAAATACCCTTCTCGGGTTTTTACACACCGCTCTGGGGCCGGTGCTACCGCTTCCCCGGTAACACCGGGAGCGGTAGCACCGGATGGCCCAAAATGCCCAAAAACAACCCCTCTAGATTTTTCACAATGGCATTAAGGCCGTGCTACCGCTGTCTGGTTGCACCGCCCTACCATGGGTTGTAGCACCGGACTTCCAGATTCTTTTTTTAATAAATGTGGAATTTTAATATGAATTTTGTAAGACATGATGCATGATCTTAAGCATAGATTTGAGCCTTTAAACCCTAGATGACATCAAGATAATCGTCATGACCCCTCTAAATAGTATGGCTCTAATTCTAGCAATCCGATCTTTTCTCTAAACTTTGAGATTGGTAGAAGCTAGGAAAAAGTCCTTAAATATTTATACCTTAGCCATTTTGTCTTAACGCCTTGATTTTCTCTTCATCAACTTCATGTTTTCATTAATCATCGAAACTTTGGACCAACCTATTCTCAAAATGCTTAAATGGGAAATGTTAGTCCTTTAACCGTACTTGTCATTAATTACCAAGACCAAATTCAATTGAGGGCCTAGATGCTTTCACCTGGAATGCCACCAGACCGAGATATCGAGTTCGTGATTGAATTGGTGCCCGGTACAACTCCAATAGCCACTACACAAAGTTTTATTTTCAGCATAAGGCAGATTTTATTTGCAAGAGAGTAGTTCATCAAACGTTAACGAGATTGAAATGAGCAATTGTTATGAAACTAATAATAGTAAGTGATGCGAACGATGTCCCGATCTTTCGATAGGTAGTAGTAAACCGATTGATGGAGAACTCGACGTTAACGATCCGGTTTCCAATCAGAACTGATTCGAACCTTGGGTAAAGTTGTACACCTTTGTAGAGTGTAAATCTAATCGATTAGCCGCGCCCGCGATAAAGGGCACTTAGTAAAGTCATCACATAGTTATATATTTTATTTTCATAAAAACCTGGATTAAGCCATGTGATGGTAGGAAATGATTCATTATTGAAACGACCCCTATTTTCACATAAATGCAAAAATAGAAATCTAATGTGCATACAGTACTAGTCCCATGATCAGTGGCTACTACGCTTATTTTCAACAATTGGAATCACAACCATACAACATATTATTAAGTGGAAACTATTATACAAAGAAGTCTTACAACTCAGAGCATATAGCAGCAAAAGAAGCAAAGTCTTGTAGTGTACCCATCCAACCCACAGGCAACTGACAAGGCATAATCCCTAGAAAGATTTCGATGAAGAAAATCTCGCAACCTGCGATGATAAGATATCTTCGATGCTTCCCTAACTTTTCCACCTAAAAATAACATATAAGAAAGGGTGAGTACTTTACGTACTCCGCAAGACTTTAGCAAAACCTATAATATATGTAGGCCATTTCAAAGGAAAGGCTTCTATGGTTAATTTGCATAAAGCAAAATTGAAATTGTAAATCAAGTTATTTGTAAACGGAATTTGTAAGAGCAAATTTGACTAATAAGAAATAAGTAAAGCATAAGTAATACTCACAGCCTTTTGTGAGTAACAAATAATCCAGATAATGAAATCCAACAATGTCGGCCCTTTGACATAAAGACAGTTGCTAAACAAGTTAACACCAAAACCCAATTTTAGAAAATATCCAAACTTTTAACTAGTGCAAGTTTACCAAGTTTCCCATGACCGAGGGGACGGCTAATCGATTAGATTTTCACTCTGCAGAGGTGTACAACTTTACCCACAAGTTATGACCTTTTTTTGCCGCATGTTTCACGCACCTCTGGCGTGTGGCCAGAATGTTCATGACGAAAACCTTTACATTACCTAGGTTAACTTTGCACAAGCCCAGGACGTTAAGCCCTCGCCATAGAAACAGAAACACTAACCCCAGACATGGTTCCTTTCACGTATGTAACGACCACCATTTTTACATAAATGCAAAAATGGGAATCTCATGTGCATTCCGTACTAGTCCCATGATCAGTAGCTAGTACGCACATTTTCAACAATTGGAATCACAAGCATACATCATTATATTAAAGCAAAATCTTTTTGTACATGGTATTCTTACAACTCAGAGTATATATATATATACAGCACAGAGGAAGCAAAGTCTTGTACTGTGCCCATCCAATCCCTTAGGCAACTGACAAGGCATAAATCCCTAGAAAGATCACTTCGTTAGAATTCCCGCATCCTGCGACGAAAAGTAAACCTTCGGATCTTCGCTAACTTTTTCCACCTAAAATAATAGATTAAGCAAGGTTGAGTACTTTCGTACTCCGCAATACTTAAGTGGTATTTGCAAATGCAATAATGCAAGTTGAATCAAAGGAGACTTCTAAGTTAATATTTTTTCATAAAGCAGAATTTAAATTTGTAAATCAAGTTGTCAATTGCAAATGGAATTTAATAAAGCAAATTTGACTGATAAGAAATAAATAAATCATAAGTAATACTCACAGCCCTTCGTGAGCATTGAATAATTCAATGATCAAATAATCCATTCATGCCATAACCATTCCTTTGCCAATACATAACCATTCATCCAATAATCCAATCATGAAGTCCAACAATGTCGGTCCTTTGACACAAAGTAACAGTTGCGAAAAAAGTTTCAAATCAAAACCCATTTTTAGAAAATACCAAAGCATTTAGCTAGTGCCAGTTCACCAAGTTTCCCATAACCACGGGTATGACTAATCGATTAGATTTACACTCTGCAGAGGTGTACAACTTTACCCACAAGACATGACTGACTCTTTGTGCAATCGATAATTAGCACACTTCCTTAGGTGTGCCGCAGAGAGTCATAACATAACTGTTACATTACATAGATCTAACTTTGCACCAACACCGGTGACGAAAAACCCTTGCTATGGCAGAAGAAACACACATATATAAAACATGGTATCATCATCATCATCATGAAAACAGTCGGGCACCGTTTCTCCCCATAGCAAGGCGTACACCGTTATCAGCAAATGTTGCTCCCAACACCTCGGTGTGGGCACCCCTTCGAGTGAACCTTGACAGGAGAGCTCGTACTACTTCGGCCTACCAATGTGCAAAGTTAAATCTACATAACATAATAGGTTAAGGCTATCCCACACTAGCACTTGTGGTTGTACGAATTTATCTTGGATCATACAACTCTAAGTGCGGTCCTTAATTCGACACATGCAATAATCTCCCCCTATACTACGTACAAGTCCAACCCTTGCACAACTGGCTATTCCCAATAATTGCCCGCATCTAAACCATTGTTTTATTTTAAGTTTTTAATCAAAATACCAACAACCAACATCAAGTTAGAACCAACATTTTCAATTTTTTCAAGAACCATTTTGATCTGATCATATACCACGTCGGTTCTAAAGCATGGCTAAACATGGTTAATATGTAATCGCATATTCCTAAGTTGACATCATGTGTTTGTCTAACCTCATTCTATGTTTATCAAGGTTCACATGTCAATATTTATTAAGGATGTTCCATGACATAATTGGTATATCTAACAGTACCACAAAATAGCGTATTTTTGATAAACAAAATGAAAATTAAAAACTGGGATCAATATGATCAAAGGGGTGCTTGCCTTGCTTATTTGATGATTATGATGAAGTCGCGGTCGTACCTGATGATGTCAACGATGAAGCTAATGATGTCAAGTTCTACACGTCGTTCACGAAAATGTAGCAAATAATGAACTTTAGTAAGGGCAAAAAGAAGACAGACAGAAAATTAAATAAATACTTGCTATAGAAAATAGGTGTGGTTTAGGGTTGCATGATTTTGGGTTCTCATGTTTTAGTCGAATATTTATATTGTTAGCAGCTTTTAGGTTAAGCAATGATGCGTCTTCTTTTATATTATTTATTCTTATTTTATAAATCCAAGAGGCTAAAATTATGTGTGCTTGTATTTATATATTTGAATTCTAGATGCTAAAATTATTTGGATTAATAAAAGTAAACATTAGTTAAAGGTTTCGTAGACAACTATTCATTTACTGGCTTTCAACGACCTTATCACTCAAGGTTATTGCATTAGCAGTATTCAGATGAAATGCAAGACGAAATAAGAATATTTTCCAGATTATGGTAGTACATATCCCAAAGATCATTTCTGGGCTGTTCTTCATAAATTTTGCATTTAGACGAGATGTTTTACAAACTGCCGAAAAGGCTTAAGTGTTTTTAAAGTTCAGAAAACATAATACTTAAGGTTATTTCGTTATCAAGTTTTACATGCAAACCATTATATAATGAACTTCTTTCTTTAGAATATGGTAGTATTAACTTTGGAGAGCATCACTAAACTGATTTTATAAATTTTTGTGTTTAGACGAGATTTATTTGCTGCTGAAATAGCATATATGGCCATAAGGTTAACATTGTAACTAGACGGATTCGCTTTTCGTTTGCGGCTACACTACACATGGTTATTCATTCATTTTACTGGCATTAGTAGGTGATGATCTTAGAACTATTTTAGAACTAATTTTGCATCATTTTGCTTTTAGCCACGATAAATTATACATACATCTATTGTTGTGATTTGCATTTCCTTTTATTAAAAGAATGTAAACTATGTCTTATACAAAATATTTTTATATAAATAAGCTTCTACTGATTCCAGAAGCTTATACAAAATATTTAATTATTTTATAAGCTATTATATACTTATTTTTATTAATGGCTATATTAGGTTTTGTTGATATTTGCAAAGCAAATAATTCAAGCTTAGTTCAAAAATTAAATGTTTTTTCATATTTGAGTTTATAATGGATGCAGAACCATATAAAAAATTATTTTATTATTTTAAGAGTTATATTGCACAATTATTGCATAAAGGCCATAATAGGGTTTTTATCAAATCTTGATTCAAATAATTCTTCTGTGGTTGAAAAGTTAAATATTTTTGTATATTCAGAATATTCACAATTTTATACGAATGTATAAATTTATTTCATCTAGTTTGGAGCTATATATCAAAAGTTATGCTAATTTGAATTTCGGGCTGTTCAGAAATTCGGATGGAAATTAGAAAATACGATTTCACCTAACCGAAGACGTATTCTTCACTATGGCGCATTCCTTTGAGCTTGGCTGTGCCACTGACCTTCGGGACCCACTCGCTAGAGACTTCGAAGCAGAGCTCCGGCTAGGGCATGCCGGCGATGGAGCTCCGGCGAGACTGGTGCAGGCGAGGGCAGAGGGAGCACGAGCTCGGCAAGGCACGTCCGACTGGGGTTCCGATTCGGCAAGAGGAGGTCCACGGTGAGCTGCCACCGAGAGGCTGCTGCGGCAAAGAAGGTGACTCGTCGGAGAAGATGAACCAAGGTGGTTCGGTTAGAATCGGTAGCAAATAAAGCATCAACGGAGTCAATGGATTCCATTTTACTAATCAGTGAGGTCAGAAACTCACCGGAGAGCTCTACCAACAGAGGCCAGCCGTGGGGTAGAAAGGCCACGGTGGCGACTGGTTTTCACATGAAGAACTCGAGATATTTTCGAGGGCTTTAGATCCTAGTGGCTTGATGATGCTTTGGTACAAAGCAATTGAAGTTTGATTGAATGATTCACCCAAATGTTTTGGTTTTCCCCGAGCTAAAGGTTCTGGAGCAATGGCGGAAGAAAAGAAATTTGGGCGAGTTAGCTAAAGAGAATTGAATGGAAGGAGAGGGGAAGTGAATGCGCGGTTTCTGCGAACCGAATTGCGCCTTTTATAGCCAGTGCGGGGGTGTAGCCGAGTTCGTTCACCGAGTGAACTCAGTGGGGGCTTGCGGCTCAGCACAGGAGAAGTATGGCGCTGCAGCGCAAAACGCGGAGGCGGTGGCCGCGTGGCGGCGAGGTGGCGGGAAGGAACTGGCCGGGCGGTGCAGCTTGCAGGCGGGTGACGCAGCTACAGGAGGCGGCGCGAAATTTCGCTTGGGAGCATCAGCGTCTAGAGGAAGAAGAAGAGCAGCGTCTTCGGCTGGCAATTGGGCCGCACAGTGCAATGGGGTCCACAGGTCAGCGATGGAATGGTGGACTTCAAGCAATTTCAGTGATCAGATTGAGGATAAGTTCATTGAATCAGTTGGGTATCATGTCTCACATTTAATGAGGATTTTAATGCACGTACTAGAGATAAGGAAGATTATATTTTCAAATTTTCAGCTTGATATATTATGTGTAGATTTTATAAAAATTCTGACAAGCTACTTTGCACAAAATTGGGTTTTCTGTTTTTAATTTATCGGAGCACTTATACTTTATCAAAACTTTTTGAAACTTTTTATAGGAGTTCCCCTTGGTCATATAAGACTTAATTAAAATTTTTAATTTAATATATTTTGTATTTAATTTATAAAATTCTGACATTATGATTATTGGATTTTTAGAAATTCTGTTTTTGAAATTTTAAATTTATTAAAAATGATTATTTATTTTTAATATTTTTTACTGTAGATGTACTATCCAGGGAGAAGATAATATAAAATTTTCATATCGAAATAATGGCAATTTAATTTACGTTTTTACTATTGCTAGTCATGAATCATTAAATGAGGCATTTATTGTATATTATGATTACTTGAATTTTTTTAAAAAAATTCAGGAGTAGAACTCTAGAGATTTCTCAAGATTAGGCAGGGATTTTTATACATTTTATTTATGTAAGATTTTATTATTGTTATTTATTTATTTATTTATTACATATAAAGATTTTTCCATTAGAGCAAAATCAAGGAAAATCCAGAAAAATTCAGAAAATGCAGAAAAAGCATTAATAAATATAATTAAATTATAAAATTTAATTTCTTACTCTATTTTAATTTTTGGAATGTTACAACGTAACACCCAACACACTGTTTCTGTTCATGGCAAGGCGTACACCGTTACACCGGTATGCATTTACCCACACCGAAGTGTGGAAGCCCCTCACAAATAGACCTAGAAAGGATTGCTTCTGCTAGCTCCCGCCTACCAATGTGCAAAGTTAAACTAGATAACTTAATTGGTTTAATGCTGCCCCATCCCAACACTTGTGGTTGTACGGATTATCTTGGATCATACAACACTATGTTCGGTCCTTAATCCGACACAGGTAATACTTCACCCTACACTACATGCAAATCCCTCTGTACATCCGGCTATGGCCAATAATCGTCCGCATCAAAACCATAGTTTTATTTTGGGTATTTTTAATCAAAATACCAGCAACCAACAGTGTCATATCCAACATTTTCCATTTCTCAAGAAACAATTTTGATCTGATCATCTACCTCATGGGTTCTAAAGCATGGCTAAGCATGGTTAAAATGTAATCGCATATACCCATGATAATATTAAGTAATGTCTATCCTTAATCTATGGTAAACAAGGTTCACATATCCATACTTATCAAGGAAGTTGCATGAGACAACAGGTATATCTACCAGTACCACAAAATAGCGAATTCACAGAAATAAATGCATGCATGAAACAGTTTGATAAACACAATGAATATTAAATACTGGGATCAACATGATCAAAGGGGGTGCTTCCCTTGCTTATTTATTGCTTACGACGAACTCGAGGTCGTAGCTGACGGGGGTAGAGACGTCGGATTCTACACGTCGTTCAATCGGAAATATAGCAAATATCCAACTTCAATAAGGGAAAAAGAAAACAGACAGAAAACCAAATAAAGACTTACTGAAGAAAACAGGAATGTTTTAGGGTTTGAATTGAATGATTTCAAGAACTCATGATTTAGTTAATTATACATTCATTTGTTAATGGCTTTTAGGTTGAGCAAAGCAAGGTTTCATTTATAGATTATCTTTTCTAGAATTACAAATTCAAGAGTCTAAAATTATGAATTCTTGTATTTATAACTTCGAATTCTAGATGCTAAAATTATTTGGATTAATAGAATTAAAACATTAGATCATTATGTTCAATGCTGTGAATGAATAGCACTAAAATCCTTATTTGAATTTGCATAACAAGCGGTTTCGAATATGATAGATCAGTTAAGTTAGGTTGCTGGTTATATATATGGTTTTTAAGAAGATTCTGGTGATACAAATATCTTAACTATGGGTTTCTTCATTATTACCAAGTTTGTTTATTCATATTATGAAGCTCAGAAAACATAATACTTAAGGTTATTCTGCTAACATGATTTATATGCAAAGCATGACGAAAAGAGATTATTTATTTAGAATAGCATAGGATATACTTTGGAGAACATTCTTAAGCTGATTTCATACATTTTAGTGCTTAGACTAGACATTATATTCATTGTTGAAATAGCTTATATGATATTAAGGGTTACGCTATAAGGAACCAGATTAGAAAGGTGAAGTGTATGATTAACACTTAGGGTTTTTGCACTAGCTGGATTCAGATGAAAATCAAGTTGTAAATAAAATATTTTTTAAGAATATGGTAGTCCATATACTAAATATCATTTCTAAACTGATCTTCATAATATTTGCATTTAGACAAGATGTTCTATGAGCTGCCAAAAAGGCTTAAGTGTTTCTAAAATCTACGCGACAAAGGTTCAGTTTCCGATTTAAGTTTGCGACTGCACCTTATGGGATTATTTAACCATTTTTTAGGCATTAGTAGGGGATGTCTCTAAGAGTGCTTTACAGTTGATTCCGCGTTGTTTGGCTTTTATCCGAGATATTTTTCATATAAGTGATCATTAGGGCCTGATATTGACTTGAAATTTACACAAACATAATGTATTTTTACATAAACAGCAAGGATATTATTTTTCATGTTACTACACTACTACAGAAAGACTTATATTAGACGTCTTAACACAGACGGTTTGGTAAAACCGTCTATGATAATGAACATCGCTGACGGTTCTATAGTGAAACCGTCAGTGAGACAATCACAGACGGTTCTTTTCATGAACCGTCAGTCATATCAGAGACGGTTTTAGTTCAAAACCTTCTGTGATAATATCATAGACGGATTTAAATGCAAACCGTTTGTGATAATTTAATATCACAGACTGTTTTAAATAGAAACCGTCTGTGATACGACCTCAGAACCCTATATAACCATACCGATAGAGGTTCATAGCGCAGATCGATCCATGCGTTTCGTCTCCCGCAAATCCTAGGCCCCCGGCAACCCACCTCCCCGGCATCCGTGAGGGCGGCAACGGCCACCTCCTCCTCCTGGCCAATTTCTCCCCGGCGCAAGCACGAAGTACTCCGTTCGCGAGCACCTCCTCCCCGGCATCCGCGAGGGCGACGACGGCCACCTCCTCCTCCTCGACGCACGCGCGAACTCCTCCGTCCGCGAGCACCTCCTCCCCGGCATCCGTGAGGGCGACGACGGCCACCTCCTCCTCCTGACTGGCGCACGCGCGAACTCCTCCGTCCGCGAGCACCATCTCCCCGGCATCCGTGAGGTTACTAGTTAGGTATGGCTATGTGAGAATAAAATTCAGTGCGAGAGTTATTGGTAGCATGCTTTGGTTTGTATAATGTGTTTGTTACATCAGTGCAAATTTGTTTATCTATATATGCTTCTGCTACCTTTTTATGAAAAATGAAAGCCACATGAATGATGTGTTCGATCACAATGACTTATAATGCTTTAGCTTTACATAGTATGACATATAATGACTTAATTTACATACTCTTAGAAATATTGATGCAAAGATGACTTCATTTACATACTCTGCCATTGCAAGTTCACTTTGTATACATGATGCTTAAAATTGGAACTACAATCGTTTATTGTATTTAAGTGTTGAATGTAATAATGTATATATAGTGCAATGCTAGCTTGATTTGCTAGGATGGTGTCAGTTGGGATTTGACTGAGAACAAGTATTACATTCTAGTAGATCGACGACATGGAAAAGTTATTAGAATATAAACAAAAACTTGAGGTGGAGATTGAACAACTGAAGGGGAAATCTGAGATAACAGAAAAGATTTATGAGATGAAACAAAAACTGAAAGATATAGATGATCGCTTGCAATATATCGAATCCCTTAACACGGCACTCATCAGTAAGGACCACAGGGCGAATGCAGAGCTGGAAGAAGCTAAAGTTGAGCTTATAGAGGTAATATGAAGGTTTCTAGTATTGAATTCGATGTGGTTACTATACTTCTCACAACAACATGATCTCTTTTAATTTGTAGGGACTGAGAGATATGACTGAAGATCAATCGATTATTGGTGTCAAACAAATCGGCACTTTACTGGAGTTGTGGAACTTCAGAGAGAACCGAGAAGCCTCTATTGCAGAAGCTATGGCACATATTATGGAAGACATGAAAAAACTATAAGGTTTTCTTGTCTTGAGCTACGAAATAATGTGGTTTCTAACTGAACACTTATTGATAATTGTGGTATATATCATATTTTGTTAATGTATTGTTACCTGAACTATGAAATATTTTGTTATCATATTTGTGGTATCATATTTGTGGTAAGGTGTTCTAGGCTTGAACTATAAAATAATGTTTTTCCCGTAACTCTCTTGGCAGAACATCCATGATTAGTATCTGATGTTCGAAATTTTATTCTCCTTAGATATTTATGCAATGACATTTACAAGACGCAACCAATTATAGATTTTGCAATTCAATATCAAAACATCCTAGATGCATTGAGGCAACAGCTTGCCTGATGAGAGGGTCATAAAAATCTCTGTAGTACTCTAGATGCAATTGCTTGGGGGCATCACAGACGATTCGTAGATAGAACCGTCTCTGATATTAGTTTTACTGACGGTTCGGAAACCGTCTGTGATGTGCCTTCTCATCACTGACACATTTTTGCAGACGGTTCACAAAACCGTCAGTGATGAGTTTTTCGAACCGTATGTGATGAGTTTTTCTGTAGTAGTGCTAGGATTTGGTTTTGTCAAATTTGGAGTTAGTTTGTGAAAGATATAACTATTCGGATTACACAAATGTTAATGCTTCAGCTCTTGAACATTTAATGCTAACTATAATGAAACCTAAAAATTTTACATATCTGGTATCCTTGAGATATCAAGAGCACAACAAACTAGTTTTACAAGGATTTGAGTTTATTTAATCCCTATTCTAACTATTTGATTTTCTATGCATATATATACATTTTTCACACTTGGGTCATACTCTATTTTTAAGTCTAATTCAAATAAAGCTTGTTCCTTAATCATTTTAGCCAATTCAGATAGCCTACTGTTATACTAGTATTTACTAATCAATTCTATATTTTTTAATATTTATAGTATTGAGAACAACCTCTATTGGAAAATGATTCAAACAAGGCTGAAATCTAAATATTTTTATATATTTGAGTTCCTGGAAGTATAAGGATTCTATTAAAATTAGTGTCATTAAATTTCAAGTTTGTCTACAACATTTTTATATATGTAGCATACCTTGGGCCTTTTCTTTTAGGTTTGAATTTCAAATGTACCCAGAGATCACTTTCAAAATATTATTGCATATTCTGAAAGTACTTGATTTTATATGAATATAGAAATTTGTTTCATTAAAATTGGATAAAAAATTTGAAGCTATTGCCACTTGAACTACGCCGGCTTGAGTAATTCTCAGAGAAAACACAAAATATGTTTTCTTCATTAGCAGGCGTATTTACCGGTTTGAATTGACTTCATTTACGCTGGCTGACGTCTGGGACTTGAGAGACAGTGAGACCGAACAGAGGCCGGCGGTTTTGGGCTCGCCGATGGCGAACCACCGCCAATTAGGAGGAATGGGTTCCAGAGTGAGCTTCAACATGGTAAGGCGATCCTAGTGGTCCTGTTTTTGAGGCTCGGGGGTGATCAGAGCATAGCTCCCAATGGAGCTCGATGACCAATAATGGCAGCGATGGCCGCGACGAAGATGTGAGCCAAGATAGGCATGCAATAGAACTATTTGAGCAACACTAAGATCGGGGAAGTCCATTTTACCTGAAGATTCGGCCGAAGAAGAACCGAAGACGGCTGCCAACGGTCGTCAGCCGAGAAGAAGAAGAACGACGAAAAAGTTGAGCTGCAAGCAAGAAAGAGTGAAACGGAAGTTTGATTAGTATACTAGCATTACTGGAGAAGCTTTGTGGTGAGTTGATTTCAAGGATTGATACTAGATTGACTCAATTTGCCGATTTCCCCTTTTGGGCTCCTGCAGCGAAACGAGAGGGGAAAGCTTTGGCTGGAGGCACTCGGCTCAGGACTCGAATTTGTGTCTAGCTGAGGAGGAAAGCAACTCATGGTGGCGATGATTCGGTATTTATAGGCGGCAATTGATGACCACAGCTCTTGATCGCGAGGAACAGAATGTGGCTCGGTTCTGTGCAGAAGCGACGAGGTGGCACGATTTCTACTGAGGCATAAGTGACACGATATGGCACGGGAGAACCGAGGTTGGACATGGCTGCAACCAATTGCTTGGGCGGTGGAGTGGTTGCGGCACAGGGCGGCGAAGGACCGAGAACGCGAGCTCGTCTCGGCCGGGAGAGGAGAAGACTAGAGGGGGAGGAGTGACTAATAGTGGGGCCAGGGACCACCGGACAGAGAAAGAGGGGCTTCTCCAGTGATTCTAGCGAATGGTTACGGCACAGTGACTGGGGCCCACATGGCAGCGAGAGGAGACGAGATTATGTGATGAGGCTGGGCGAGACAGGTTAGTACTTACAATAATTCACCCACCAATTCGCTGTCAAATTTTCTAAAATTTTTTTACCGAGGTCTTCTGGTATCTTTTACCTTCCAGTAAAATTTTGGAACCAAAATATCTTATAGTTAATTTATAAAAACTCTTACACTCTGCATTGCCCAGAATTGTCATTTTGGGTTTTCATTTATTTAAGTGTGATAACTATAGTATTTCTTTTTCAGACTTTTTAACATAGTTTTATTTTAGTTGAGGGTGTACCCATAAAATTTTCAAGTCAAAATATTATGTATTGATTTTATAATAATTCTGACACTCCAATTTTCATTTTTGGAGTTTCTGTTATTGAATTTTAAAAAGGTTTAAACGACATTATAAATTTATAATATTTTTAACAGAAGTAAATAATTCTTTGAGGATATTTTGGTAATTTTTAAAAATGCATATAATGTTCGAATGTTTTATAGTAAATCTGTCCTTGCACTATTTAGAGGTCAAAGGGAAGTCTTTTAAATTATTTATCCACTATGCTATGCATTAAAATTTATGTATCAGTTGAAATGGTTTACCTGAGTAGTCAAGATATTTAATATTAACTTTTCAATATTTTAATTTTATGTTTTTATGTTTTTACCATTATCCATTCATCAATTCCATTTCTTGGATTTTTTTCATTCAAAGCATAAATCCAAAGAAATCCAAATAAAAACCAATAATGCCAAGAGAACTCAGAAATAATCATATTCAAATTAAAAATACCCATTTTCATTTTATTGTATTTTTCAGGATGTTACATTTATGGTGATCACATCATAAAGGTTCGTGAAATTTAATTACTTATGCTTACATACTATTATTTTATTTACCAAGTCAAATTGTTTTACTGAAATTCCTTTTGAAATCTAATATAAGTATTTACAATTTAAATTGGCTTTATGCAAACTAACTATAGAAGCCTTTCTCTTGATTCAAGCCTGCATATATTATAGGTTTTGTAAAAGTCTTTCGAGTACGTAAAGTACTCAACTTGCTATTGTTGTTGCTTTTAGGTGAAGAATCAGAATACCCCGGCGATATTTACTTTGACGTAGGATTCAACGATATTAACGATGAGTTTTTCTTGGGCTTTACCGTGTTAGTTGCCTGTGAGAGTATTGGGCAAACTACAAATCTTTTGGATTTTTCGCTGCAACAATATGTACTTTTGGTTTGTAAGCCATAATTTACCTAATGAAATATATGTACATTATGTATGGATGTGATATCAATGTAGTAAATGTGCGTACTAGCCACTGATCATGTGACTAGTACTGTATGCGCATATTACCTATTATTAATATTTAATATAAAAAATGAGGGCCTTTGTTATTGAGCTATATATGTACATGTGCATGTAAGCTAGTTGACGACGGTGCTGAATGCATGCTTACCAGATCATTTTTATCAATTTTGATCATCCACTATATATAGGTATACCCAGACCAGTTAGTTGATGGTTAGTAGCAGCTCGAGCTGGTAAGCCTGTGTTTGCACCAGAATTTGGCAAGTCTAGTCAAAATCGGCAAGAAAGTCAAACATGTGGAAACTAACAGATGATTTGGAAAGATTTGAAGATATTAGGCAACGGCAAGATCTCTGAGGATAAACTATCCGAAACAAGGCCGATACGGATCAGGTTTTGAAATGTGTTGTAATAGGACATGATCGGCCGATTGGTATAAAAGAAGGACCAAAGCAAGCTGCGAGATATCCAACACAACCAAAACACACCAATTTACATTACTTTTTCCTATCGACTAGGAGTATCTTCTTGTAATTTAGTCTTTGTAATTCGATCTTGATCAATGAAGTTGCGCATCGCCGATTGTTGATCTTTTTCAAATTACACCCCAGGTTTGATTTATTCTGATTTTGTTGCGCATCGCCTTCTTCAGAATCAATCTACCTTTATCCTCTGATTAGCCTTAATCGGCTAATTAGATTTACCGTGTTACCTTGATCTAGATCAGTTTCGAGCTGATGGAGTCTAAGCCGATTGATCGTCACGATCGGCTTTGAGAAAATTTTATATTTTTACCTTGTCGATTATAGGTCAAATAGACTGGCACGCTCTGAACCAGGTGTTCGTCTGGTGTGCTGTTGTCAGAAACCCTACTTCAAGTTTTTTACGCCAACACACTCTTAGCACGCCCGGTGGGACCAATGTCTTCATCAGGGAAGTCGATTCCGCCATCCAATCTCAACGCAGAAGCTATAATCGTCCTAACAATGGACGATTTGATGCCAGAACAACGTAGAGTAATCGAAGATCAGAAAACTGCGCTAGAAGAGATGATGCTAAGTTGTTATCAGAAGACTAGGCGTGGCGTCACTCAAAAATCCGCCCTGCCGACGGTCAACGCCTTGGGGGATGCAGGTGTCACAGAACCGGTAAGCCGATATCTGCTTGCTCAAACCGAATTATCGGCTATGATTAATCAGTCTGTGCACCATGCCTTAATAAACCAATCATCGGCTCTTATCACCACGCTTAAGCCGATGATAGCAAACAGTGTTAAAACTATCGCCCAGGAATTGGCCTCGTCCGGTAATCTGCTTGACCCATTACAAGCTCTACCAAATTACCCTGTTTTTTCAATAGCTCAAAATACACAGAGCACACTAGCCGATCCTAAACCATCGGCTATAACCTCACCCCCTACCATGATGCCTACTCAACCCACCATCATATTGCCTAGAGACCCTCAGCCAAGTGGGGTAAGCCATTACCAAGCCTACATCGACGCCGGCAAATTAGACGCATCAACAAATCTACCGCCGTCGGCCCCGTTCTATTCTTTTCCGCAATCGGTTTCACAGCCGATTGGGTCTGAGAGATACCCACATGATACTACCCTGCCTAGAAATCCAGGTCCACATAAGGTAGTAACTTATTCAGAACCTTTTGTCCCTATACCAGAACCCCAAGTTAGACATAATAGGTACGATCAGTACACTCGTCTGCCATCGGCTCAACCTAATTGGCAACCCGAGTTCACACTCGGGGGGCAGAATGCCAACTACGACCAACATTATCAAGGGCCTACTATTCCAGTGGCCGATATGCGAACTGGACCGATCAAATCTCTGCCGTCTTGAGGGTTCAGTTCGGCATATAGCCAAAAGGAAAGGTTGTCGGCTATAGAAAGCCGTATCCTGATTACATAGATCGCATGCCTTACCCTCACAATTTCAAAGTCCCAAATTTTGCAAAATTCTCTGGTGATGACTCTATTACTACCTTGGAGCATATCGGACACTTTATCGCGCAATACGACGAAGTAGCTCAGTCCGATGGACTGATAATAAGATTGTTCCCGTTGTCACTGTCCGGGGCAGCTTTTACTTGGTTCACTTGTTTGCCTCCAAATCCGGTCCACTTATGGAACGATTTGGAAAGCCGATTTCACAAATACTTTTTGTCAGGCAGTTTAGAACTCAGGATCTTCGACCTAAGCTCTGTCCACCAGAAATTTGGAGAATCAGTGACTGATTGTATTAAAAGATTCAGAGAAATCAGAAACCGATGTTTTAGTGTCACATTGCCCGATAACCAACTCGCTGATTTGGATTTTCAAGGGTTAATTTCACCACTTAGAGAGAAGTTTGGAGGACAGGAGATCACTGATCTAAGTCATCTGCTTCATCGTGTGTCGGCTCAAGAAAGCCGATTCACAGATAATAAAGTGTTTAAAAGATTTAAAAATAGTAGTAATAAAGAAAAAGATAAAGCCAAAGTTAATATGGTCGATTATTGTCCGAGCGATTCTTCAGAAGATGATGAAGCAGAAATAAATATAGCCGAATGGATAAAAGGGTCCAGAAAATCCTTAGTTTGTTCTTGGCTCAAGCCGACTAGGAATAAGTCGGAAGTCAAATACGCCTTTGACGTCTCTAAGTGTGATCGTATTTTTGATTTGTTGTTGCAAGAAAAAATAATATGGTTGCCCGAAGGACACGTCATACCATTGGCTGACGAGATCAAAAAACGCAGGTATTGCAAGTGGCACCATTCTTTTTCTCACAATACTAATGATTGCAATATTTTCTGTCAATAGATCCAGTTGGCTATCGAGGATGGTCGGCTAAAATTCGCTGATGAGCCGACTATGCAAGTTGATGCTGATCTATTCCCTACTAACATGGTTCAATGTTCGGGCAAATGGAAAAAGCCGATGCATGATGAGCCAAAAAGGGATCGGCAAGTTGACATTCAGTCAACTTCAAATGGCAGCCAGACATTGAAGATTACAATCAGATCATTACAAATAGAAGCGGATCATGAGGGGAAGAATTCAAGAACCATTAAACCCAATGGAAATCCTCAGGTGGGTAAATGGTATAAAGCCGAAAAATCACCATCAAGGCAGCCAACAAAAAGGTCGGGACCGACGTTTTCTCAGTTGATGGAGAAATATGAGAGAATGAATAATCGACCACGATATCCTACTCGTCGGTCGAATAATTTATATCACACCGAGAACGTGGAAAGAGCACATAGAAGGTGTCCTTTTTGGCAATTTTGTTGGGAAAGGGGAGTAGCATTGCCATCTCCGTATACCTGCCCGATGGAGCATTATCCCCAAGACGATTGGCCTAAACAATCGGCTAGAGATAGGCTGTCTGGACCGATTCGAGACCATAACAAAAGTTACAGAAGGCCTGTTCGCGAAAGAATATCTGAACCAGATCAGGCATCAAACGAAGTTGTAACACAAAAGACTAGTTCAGATCGGGAAAATTTGGCTGGCCAAATATGAAAGCCAGTAGAGCCTAAACCTAGGTGGTGTCCACCTGGCCTTAGCCGATCACAGCGCAGACGGCTTCAGAGACTAAGGACTCAAGAGATCAGAGAAGCCGATGCAGAAAAACAGAGGGATGAGACTTTTAATGAGCTTCGTCCGATCAAGGTTATCAAGAAGGAATGGAGGAAAAAAGAACAGGCCGAGGAAGATTTTGAGTTAGCAGATGACCTGGATTCTCCTATGATCAGGGACGATACGCCTCCGATGGATATCAATATGGTGTTCACATTGCCAGCCGAATTCAAAATCAAAATCGGATCGGCTAAAGAGACTTTTGCTCAGTCATGTTCAGGCATCCAAAATGCAATTTTTGAGAAACCAAGAGATGATCATCGGCATCTAAAACCATTGTATCTAAAAGGGTATATAAATGGCAAGCCGATATCAAGGATGCTGGTAGACGGTGGAGCTACAGTAAATCTAATGCCCTATACGACTTGCAAGAAATTGGGTAAGTCTGATGAAGACTTGATTAAGACTAATATGGTTTTAAACGACTTCACAGGTGATCCCACAGAGGCCAAGGGCGTTATGGTTATAGAATTGACTGTCGGCAGTAAAACTTTGCCGATCGCATTCTTTGTCATTGACGCCAAGGGAAATTACAGTGTTCTGCTTGGTCGAGATTGGATTCACGCCAACTGCTGCATTCCGTCGACTTTGCATCAAGCGCTTGTTCAATGGAATGGAGGGGAAGTTGAAGTTGTCACAGCCGACACATCGGCTCATATCGCCATGGCTAGTTCTGATGCGAATTGGCAACACGAAGAAGCTGGATGTATTTCGGGAAAAACTCTTGATGACTGTGACTTCATCTGCGTGAGTAAGTCAGAACTTATGCCGATCAGTGTCAAGCCAAGCACATTTGATCGGACAAATGAAGTATTGCGCCGATGGGGACAAGAAAAACAATGAAGGCGTTACAAAATAAAATGCAAAGCTATCGGCAAATAGCAGATAGTTATGAGGCTATAGAAGATTTTCAAGACATTGAAAAGTTGGGTCAAGGCTTCACATCCACTGATCTGCTTGAAGAAGTCGATATAGGTAGTGGTGATAGGAAAAAACCAACTTTTATTAGTGCAAAATTAGATGTAAAATACAAAGAAAGATTGATCAAGATCCTTAGAAATTATAAAGATTGTTTTTCTTGGGAGTATCACGAGATGCCTGGTTTAGATCGATAGTTGGTAGAACATCGGCTATCTATTAAACCAGGATATCGGCCGTTTAAACAGTACCATAGACGTTTTAATCCGGCCCTGTATAATATTATAAAAGAGGAAATAGAACGATTGTTGGAGGCAAAATTTATTATGCCTTGCCGATACGCGGAGTGGGTTTCCAACATCGTTCCAGTCATGAAGAAAAATGGAAAACTTCGAGTATGTGTCGACTTTAGAGATTTGAATAAGACGACGCCAAAAGATGAATACCCGATGCCCATAGCCGATATGCTTATCGATGCTACATCAGGGAATAAAATCATAAGTTTTCTGGACGGAAATGCCGGATACAATCAGATATTCATGGCAGAAGCCGATATACCGAAAACAGCTTTTAGATATCCTGGTGCCATAGGTTTATTCGAGTGGACGGTAATGACTTTCGGTTTGAAGAACGCTGGGGCAACATACCAGTGGGCCATGAATCTGATTTTTCATGACTTGATCGGTCATATTGTCGAAATATATATCGATGATGTTGTAGTAAAATCTGCAGATGACTTGCAACATTTGGCCGATTTAAAAAAGGTTTTTCAGAACATAAGATCGCATGGCTTAAAGATTACTCCTTTCAAATGTGCGTTTGGCGTGTCGACTGGGCAATTTTTGGGCTTTATGGTACACGAAAGAGGTATTGAAGTCAATCAAGCAAGAGTGAAAGCCATAGTTGAAACAATGCCGCCAACATGCAAAAATAAATTACAAAAGTTGATCAGCAAGATTAACTATCTACGTAGATTTATCTCAAATCTTTCTGGTCGGATTTGTGCTTTTACCCCACTGTTAAAATTAAAGGATAATCAAGAATTCGTGTGGGGAATTGATCAGCAAAAGGCTTTTGACGATGTCAAAGAATATCTAGCTAATCCTCCGGTTTTGGCCGCACCACGAAAAGGGATTCCTTTCAGGTTATATATATCGGCTGAGGAGGAAACTATTGGAGTTGTTTTAGCACAAGAAGTCGATGGTAAGGAAAGGGTTATCTTTTATTTAAGCCGACGCCTACTTGATGCTGAAGTCGGGTACCCTTTCATTGAGAAATTGTGCTTGTCTTTATATTTCTCATGTACAAAGCTAAGACATTATATTTTAGCATTGGCTTGTAAGGTGGTCTGTAAAACCGATGTTATAAAATATATGTTATCAGCTCCAATTTTACGAGGTCGACTTGGCAAATGGGCTTATGCCTTGATAGAGTTCGACCTGATTTACTGAATCGGCAAAGCGCTTAAGGGACAAGTTCTGGCCGGTTTTATAACAGGGCATGATACTGCTGCCGATTTGGTATCTGTAGCCCGTTGGCAATTGTTTTTTGATGGGTCAGTGTGCAGAGAAGGTGATGGAATCGGTATTATACTCATATCACCCAAAGGGTATAATTTTGAATTTGCATTTCGGTTAAATAGTCGATGCTCAAATAATCAGGCAGAGTATGAAGCATTGCTCAAGGGCTTGCAATTGTTAGAAAATATCGGAGTAAGTGCTATTGAGGCATACGGGGATTCCATGTTGATTGTACAGCAGATAAAAGGAGAATACCAATGTCGAGATGAAATACTGCTGAAATATTTGGAATAGTGCTTCGAGATTATCGACTCGTTTACATCATTTTCTATCGGTCATATCCCTCGAGAATCGAACGATAGAGCTAACTCGCTAGCTCAACAGGCATCAGGGTACAAAGACTTTGACCGATATCAGGTAACTGAACTAGTAGACAAAGCCGTCATGTGCATAGACATTGTTGATTGGAGAACACAAATAAAGAATTATCTGATCGACCCATCTAAGCCAACAGAACGCAAGGTTAAGCGACAAGCTTTAAAGTATATAGTTATGGACGACACGTTATACTATCGGACGATGGAAGGCTTGCTGTTGAGATGTCTTGGAACCGAAGAAGCACGGGTAGCAATGGGTGAAGTACATGAAGGTATTTGCGGATCTCATCAATCGGCTCTTATCATAAGATGAAATGTATGCTTAGTCGAACGGGTTATTTTTGGCCGACAATGCTGGATGATTGTTTCAAATATTATAAAGGATGTCAGACTTGTCAGAAGTTTGGCAATATACAACTAGCACCAGCATCGGCTTTACACCCAATTATCAAGCCGTGGTCGTTCAGAGGTTGGGGGATAGATGTAATCGGCCAAATATTTCCTGCTTCGAGTAAAGGCCACAAGTTTATTTTGGCCGCGACAAATTATTTCTCTAAATGGGTTGAAGCTATACACTTAAGAAGGTGACCAGTATTGAAGCAATCAGTTTTGTTAATGAACATATTGTCCATCGGTTTGGAATACCGCAAACAATCACGACCGATCAAGGTACGGTGTTCATGTCTAATGAATTTCAGAGTTACGCGACAAGTCTGGGGATTAAATTATTAAACTCATCCCCATATTACGCTCAGGCTAACGAACAAGCCGAGTCGTCTAACAAAACGTTAATTAAGTTGATCAAATGGAAAATCGAGGAAAGACCAAGGAATTGGCACTCAACCCTATCGGAGTCACTTTGGGCGTATCGGCTAGCTTATCACGGAGCAATGAAGCTTTCACCTTACCAGTTGGTATATGGTCAAGAAGCCGTTTTACCCGTGGAGATCAACATTGAGTCTATACGAGTGGCCAGGCAAAATGGTTTGTTGGCTCAGGAATATAACAATTTGATGGTCGATAACTTGGATGAGTTGGCAGAGTTACGTTTGTCTACGCTTGATCGGCTTAAAAGGAATAAAGTTAGAGTTGCAAAAGCATATAATAAAAAGGTCATGCCTAAATCTTTTGATCAAGCCGATTTAGTGTGGAAAACGATTCTGCCTATTGGTTTGAAAGATAGCCAATTCGGAAAATGGTCACCTATGTAGGAAGGACCATACAAGGTTAGTCGGCTAGTCGGTGGAAATTCGTATATACTGGAAACGTTGGAGGGGTATGTTTTGCCTAAAGCTATTAACGGGAAATACTTGAAGAAATACTATCCTAGCGTCTGGATTGGAGCCTAGTCGACTAAGAATTGCGTTAAAAGCCAAGTTAACACGGTGTTGTTAATCGGCTAAAAAAGATTGCAGACTCATAAAGGAGATAAAATTACGAAAAGGTAAACTTAAAATCGGTTAAACGGCCGATCATAAAGAGTTACAGAGTATTCAAATAAGTATTTCCAAAACAGCCGACAAAATTTTACATCTCATTAATATTGGATGCCTGAGCCTGGAAGAGTTGCGCCCAAAGCCGACAGGGCACCTGCGGCCTTTGCAATCACACATTGAACCTCATCAATGATGTGATCGTCTTCTTTTGTGCTTCCTAGCACTGGCAACACCTTGGCCATCTGTTTTTTCACGCCGACCATGGCCATCGCAATGCCTAGCTTCTGGTCCTTGATGGCCGACGAAGTCTTCTCGAGGGTCTGCTGGCCTTCTATGATTAACTTTTCTGTCTTGACCAACTCTTCCATGAGAGACTTCTTGGTTAATTCAAGCTTGCCGATGGAGTTCTTCGTGGTTTTGATCAGCTCAGTGTCGGCATCAAATTTCTGCTTCTTGGCCTTGGTATCGACGACGAGCTCATCTAGGATTTTCTGATCAGCTTCTTGAGTCTCGCGCTGCTCTATCCTTGCCTGAGCTGCCTCCACTTCAGACCACCTCTCGTCCAAGTGGCAGACATTGAGAAGAGCTTCCATGGCTTCTGGAGGCAGATCGGCTTCTACTGCGGCCATGGCATCTCTGGTCCGCTGGTTGTTGGCCAAAATCTCCGACTGAGGCTGCATCACCAAGTCGAAGAGTTTGTTAAGTCGTTCTTTCATGCCCGGAGTAGAGGTCATGGCAGCCGACGCTTCTTTCGACACTTCGAGAATCTTCCTGATCTCTGCGTCATAGTCATCGGTGGCCAGGATCTCTGGATCGTCAAGATCGGCCAGGGAGAAGCCCAACAAATTTGTCGGGTCAGAGAACTCCGGCAGGTCGGCGATCGGAGCTGTTGGAGTCGGCCGTGGTGGAGAGAGTGGCGCAGAAGAAATCTTGGGAAGATCAGCTAAGATCTTTGCAACTTGAGCTGATTGCATTGGCTAAAAGAAGCAAAATGAAGGATAAGCCGATGTATTGAGAGATATAAGTCACTTAACAAAAGGTACGACTATTTACCTCTGCAGTAGCCGATGCATGTGGCGAACTCTCGCCGCTCTGCTCTTGGGGCTTGGATCACCTTTTCGCAGGAGTCTTGGTGTATTTTGTTTTCTTCTTTTCTGAAAATATAGTCAGCTAAATGTCAGTTGGGCAAAAAGAAAAAGAAATAACAGCCGATTGTGTTATACTTACTTGGTTGTTTTTTCTCAATGTCCGACAAAGACAGACTGTGAATCCCTAGGGTACCCGAGGTGTACCCAGTAAGGCCAGTCGACTGGAGTGGCCTTTGGACTTGGCCACTGCCCGATTGGCCAGAAGCAGGCTTCTTGCGGGTAGCCTTGGTCTGCAGAACGAAAATAAAAGGAGATTAGAAAATGTATCTGGCAAGACCAATGTGTAAAAGAAAAATTATTCGAGTCGATACCTTATCAACATCTACAAGATTTGTATTAGTATACCCAGCAAAATTAGTCTCATCACTTGAATCGCTGTTAGTGTCTACTGTCAGCTTAGGAAGATTTGGAAAAAACTCATTGATAATAGCCAACATTGACTTGTCAGAGTAAAGCGCTTCTGCGATAGATAACCACCAGGAAGAAAAGCGCTCGACCGACGGTATTCGGATGAAGTGCGGCAAGTCTTTGATCTGAAGTTCATCAGCTATTTCAAGGACAAGGTTGGCCACGACTGCATTACGGACTCTGGCTCTTGGTTGAAGCCGATCGAGTAGTGGCAGACTCGGAATGACCTGACCAAAGCCTAACTGTCTAGCATAAACTGACGGACTATAGAATTCGTATGAAGGTTGAAAAGTCTGATTCCTTGTGTGAAGACCAACGTGCAAAATACTTGGCGAAATAAAAAGCTTAAACAGATCCAACGTATCTTGCGGCATTAGAGCACTATTGGCATCTAAGTGAAGGAAGGAAGGCCATGGGAAATCGGGCAGTGCTTGTATAACTAAAGAAGTCATTTTGTTTAAATTCATTATCACAAGTCAAGGAAGAATGATAAATATTTCTTGAGCCGATAGGGTCACTTTTGTCTCATTCCTGAGCACATCATGAATCTCTCACCTGTATGGACGAAGGGGGTTACGGGGGGCTAGAGCACCCCCTACCCCCGATCACACCATGGGTACCCCACTTAGCACCCCCTACCCAACGTGGGGCGTCACTACGCTGTCGCCATGGAAGCCGGTCAAAAAATTAGAACTTGAAGGCCGATTTAGCACTCTTTAAATTTATATCCTGGGTCCGTCACTGCTCTCACCATACGATCGGCTAGCTGTGAACTGAGGCACCATGCCTTCTGGAGTATCTTCGCGAGGGAACGCCGTGTCTTCAGAGGGATTTAGCTCAAAAGATTGGCTAAACAAGCAATACAGTCAAATCTGAATAAACCAGAGTGGTCCCCCAACATTGTCGACAGTAAAACTCGTAAACCCAGAGAAAAGCCGACATCTTATTATGTGCATCATCTGGCAGACTGCCCCTAGAAGCATTTTTCCAAGTGCTAGCCGACGACCTTCTATCAATTGCTCTGCTATGGTTTGGTATACCTGAGTTGGTCCCAAGGAAGCGCCGCAGAACAAAAATCGGTCTGACCAAAGATTCAAAAAAGCGACATGTTCTTCGTCCGATACCAGTCCATTAACCTTGTTATTATTTCTGATATACTTAGCCCATCCTTCACCTTTGGACTTGATAAGTTTGTACTTAGGCTTGGCACTGTAAGCCAATACTTGATCTCCATCGGGTCTTAAGCAGCAAAGTTGGGCTACATCTAGAGAGTCATGCGCATAAGACCGGTCCGTAATACAAAGGCATTGAAGGTGTTCGACCAGAAATAGCAAGCCATGGCCACCAAGGGCTCATTGGCCTCTGGATCGGCTAAGGAAAGGGAGAGACATTCGGCTATGCCCATCTTTTCCCATTCACCCCTCTTTTGAGCTGCTACGCGAATGTACCACAATCTCCATCCCTTGAGCGCCGTCGGCCAATCTCTGAAGCTCTTACTCCAGCCCTCTATATTATATCCCGCAGCCGATAGAGGTAGATGTAACAGCCTCAAAAATTATAAAATAAAGAAAAATGAAATAAAAATCTTTTGTGTATTATTTTCGAAATTTCTGAATTTTCTGGGTTTTCTGTATATTCTTTTGGCTTTTCTTTAATGCAAGAAAGTGAAACAAAGAATGTGGTAAATAGAAAATAGTAAAAAGTAAAAATGTTAATTCAACAAAAATTTACCAAAGTCCCCATAAATATCTGAGGGCTCTCCTCAGCTTGCTTAAGTCGGTTGGTAAGCTGAATTAGTAAAAATAATAATTAATCAAAGATAATCATGAGTAAATATCTCAGGGTAAAATGGTAAAACAATTGGGTAAAAATATCTATAAGTCATCCTGACCCACAATTTTTATCTTGCTGACATAAAAACATTAATAACCTCCAGTAAAAATATCAAGAATTTACTAATTCATTTTATAATTTTAAAAATTCAAAATAGTGAATAAATAACTGGAAAATGTAAATGTCGAATTTTTAAAATTAAATACTAATAATTAAAGTCTTTAATTTTTACAGAAGTTGTAGAATATCATTTCAAACTGTCATAAAAGTTTTATAAAATAATCACTTCATTAAATTGCAAATTAAAAGAAAACCGAATGGGCAATGCAAGAATCGTTGTATCGTCGTAATTTTCTAAAAATCAGCATGCATCATAAAATAGCGAAAATTTTTCAGAGGCTGTTAATATCCTTGCCGACCTATGGTAAAACTTTTATAAAATTTCGTGTCGCTTTGATCGACGAAAACGCCGTTGAAACTCCGTTCGTCCCGAGGCTTCGCGCACTTCTTTTCACTCTCGACGTAGGGCCCGGGCTGTAAGGCCCCATTTTCGATAAATTAATATCGAAAATGGATACCATGTGCATACAAGATTAGTCCCATGATCGGTGGCTAGTACGCACAAATACAAATTGATATCACACCATACACAACTTTATTATTACAAATGAAGCAAATACATAACATTCTTACAATACCAAAAGTAAAAGCATAACATTGAGACATTCTTCTTGTAGTATGCCTTTTATCCCAAAATCCCCACAGCAACCGACAAGGAGAACCCTAGTAAAATTCATCGCTCACATCCCGAATCTCGCGCCATAAAAGGTATCGTCGGAAAATCTGCTTCTTCACCTAAAAATATCAACATGGGCAAGTTGAGTACTTACGATCGCAAGACTTTGCAAAACCTATTATACATGCAGCCATTTCAAGGAAAGGCTCATGGTTGTTTTGCATAAAGCTAAATTGGAATGTAAATACAGAATAATAGATTATAAAACGAAATTTAAATAAAAGCAACTTAATATCGAAAGTAACTGAATGTAAGCATAAATAAGTATCAAATACCGGGTATCATAACCATTTCAAGAATCATTTCATCTTCACAGCAGAATTTGCTAAGTAATCATTCCTACCACCCGTGTAGAAATCCGAGTTTTATGAAAATGAAAATGCTTAACTAGTGCCGGCGCACTAAGATTCCCATAACCATGGAACGGCTTTTGAAAAGTTTGACACTCGCAGAGTTGTACACTTTACCCACAAGTAATGATCAACCTCTTTTGCCGTGCCAAGAATACACTTCCTTTGGTGTGTCGGCAAGGAGATCATAACAAAACCGTTACATTGTTTAACCCTAACTTTGCACCAGCCCGTGACATTAAACCCGCACTATGGTGTTTATGTTTGCACACCATCGCACAATAATGATTAAGCATGTCCATAGTATGGTATTCACCGCTGTATTAGCAAACGTGACTCCCAACACCTCGGTGTGGGCGCCCTACGAGCAACCAACATCAAGAGGCTCGCACTACTCGCCTACCAATGTGAAAAGCTAGTTTTAAGCAACTTAATAAGTTAGAGCTGTCCCATACCAGCACTTGTGGTTGTACGGTAAATTCTGGGTTTAACGAACACGTAGTTCGGTCCTTAATCCGACACGGCAATAATCTCCACCCTACACTACGCATAAGTCCCTTGTACACCCGGCTATTGCCAATAATTGCCCGTGATCAAAACCATAGTTTTATTTTCATTTTTGATCAAAATACCAACCAAAAAGAAAGGTCATACCCATTTAAAGTCATATCCAACATTTTTAATCGTATCCAATTTTTATGTTTCTTTAAGCACGGCTAAGCATATCACCAAATGTGATTAACCCAAATTGACATCATGTACTGTCTATGCTATTCTAGGGTTATCAAGGTTCACAAATCCATACTTATCAAGGAAGTTCTATGTGACAATAGGTACGACTACCAATACCCAAAATATAGCAGACTTTAATAAAAGTAAAGTATGCAGTAAAAACATTTAATGAAAACATTTATAAAACTGGGATCAATATGATCAAAGGGGGTGCTTGCCTTGTTGATGATCCTCGACGTCAAACTCCTGATCGTCGAATTCACAGGTTTCGTCAAGTGCTACACGTCGAATAATAATAACATGGCAATTTCGACAAAATGAAAGGATCAGACATAAGAACCAAATAAAATCAACTTGTTTGAATTATCATATTTGTTGTTCATTGATTTACAAGTTTTATGAACATTTTCTGATTAGGTTCTTATAATAGCCAATCTTAGTTTCTTGAATAATTCACTTTTATTTATCATTTTTAGAGACCATTTTTACAGGTTTCACTACTCTAGATTTTCAATTTCTAAATCCTGAAATTATTTAAATTACTATTATGGAACTACTTTCTTACCCTATATTATACTTCAATTATTTTCCATGGTACACCCTAAGTATTTTTGCATAATCAGGTTCCTAACAGAGCATGGAGTCTAATAAAATTTGTTTCATTCAATTTGAAGTTGAATTGCAGAAATTCTATTCACAACATATTACAAATTCTTTCTTTAAATTTAAATCTGAAATTCAAACAGAATTAATTTTGAAATATTTTTGCATATTCTAAATCTAGATGATTTTAGATGAATTTAGAAATTTATTTCACTTCATTTGGTTGGATAGTTCAAAAGATATTTAAGTTTGAATGCATTCGGTTTTGTAAATACAGAAAATTAGTAAATTTACTAAAACGGAAAAGTACGCCTTTGCAATCAAAATACGCCTTCCCTTTTCTCGCGCTGCTCGATCGAGGCTCGACGGCCAGCCCCGCTAGCGCCGACACGCCACAGACGCAGAGCGGCCGACGCTGCGGACCACGCTGTCGAGCAGCCACGAGGTCGACTCGGGCCCGGTGGCAGCGACTCTACTCAGATCGAGCGACTGACGACCAGGGCCCGCACGACAGAGGCACAATGCTCGCAAGCGACTGACAGAGCGGACCCGATTGTCAGTGACCCGAAACAGAGGCACGGTTGCGAGGTTCGTCGGCGGCGAAGCACGGCCAGAATCGTGGAATGGGTTCCAGATTCTTGCTCAGCACACTCATGCGCATCTATGGGTGGTGACGCTTTGGCCAGAGGTGGCCGGAGGAGGCCTACCACCGGAGAGGAGCGGCGGAGCTCACGGTTCACCTGCGCTCCGGCGAAACGACGGCTTCTCGAGGTGAATGGCTACCACAGAGAGTATCAGTAGACCTCAAGGAACTCATTTTTAGCTTTAGCGCAAAGAAAGGAGTAACGGAGGGGTGATCTCACCGTGCGACTGCGGCGGCGGCGGAAGTAGCTCGAAGGGAGAGCTCACCGGAGAAGAAGGGGTGGAATTGAGGTAGGGGAAAGGTTTAGGGTGTTATGAGGATGCTTCGGGTTGATTGGTTCGGGGTGAAATGGACTGAGGCGGCGCAAAGGCGAGTTTTCCCCTTTTCGGGTGTTCGGACGGAGCTGGGGAAGAAGGGGGTTCTAGCGGCGATGAGGCGTTTTGGTGTGGATGTGCTGGTCCAGGAAGGAGCACGCGCGAGTTTGCAACGAATGGGCGACGTTTAAATAGAGCAATAAGGCGGTTGGAGCAGGGTTTGGACAGGGAGGTGAAGGCGGCGGCTTGCGCGGGCATTTTCGCGGCTGTTCTGGTGCAGGAGAGAGAGCACAGTAGTCGAGGTGGATGCGGCGTGGCAGGGGCGACGTGCTGGTGTCCTCGAGTGGCGAGTTGCGGCGCGGGTGGCGACAAAACGGAGAGGGCGATGTCGGCTCGGTGAGAGAACGGCGAAGACGCGAGAGAAAACGGGAAAGAAACAGAAGGGAAGGAGCTGACAGGTGGGGCCGGGCGGTCAGAGAGAGAAAAGGAAGTCGGCAGCAGGGACAGCTGTCCAGGCGGGTCCACACGTCAGCGAGACAAAGGCTGGAGCTCAGGATAACTCTGGATAGATCAGGATAAAACCGGAAGTTTAGGCTAGAAGATAAACTTGGTATTTTATGAAAATTTTTACAGAGGTCGGCAAGGTAAATATTAAGGTATAGAAAAATTTTCAGATAATTTTGACAATTAAATTATTTATTAAAAATCTGACAATGCACTGTTGAAGACTTTAGCTGATTCTGTCTTGCATTTATTTGAAGGTTAAAATGAATTTATAATTTTTTGAAACTTTTTTTAAAGATTCTTATTAATATTATGTACATTTAATAAAATTTTCATAATTTTATATCTAATATTTTATTTGTAATAATTCTGACATTGCATTTTCCAGCTTTTAAGATTGACTGTTCTTGAATTTCAAAAATTACTAAATGAAGAGATAAATTCTTGATATTTTTACCAGGGTTGAGCTAGATTAATATGTCAGCATGGTTAAAATTTCAACTCTGGTTAAGGTAAGAAAAATCCTGAACAAATCTTTTGGTTCAGATTTCCACTTGTCTCCTCATGATTATCTTTGTATTTTATTTTATTTTATTAATTCCAGGACAGAGCAAGTGGCACAAATATGATTCTTAGATTTTTAAGGATTTTGATGACTTTAGGTTTTTACCTTTTGTCTTTTACCATTTTGCTATATTGAGAATTTGGATTTCTTTTAATAGGAAAAAGCCAAAAGAATTTTCTTTATTTCAAGAAAGATCAGAAAACATGACAATAAATCATATGGATATTTTTTATATTGCATTTCTGATTTTATTGAATTTTGGGTTGTTACAGTCGTCGTTGAGCCAACTCACCGACACCACGCTTATCCGCCCCGCGTGTCAACCTCCCAATGGCGTTCTTCTCCTCTCTCTCGCTCTCTCACGAGAGACGACCGCCTCGATTTTGTCGCACTGCGCCAAACCGACTTCATTTCCCTATATAAACCCCTCTCATCTCGTCGCAACCGAGCTAGCCGTGTCCCTCGCGGCCATTCCGCCGTTGCTTTGGTCGCCTTCTCCGCGACGGCAAAACTCGAAAAGGGGAAATCCACCCATTCGCCACCTCAAACCATTTCACTCCAATTCCTTCAACCCGGCACCCTAGCACCTCCAGAGCTCGTCCCAAGCCTCGCCACCAAGCCCTTCTTCCCGGCGAGCCGCCTCTCACTTCTTCTTTCGCCGCCATCGCGCAAGGTGAGAACCTCCTCTGCTGCTCATTCTTTGAGCTAAACCTGAAATGGGATCCTTGTGATGCAATCGATGCTCGTGTGGGTGATCTTCAAGCTTGGGAGTAGCTTACTTGCCGCGCCGCCGTCGGCCGTGAGTTCACCGCCACGGTGCCGATCTGCTCCGACCACCACCGGCCACCGTGCCGCCACCCAAAGGTGCACCTTGGCTCGCTGGGTGCCTCTCGTGGAACCCATTCGCTTGGCCCGGCCCAGCCATTGCCGGCGAAGCCGAAGCCGGGCCTCGCCTGGTCACCGCTGCGCGGCCCACTGTCACCGGCCAGGCGCATCACCACGCCGTGTCTGGGACCGGCCGCACGACACGCTTAGCCCAAAGGTCGCGTCGCCGCTTATCCGCCTGGGCCGACGCCTCTTGCGCTGAAGCAGGACGGACGACACGCGGACCCGCCGTCACCTCGAAGGTCGCAAGCACTCGCTAGGTCACAGCAGCCGCTGCTGCCGACGCCGACGGTGGACCCCGCTTGTCACCAATACGTTCCGCCGAAAGGGAAAGCGCACTTTCGCGTGAAAGCGCACTTTCCATTTTCTAAATTTTCTAATTTTCAAGATTTATTCAAAACCTAGATATTTATTTAGCCATAACTTTTGAATCACTTAACCAAATTTGATGAAATAAATTTATAAATTCATATAAAATCTGTATATTCAGAATATCCAAAATATTTCAGAATTGAATTTTATTTGAAATTCAAATTGAAATTTAAAAGAAAAGTTAGAAATATGTCATACATGAAAATTTTGCATATGATCTCCAAATTTGGTAAAATAAATTTTATTAGAATCCTTGCAATCTCAGGAACCTGAATCAGTAAAATACTTAGGGTTTGTTATAAGAAAATTTAAGTTATAAAATGGGTGGTAAATAATGCAATAATAGCTTAAATAAATCGATCTTTTAATTGCAAAAGAGAACAAATAACTCATGTCACCATTCCTGAATTTGTGAAATCATTTTATTTGAATATTTCCATCCGATTTCTTTTGGCCTTATCAAATTTGGTATTTGTTATATGTCGCCATACGACGTAGAATCTGACTTAAACCTGTATTCGATTCGACCAGAGTTTGAAGTCGAGGATACTCGACAAGGCAAGCAAACCCTTTGACCATATTGATCCCAGCTTTATAAATGTTTTCATTAAATTTTTATCGCATACTTTATTTTGTTAAAGTCTGCTATATTTCTGTAATGGTAGTTGTACCAGAGACTTATAGAATTTCCTTGATAAGTAGGAAATTGTGAACCTTGAAAACCCTAGAATAGCTTAGACATTATTTAATGTGAAATTGGGTAATCACATTAGTGTCATGCTCACCATGCTCAAATGAATATAAGACTTGGATATGATTAAAAATGTTGATATGACATTCTTCGGTATGACCATTTTGTGGTTGGTATTTTGGTTGGAAAATGAAAATAAAACTATGGTTTAGATGCGGGCAATTATTGGCAATAGCCGGAGTGCATGTCTTTGCACGAGTGTAGGATGGAGATTATTGCCCGTGTCGGATTAAGGACCGAACTATGAGTTGTTTTCAGTTAAGAATATTCATACAACCACAAGTGCTCGTATGGGACAGCTCTAACTTATTAAGTTGTTTAAAACTAGCTTTGCACTTGGAAGGCCGGAGTAGTACAAGTCGCTTTTTAATGAATTGCTCGACGGACGCCCACACCGAGGTGATCATGGATTAAACGCCTACCAATATAACGCTGTATACCATACCGTGGGTAGTTCCATCATTTCTATGCTCGAGTCCTTACACCACGTGATGGGTTTATCGTCACCGTGGCCGGTGCAAAGTTAGGTTTAAATAATGTAACAGCTTATAACATGACTCTCTGCGCACACCAAAGGCAAGCAGTGCAAATATCGATTGCTCAAAGAGTCACCATGTCTTGTGGGAAAGTCAGATACCGCAGAGTGTAAACTAATCGATTAGCGCGTCATGGTCATGGACACTTGGTAAAGTCATCACATAGTTAGCTGCTTTGATTATTTTCTTAAAATATGGTTTCTACCATGTGTTAATAATTTCCACCTTGTGTTGGTGGAAATGGTTTTGAATATGGTCATGATACCCAAGTATTTGTGAATTCTCTATGCTTACTTTTCTTTACTTCAACATTAAATTGCTTTTGTTTAAATTCCATTTTGCAATCTATTATTCTCAGAATTACATTTCAAACCAAATTTTATGCAAATTAACCTTATTAGCCTTTTATTGGAATGGCTCGCATGTATTTTAGGATTTGCATAAGTCTTATGAGTACGTAAGTACTCAACTTGCCAATGTTGATGTTTTTAGGTGAAGAAATAGATTTCCGACGATTCTTACGTTGATGCAGATACGGGAATTTAACGATGAATTTATCTAAGGATTTTCCTTGTCGCTTGCTCGTGGAACAATGGGTTAAAAAGGCATACTACAAGAAGTTGTCTCCACCGCAGCTTTACTTTTGGTATTGTAAAATAATATGTAATCTTACTTCCGCTGTGTAATAAAGTTTGTGTATGACTGTGATATCAATTTGTATTTGTGCGCATTTAGCTACGATCATGGGACTAGTATCAGATGCACATGGTATCCATTTTTGGTATTTATTTATCAAAAATGGGGGCCTTACAGTAGACGAGGAATCTCTTCATTTATTACTGAATCGGCTTCTAAATTCCCTACTGGACCTAGATAAAATTGGTCATTGCTATTTGGAATCGGGATGAATACCTGAGAAGGATCCATTAGGACAATCTTGACAAGTAGCCGATTGGAATCAACGAGCTACCGAAGGCTTGAAGACCGTGGTTTATTGCGCATAACTCGAGAGCTCGTGCGCGTGAGGAATGAGTCTGTGGGGGCCGCATATTTGTAGCTCAGTGAAAATTTGAAGCGGTGGGAAACGAATCTCAAAAGACACGAGCAGTTAAAACACACTACCTGCATGTCAGAAAATTACGGCGCAAATAAAGCAGCAGTTACTGGGTAAAGGTTAACAGTTAGCCGATGGAAAAGAAGCCGACAGTTGTGATTTTTGAAAGATGACGTCATCTCTCAAAAATGGGGGCATATGTTTGCACCAGAATTTGGCAAGTCTAGTCAAAATCGGCAATAAAGTCAAATATGTAGAAACTAACAGATGATTTGGAAATATTTGAAGATATTTGGCAACGGCAAGATCTCTGAGGATAAACTATTCGAAACAAGGCTGATACGGATCAGGTTTTGAAACGTGTTGTAATAGGACATGATCAGCCGACGGGTATAAAAGAAGGGCCAAAGCAAGCTGCGAGATATCCAACACAACCAAAACACACCAATATACATTACTTTTTCCTGTCGACTAGGAGTAGCTTCTTGTAATTTAGTCTTTGTAATTCGATCTTGATCAATAAAGTTGCGCATCGCCAATTGTTGATCTTCTTCAAATTACGCCTGTGTTTGATTTATTTTGATTTTATTGCACATCACCTTCTTCAGAATCAATCTACCTTTATCCTCTTATTAGCCTTAATCGGCTAATTAGATTTACCATGTTACCTCGATCTTAATCGGCTTCGAGCTGATTAAGTCTGAGCCGATTGATCGTCACGATCGGCTTTGAGCAAATTTTATATTTTTAACTTGTCGATTACAGGTCAAATCAACTGGCACGCTCTGAACCAGGTGTTCGTCTGATGTGCTATTGTTAGAAACCCTACTTTAAGTTTTTGACGCCAACTAGTAGATAGGAGTATCGTTAATGAGAGAGAGAGAGGAAGTTAATACTAGGGAGATGAATGCCACTGTACGCATGCATGGAAGTGCTTCGCTCGATCGGGCCCCACGCGCCAGCCCCCGGTCTCCCCATAGCAGTGCTGACCGCCCGCGCCTACCTCCACCTCACAGACAATTGGGTCCCACGTCTACTTGGCCCCACTTTCAGTGGATGAATAGCGCGTAGCATGAGAAATATCTGTACCCGTACTTACATATGTGCGTGAAAAATCTGTACCTGTACATATGTGCGTGTACATATGTGTATATATATACCTCATGTATGCATATACAAATATACGCCGTCACATATATTCATATTCACATAGAATTGGATGGATGGATGGATGGCAGGTAGGAGGAAAGAGGGAATGTTCCACAATGGCATTAAATATGGTATCCATCCATTTATCATCTTAATTACTACAGCCTATAGCTTGAATTGAATTGAATTCGATCCTGATCTCCTTCCATTTAACCACCTTTAATCAATCAGCAACAGCATTGATGTATGCCTAAGAGATACATTTCATTGGCCAGTCGGCCGGTTCAGTAGCACCGGAGAAAATTCAATTTCAAAATGGTGAGTAACCCAAATTAACATCAAATAATGTCTATGCTATTCTAGGGTTATCAAGGTTCACAATTTCATACTTATCAAGTAAGTTCTAAGTAACTACAAGTACAACTACTAATACCCGTAATATAGCAGACTTTAATAAAAATAAAGTATGCAGTAAAATATTTAATGAAACATTTATAAATCTGGGATCAATATGATCAAAGGGGTGCTTGCCTTGTTGATTTTCCTCAACGTCGAACTCCTGATCGTCGACTATATCGATTCGCTTGTTCTACACGCTGCTCAACAACACATAGCAAATACCAAATTTTAATAAGGTCAAAAAATTAGATGGAAATATTCAAATAAAATAATTTCACAATTCGAAATGGTTGCGGTATTATTTGTTCTTATTTGCAATTTAAAAGATTTAATCTACTTGGATCATTATTGCACCATTTTATTACATATTTAAAAATAAAAAAAATTATAACAAACCCTAAGTATTTTTACATATTCAGGTTCCTGAGGTTACAAGGAGTCTAACAAAATTTATTTTACTAAATGTGGTGGTCATTTACAAAAATTCTATGTATGACACATTTCTAGCTCTTTCTTTAAATTTGAATTCAAAATTCAAATAAAATTCAATTTCGAAATATTTTTGAATATTATGAATCTACATGATTTATTATGAATTTATAAATTTATTTCATCAAATTTGGATTTGAAATGCTCAAGATATAAGCTATTGAATATTCTAGGTTTTGAAAAATACTAAAAATCATAAATATGCCAAAAACGGAAAGTGCGCTTTTGCGAGGAAAATGCGCTTTCCCTTTTTGACTGGCACCGGGCCGAGGCGCTGACAGGCCAAGCCCACATGGCAGCGGCTTGCTTCGAGCGCCGCGCGACTGACACGCGGGCCCGCTACGGCTACGCGGGCGCGAAGCGGCCGACCGGCTGGGTCCGCAAGTCGGCAACGCAGCGACGCGCATGCGACTGACGTGCGGGGCCAGAGTGTCAATGCCTCAAGCGTGCCATGTGGCTGACATCCGATCCCACGCGACAGCGACTCCGAGCAGGGGAAATTCTTCCGAAGCTTGCTGGCGGCGAACTAGCACCGGGACGGCGGAATGGGTTCTACGGAGAGCTTCAGGAGGTTCGTGCGCACACGTGTATGGTCGCGCGGTGGCCGGAGATGGTCTACAGCGGTGCACCACCGTGCGAGTGCGGCAGCGGCCGGAGATGGTCTACAGCGGTGCACCACCGTGCGAGTGCGGCGGCGGCCATGGCCGATCAACGGCGAGGAGGAAGAAGGGTGCGCCGAGCTAAGGGAAAGGCAAGGTGAGCTTCACTGGGTTCACGAGCAGCTACGAGATGCCTTTTTGGCTGTCGGCTACAAAGAAAAGTGGCACACCACCGTGCGACTGCGGTGGTCGCCATGGCCGAACGGCGAACCGGCGAAACCAGGCCTTCCCGAGCTTCATCTTCACCAGACTGAGCATCAGTGCAACACGAGGAGTCTATTTGGCTACTTGTTCAAAAGAAAGAGTGCCCGAAGATGGGTTCTCACCGTGCGCGGCGGCGACGGAAGGAAGTGCTCGACGCGGGGGCTTGCCGGGGAAGGAGGACTTGAACCGACGGCGGAGAATAGCTTCATACGTTGAGAGGAAGCTTCGGTTCAGATGGTTTGGGCTGGAATTGGCTATAGAGGCGGAATGCGGGATTTCCCTTTTCTCAGTTTTCCCCGGAGTTGGGGAAGACGAGCGGAAACGCGGCGGAATGAGGCAACTGGGAGAAGATTGGATCGGCGGAGGCGACGCGCGACGCTTTTATATGGCACGAAGGCGGTTGGCGTAGGCGCGAGAGAGATCAAGACGGCGTGGTCGTCTCTGCGCGAGAGAGCGGCGAGGAGAAGAGGGATAAGGCGCGGGAGTGAGGCTAACGCGTGGGGGCGAGCTGGCAGCGAGAGGGCACCTGGCAGCGTGGGCCCGCACGTCAGCGAGAGAGAGAAGGAATTCGGGTGAAAACTCTGGACAGACCGAGATCTCTTCAGCAGTTCAAACCGTCATTGGACTTTTATTTTTCTGAAAAATTTTACCTAAGTCGGAAAGGTAAATGTAGACATCCTGTAAAATTTTCAGGTTAAAAATCCCAGTGGAAATTTTATTAAAATTCTGACAATGGAGTTTCTTTAATTTCACGATTCTGCTTTGTATTTAATTGGTGACCTAACTGAGGTTAAGATTTTATGAAATTGTTTATGGAATCTGGAAATACTATTTTCCATCTTATGTAAAATTTTCAGATTTTTATTATTAATATTTAAATTTTAATAATTCTGACATTACCATTTTCCACTTTATTTCTTCACTGTTTTTGAATTTTTAAAATTATAAAATTTAACATTTAATTTTTTATATTTTTAAAGGCGGTAGGCACTGTACTGATGTCAGCAGGGTAAAAATATCAACTCAGGATATCTTCTTGAGAATTCCACAAAATTCCATTACCTTCTGCCCTGATTTTCTTTTCACTTTCTTTTGCTTTGATTAAATTATATTTTAATTGGTCCAGGTCTTCCACCGCCTTAAACTGGCTCTAGAGAGCCCTAAGAGTTTTATTATGACTTTTGTAGATTTTTTGACTTGGTATTTTTACCTTTTATTTTTACCATTTTACCATATCCTTAATTTCTTTCTTTTATTAGGAAATGCTAAAAGAAATTGCAACAGCTCAGGAAAATCAGAAAATACCATAATAACTCACATAAATATTTTGGATGTTATATTTCTCATTTTCTTAATTTTGGGCTGTTACATGGTTATATATATTCACAGAGAGTTTTCAACAGAGTGCAGCAGGCATGTATCATCGATTAGGGAGTGAAATGGAACCGTCTTCTCGAGTTCAAACAAATCGATTTTATAGGTAACATTGCTTGGGTTGGTATCATCTTGTGTGATGCTAGCTACTCCATTTAGCATAATTCAGGCTTACGAGAACTCCTATAAATTCATGCACCTCGTATCTACATTAGTTATCGATCCTCGCAGAAAAAATATCTACATTAATTATGTTAGTGATAGAACTAGAAAATTTTTGATGGAGTGTACACTTCACATGTAGAACTCTGTAATTAATCTTATACATGATTACATAACATCATAAATCCACACACACTACTACAGAACAAAGACATCATCGCTGGTTTCAAAACCCCATCATCGCCACCATTGGCGCCGGCAGTGATTGGTCGGCAAGATGATACTGAGATTATCACCGCCGCTCAGAACCGGCAAGGATATGATTATCACCGCTTGGTTCTACCTACAACCGCAAGTGATATCGACTATCACCGCCGGATCAAACCAAAATCCGGCAGGATAGGATTATCACCGCCGTTCTATCTACAACCGCAGTGATGATAATTATCACCGCCGGTTATATATAAACCGCAGTGATATTGTACTAGCACCGCCGGTTGTACCATAATCCGACAGGATAGACACATATCACCGCCGGTTTTCCAAGAACCGATAAGTGACAAGCTTGCATATTTTTTGTACAATATATATATATATTTATATAATTGTTTACAAAGGTCCATATGTAGTATATAAAGCATCGCTCAAATCATAATTCAAATATATGCATGTATCGACTAAGCATCGTTAAAATCATAATTCAAATATATTAAATTACGCATCACATAATTTGTTTTACAATGATTTATTTACAAATGTAGCTCGACTACATGTCATCCCGCTCGCTGATTTTACAAAGAGTCGGCGTAGACATGTCACGCGCCTAGGCCGTAGGAATGAGGGCGATGAGGCTACACGTGGAACTCGCCGCTTGGATTGATGGTCTCATCATGAATGAATCCGCGATCCGTTCTGAATTGCTATAATTTCACAAGAATAACTTATTGGTTCTCGCTTGGAGCGCTGCTTTTGAACAAAAAGGAAGTTACTTAATGATGATATTTGTTAAATAAAAAGGGCATCAAAGTGTAATTACGCATCATGGCTTCAAGATAGCCGACACTCTCCGTGACAATTGAATGCATATTTGTACATACATAGAATGCACATAAATTGTTTCCGTTCTCGCTTCATGCATGGAAAGTCATTTATTATTTCAAATTTTTCCCGTATGGACGATACCAACACTTTTCTTGCAAGACCGCAAGTAAAGCCCCGTGAATGATTTTGAATAGTAATTAAACTTAAATGCAATAGAATGGAATTTTGCTAGAGTAATAACGCAACGATCGAGTTTACTCGCTGAGCATGTCCCAAAGGTCTTGGTACAGATTAGTTTGTTTTCTCCGAGTCCAAGACAAAAATCTCGCTAGCATCTAACCGATGACGAGGAGGACCCAAAGAAACTCGCACATATATGTCAACGTAGTCAATTACTCCTACATCGCACGTGTTACGCAAAAATAGTAAAACGATATTAGAAGTCGAGATACGCACTTGAAGTTATAGGTAAAAGTACGGAGGTTTTGTATTGCGCTTCAAAAAGTATTAAATAAATAGTCTTCAACGAATCGTGGATTGTCGTCACAAGTTTCTCGCTGATTTGAGCCCCGGATCTAGGAATGCTAGATTGTCATTGTTATTTCTTCGCATGTCTGCACTCTCCATTCTACATAAGAAAGAAGTTAGAGATGCAATTAAACAAATGTAAATGCTCAACGATATACTGATGCACTTACAAAGTCCATAGTCTAATTATGTTCACGCCCAGTGGCATCTTGTCGGGTACAACATATACAGCTCCGTGAAAAGAACCCAGCAGATGTTATCCCCATTGTGAAAATCTTGCTCGTATCCGATCGGGAACGCCCATACCATCGTTGGATCGCCGCATGTACCATCGATGGACGCTACCGCAGCTTGAGTTGTAAGGTTGTCGAAATGAGCTGGTTCAACC
This sequence comes from Otatea glauca, assembly GCA_036346275.1. NCBI lineage: Eukaryota > Viridiplantae > Streptophyta > Magnoliopsida > Poales > Poaceae > Otatea > Otatea glauca. Next base: position 18,162,053 of record CM070714.1, read on the forward strand.
AAATGTTTTCCCATAACGAACTTCCACCGAGACCTTGCGCCAGAGCATCTAGTTGAACATCATCCGCTTGAGCATCCCGCTTAACGGTTTCGGCACTAGCCGCTGCAAGTATTGCTTTCGATATGCGCCGTAGTCCGATATTTTGCAAGGTTCGTAAGCCTCGCCCTGCCTTTTGCACTTTTGCCATACTCAAGAAAAACTTTTGCGCCACAAAGATCAACTTTAGTCTTCTTACTTGATGGCACCTTTTTAAAGTGAGATGCTACGCAGCGCTACATGCTTTTTTCGCTCTTCCTACCATGTCACCGATAGTTTCTTTTGTGGTTGTCCCGGTTCACAGATGGTTGAGATTTCTTCGAGGACGGTGCCGATCGCCGAGATGTTCCCGTTGTTCGATTCTTTACGCTTTTGGCGAGGAGTCGGGCTTTTTCTCGTTGGTGCCGACGGAGGAGTTGGACTTTTCCGATTGGCGGCGAGAAGGGCGGAGGTCTCTATGTGGAGAGTGCGGCCGATCATCATCGCTGCCGCCTCATCGTCCGAGTCAAACTTAATCAAGCTCTTGCGCCACGCGAGGAAGCCATTCACGCTTTCTCCTAGCTTTTTGTTCCCATCCTCGCCAGGATCTCTACCTCCATTTTTCGGTATTGGCGATGACACCGCCCACTTCGACCGCGAATCCTCGCGGACGGGCGACAAGCAAAGTCCGTGACTCGGCATGGCTAAGCCCTCGCCTCACCACCTTTATGGTAATGCCATGTGCGCCAAATGTAGCTTGCACGGTGTCGGTTCTTTGATGTCATCCACAGAAAACGCAGTCCATGCTCTTCGAATCCTCGTGGACGCGCAAGAATCGCTTCTACGAGCACCGGACCGATGAGCTCGTGGCTTTCACCGTGGCGGTCGTGAGTCGAGCTTTCTATACGGCTTGCTCCACGCCTTATCTAGTTCCGATCTTTGTTCCTCTAGCGCCTCGCGACAAAGATCTTTATCCGACGCCCAATGATCTTCTTAATCTCTTTGAATGTTTGTACATCCATGCGCTCATGGGAAGGCTTTTTCCACGTGACCAAACCAACCCTCTCGTGCGACTGGATGCTCCTTGTTACCTGGGCTATGGTTAGCTCGCATTCTCCTTCGTGGCGCGAAGATCCTTGGGAAGACCGCAGGTGAGCATCTGTGATTCTCGCGCAAAGACTTCCTCGCTTCTATCGCTCTCAGAGCTTAAGCCGCCATCATCGGAGATAGAAGCACCCTCCCAAGCAACCAAAGGCTTCGATCGCTCGCTAAGGCGCCATTGCAGAATTATACCCTTGCGGGTTATTTCTTCTTCTGACCGATCCCATGCCGGTATTTTCTTCACGCACTCTCCGGCCCTAGTTTGTGAGGGTGAATATTCTTATCCGCGCTTGCTTTGTTCCTTTGACTTACTATGTGAGCTTCTTCGCACTTCTTGTACGCTACAAATTCATCCCGTAACCCCTTAACTTTGGGTACGTGTCAAAATTCGCTTTCATTCTTTTCACATAATTCTTGTTTAGTGTTGTCTTCCAATTCTTCCACGCAAAGGCACATGATGCAGAGTGCTCGCTTTTGCACCACCGGTCCCTTGGGGAACCGGAAAACTTGTTTCACTTTATCCCATAATGAGTTCTTCAGTCATTGGGTACCACCCATGGGTCACCTCCGCGCCAATCCATGATCTATAGCCGATGGGCACATCATCCCTAGCAATAACCCCGCAGTCTGTCCCAGACGGCCCCAATGATGACTCGTATAGCAGTTCCCCGACCGCCGAGAGCTCCATATGTTAAAATTCCTTAGGCATCTTGTTCAACCACGACTTGCGCTACGCTTCGCTGATCGCATGTGAGCCTACAAATTGATCTTCTAAATTATTAGTCGTCTGGGCCTACCATGTTTTGGGAACCACAAAGTACTAAAACTTTACTCGCTACGTGAGTATCGTCGTTGGTCCATGGTCGATCCTCGCAGTTCAGATAGGACGTTGGGCTATTATTCGGCTACCCTTCCTCCTTCGTCCATATTTGAGGGCCCAACTCCTCCAAAGACTTGTCCTTCGTTGAGGCCATTCCTAGCAAGTTTGTTGAAAATTTCCAATTAACAAGGTCATTTTTGAAATACACACATTTTTTTATCTCAGATACACAAACATCCTTGAAGGACACATACACATACACATACACATATACATCTTTTTTGAATCTGCATTCACACGTAGAAAAAATGTTTCACGTGTAGGAAAAAATGTTACAAACATTTGAAAAATCAGATATCCTGCTCCTAACAATTCCAAAAAAATATCTCAACCATTGGATTCAAAGGAATGGACGGCTTATATTGATTTTAATCCATTGTAAAAGAGCTCTTAAATTCTTTCTTCTAGACAATTACGAATTGTATAAAAAAATTCATCAATCTAAAAAAATTAAATCTATGTTTTTATCCACCTTAACAAAAATAATGCAAAGAAGATATAGCAACTATTTTCCTAGTCCTGTAAGTGCAAATCATCAACTAGTGTACTAGGCTTTCTAGCAAGCTATTCCTTAAACAAATCTGAAACCTAGTGAAATCATATGGCGTAAAATTAAGACCCATTGGACCTACTACATGAGACTAAATAGATGGATAATCGTTCTAACCAAAGGAATGTTTTGGCTTCACAATTTTTTGCTAGCTAATAAGGCAAATCCAACATAAATTTAATTTAGACCATCCGATATGGTTTTTCCGACAATCAGAACAAACTCGATTTTTTCTCACAAAAAGGAACAAATCTAGTTCAAGTAGTTAAGTACTCCAATAAGGTCCTCATAGTTTTCACCATGCGCCACAACCCATAATTAGCTTATTCATTTTCATAATCAAGATATTTTTCGCGCTATGGTCAACGAAGCATAAGAAGACTAGAATAACAAAAATGCAATCATTACATCATACACACATGAATCATAGCCTATTTGGGCACCAATAAAATCAAATTTCAGGTGCTAATTATCCTCCGTCCATGGACAATTCAACTAATTACTACTTGATAGAACTTGTTGATGTCAACATATTAATACTTGATACAACTTCGAGCTCAAAGAAGGTCATTACCGGCAAAGAAGGTCACGGCGACGGCCGAGGCGATGAGGTTGCGGCGACGGCGGGCGGTGAGGTCCGGCGACGGCGGGCGGTGAGGTTGAGGCGACGGCCGGGCGATGCGACGACGGCGGGCGATGCGAGGAGACGGCGGCGGCGCCAGTTGAAGTGGAAATGAGGGGCCGAGTGGCGCGGCGTCAATTTATAGGGTTAGAGTATCACCGCCGATCACCACAAAACCGGAAGGATACACTATCACCGCGGATAATAAAAAGAACCGGCAGTGATAGTTGAATTGTCACCGCCGGCCCAAGCTCACCGGAAGGAAAGTATTTATCATCGCCGGTTCAATCTCAACCCGACAAGAATAATACATTATCACTACCGCTGTATCTACACTGGCAAGTGAAAGTATTTATCACCGCCGTTCAAAACAAAACCGCAAGAATACTTGATTATCACCGTTAATACTACAACCGGCAAAGGATAAAGCACTTCACCGCCGGCTTAATGAGACAACCGCAGTGATAAGCTCCACCAATTATGTCAAAGTTTTCAAAGGATGATTGCTTTGGGAGTTTTAAATCCTATCAATTTTTATCCAAATTTTCTCAAATTTTTGGAGGAATACTTCAGACATGTAATATTTGATTTAAATATTTCCTAAGTTTTGACAAAGTTGTAAAATTATAAAAATCCAGATTGCTCACTGTTTTCATAGTTTTAATATTTCAAAATAAAAAAATTTAAATTGCTCAATGTTTTGAAATCCTATCAATTTTTATCCAAATTTTCTGGAAATTTTTGGAAGAATACTTCAGACATGTAATATTTGATTTAAATTCAAACAAATGCAGAGACCAACCATCGCTTCAAAAATTCACACAAATACAAAAACACACAGATGAAGTTGAATTCACACAAATTGATACATATGACAAAAGAATACATTAATTGTTACATATGAGAAAATAAAATGTATTTAATTAGGACAACTAAGCTACGATTCGACCTTCGCATTATCGCGGCGTATGTATGTAACTTCGTCCTCACTCTCTTCCATGAGACCGAGGTCAACGCCCTCTCCGAAAGGAGGAAGCTCATCGAATTGGTTGTACTCTTCCTCGCCGACAACATTCTCAACCCCGACAATCCTTCTTTTCCTTGAATAACCACGTGGCGCTCCTTGTTAGCCGGATCGGTTACAAAAAGATTTGTGTAACACAATTAGCAAGTACGAATGGTTCTTCTCTCAGATCCGACCAGCTTTAGGTCCACAGAGTGATACCGCATTTGTCGATGTTCATGCCCTTGGAAGTCTTACCCATTGGCACCGAAAGAGAGGGACCTTCAAAGGTCCGTAATCAAGCTCCCAAATCTCTTCTATGAACTGTAGTAGGTTTTCCTATCTCCGTGTCGTCAGAGGCATCCTGACGGATACCGCTGTTTTGGTTGGTGCTCTTTTATCTTGTGCTCTTGTATAAAAGTAAAACCATTTATATCGATCCTTGGAATGTCCGAATTGTAGTAGACGGTCCCCGAGCCAACACTTTCAACCGAGCGCACTGCTCCATATGCATCATGTGCCTACGCAACCAATCGCCGGTTATGTCTATGCTTTCTCGCGATCCAACCTCTCGACTTCGCTGGGTTTGTTCTAGATAGCATGCTCTTGTGCATGTTGACATACGGGCCACCACAACCGATTGTCCTAATCGCTAAATGTGCTTGTGTGAATGAAGCTAGATTGTTTGTACGGAGTGGTTTCGCCAGTGTCCCTTTTCCTCGTAGCCTACCCTCATGTCGTGATGTAGGCACACCAATCGGTTTGAGATCCATGTAATCAACACGTAACTCAATGACCTCCTCGCCCCAACCATCCGCAATGCAACCTTCCTACGATGTCGGTTATTTAACATATTTCTTTATGACCCCATGAACCTCTCAAAAGGATACATCCGATGTAGAAACACGGACCGAGAATCAGATTCTTTCACGATGTGAACAATGAGATGGACCATAATATCAAAAAAGATGGAGGGAAACACATCTCGAGCCTACAGAGTGTGGACCATGTCTTCCTGTAGCTTATCTAGTTTCAATGGATCGATGGCCTTCGTGAAATCGCTTGAAGAATGAACACAACTTCACAATTGGGTCTCTGACTTTCTCCGCGTAACACCCTAATCGCAATTGGAAGCATCTCGTCATCATCACGTGGCAATCGTGAGACTTCATACCAATTAATTTTAAGTCTTTCATTGAGACTAATCTCTTTATGTTGGCGAGTATCCGACGAACTTTCATTTCGTGCAAGCATTCGCACAAGCTAATTTTTTCTTTCTTGCTCAGAGTGTAGCAGTCATGGAAGGTACTTTTTCCCCAGATCCATGTCTCGTGATGCGCTCCTTCCCGAAGTTTCATATCTTCAAGGTCCATCCGTGCTTGAGAGTATCTTTTGTTTTGCCGTATATCCAAGAAGATACCAAGCAAGTCGTCACACACGCTCTTCTCTATGTGCATGACGCCGATTGCGCGGTCGCACTTCTAAGTGTCGCCAAGAAGGTAGGACCCAAAATACCGATCTCTTTTCCACAAAGGAGCCTTATCACGGAACTCGGATAGATGTACCGCTCGCCCCTTTCCGTGGATAATTTTAAGATCCCTTACACCGTAAATATCTCTCTCCCAGCAGGATTCTTCTGAGCTAACGCGTCTCCTTTGTCCCATCAAAAGCTTTCTTATTATTGCGGTATGGGTGATCCTTGCGAGGAACCTACGATGCCGCATGTAAGACATTTTTCGACAGCTTCTTCACCACCGACTAGCTGTACCATCTAAGCATTGGACGATCCATTGAAGCCTTTTGTCGTCTCGCCCGACAGTTACCAAGGGCAGGGTAATCATTGATGGTTACGAACAACAATGCGCATAGGATAAAGTTATCTCTTTATACTCATCCCATACCCGCACTCCATCGCTCCACAAGATTAGAAGATCTTCAACCAAAGGTTTGAGGTACACATCGATATCGCTGCGTGTTGCTCGGCCCTTGGATCGTGAGTGGCATCATAATGTACTTCCGCTTCATACAAAGCCAAGGAGGAAGGTTGTAGATACATAGAGTTACCGCCAAGTGCTATGACGATCGCTCATGTTACCGAAAGGATTCATCCCATCCGCACTCAACCCAACCTTATATTCCTTACATCATATGCAAAGTGCTTTTATATTTTCTCACGATGTTCCTCCATTGCACGTAGTCGCAGGTGTCCGAGCATTCCATCGTTTTACGCCTTCGCGTACATCGTAGCAATTGGGCATGCCTTTTGTTCGCAAACAATCGATTCAGACGGGAATTATAGGAAAATACCACACCACCTTACGGGAGATCTCATCTTCTTACGCTTCACCCCGACATCTTCATTATCGATGTCATCATCGCGTTCTTATACCGCTTTGCTTTGCAAACAAAGACAAATGCATCCAAGTCCGCAAACTCATTGCGATACAACATGCAATCGCTTGGACATGCGTATCCTTTGTACTTCCAATCCCAACGGGCGGACAACCCGCTTGGCCCGAGACGCACTTGTAGGCAACACGCTACCCTCTCGAAGCAAATCCCCAAGAGACATAAGAGCTCGCTGAAGCTCTTATCTGACCAACCATTGCTTGCCTTCAATCGTAATAGTGTAAGCACGGTCGCAATTTTGTGCTCCTCCTGCACCTGGGTACAATGGTGTCGTGGAGTCCTGCACATATGTTGGAACTTTGAAACTCTCTTTCACTCGTGAAGTCTCCTCCCATCACGCAACATTTGATCCAGATCGCCGCCGTGGTCGCCGACAAACGTATCTTCAATCGCCGCCATACCGTTGTCTCCGCCATTTTCAATAATGTGTTGCCCTTCATGTACAATCTCATCTTCGCCGTGCTTGGTCCAACAGTATAGCCACCTTGAAACCTCTTCAAGCAAGTGTGCACGACGACTCTATGGTAGAAAACAACCGATTTTTGCAATAACGCATGGATGCAGACATGTAGTCCGCCAGATTCTTCGACTTGTACGCCGCAGCCACGTTTAGAAAATAACTCACACCATTAAAAAACTCTGCCCCACAACGGTCCGTGTCATACATCCACATTCGGTCCATCTACAATTAATTAAATCAAACATTACATACGCATATAAATGCAAATAACAAATAATTGTAAACGATTAGATTTAAAAACATATGTAGCAATTTTGTAACGACCTGAAAATTTGGAACAGTAGAAAGTAAATAATTTAAATCTTAATATAAGTGGTTTTGAAATGCTAGCTGTTATTTGATCCAATTAGAATCTCTTAGACTTTTGTGTTATGTGAAAAGATTAAATAAAAAGGGAAAAACAAAGAAAAAGGTAAAAAGATGAAAATAAAATTTAGAAAAATTTATCATGAGTCCTATTTGGGCTATTCATAATGTTTGGCCAGTAAGTAAGATTTTTATAAACCTAGGGTCAAGATAAATGAAGTATGTATCTACCTTTTTGGTTAAAAACCGTGAATCAAAAAGTAGAAAGAAAAATAATGAATGTCAAGAAAATCCAAGAAAATTTATATAAATCCCTGGAGATATGATGCATCACTGGTAAGATTTTTGTAATTAAATGAATTGAAATAAGCCTCCTAAAAATTTAAAAACAGTGGGTCCAAAATGTAAGGAAAACGGTTGTCAGAATTTTTATAAAATAGTGGCTCATGTTTTCGATTTGAAAATTTTACAGTGAACCAATTATAAGGATTGGAACCTATCCAAAAAGTTTCAAAAATAAATTCTAGACAATGAACCTGTAATTAAATCAAAAACCGAAATCGAAATCCAGAACCAGGGTACAGTGTCAGAATTTTAACAAATCGCACAAAAGGAATTTTTGTCTCAAAATTTTTCAGTAGACGTGTGACTCTCAGTAAGCTTTGGTCAAAAAGTTTGGAAAAATCTGGAATTAATCTAGTTCTTAAAAATCCAAATTCCAGAGATTTCCGCTCTGTCAAATCGCATTAAAATCAACCATCTCGCTGACAGGTGGGCCCGCCCTGTTGACGCGCTGACGAGCTGTTCAGTTGAGGCGAGGTTGTCTCGCTGCCAGTGGGCCCCGGTCCCACATGTCGGCCTCACATGCGTTTTGCTCTCCCTTTCTTCTCCTCGCCGAGGCGAGTCGCCGAGGCGATCGCCCTTGCGCCGGCCATCACTCGCTCCCGTCCGGCGCGAGCTCGATGTCTTCCACGCTATGAGACCTTCCCGCCCCTGTGCTCACTTGATCCCGCCGAGCCATCTCGAGACGCGCCGCCGGTTTGAGCTCGACACGAGGAAGCCGACCGAGCATCGCGTGAGGAAACCCGAGTCCAAAGACGGTTTGGTCGCGATCCTTAAGCTTTAGGCCTTGTGTTCAAGGCCGCAAAGGTCTCACGCACTTCATTTTCCCATTTTGCCGAACCGAGAGCTTCAAAGGCGCCGTCTTCCTCGCTCGCCTCAAGGAGCTCAAAGGGGAATCGCCGATTCGGCCGTTGTCGCCCAATCTTCCGAATCGACCTCACCCCAAGCTTCTAGCACCCAGAGGTTACCGATCACTCGCTATTTTGGCTTCTTTTGCTCGTAGCGCCACAAGACCGCCACTCTTCTTCCTCACGGCCGCGCAGACGGTGGCAGTCATCTCGGTCCTTCTCCACCCAACCGCGGTAAGCTCGAATCCCTTAGTTCCACTGTTGCTCATCTAGCCCTAGTTCGCGGAAATTTGGCCGTTAACGGTTTCGCTGTCATGGTCATGGCGCCGCCGCACTCGCGGTGGCGCCTTGTTCGCTTCTCTTCCGCGAACAAACGCCTCCTAGGTTCGCTTGGCATGTCGGGTGCTCAAACCGCAGCCCATTCACGCGGCGAGGCTACTACGGCGGGCGAGCGAAAATCCCGCCGCTCGCTCGAGTCACCGACCGGTGGGACCCAGCGCCGTGAGCTCGCGGTTTGAACTCAGTTTTGGCGCAAGTGAAAATCCGCTTTCTCCAACGAAAGCGTATTTTTAATTTTGAATGATTTTCGAATCCGACCAAATTTCAAATGCTCATAACTTTTGAATCATCTGGCCAAATTGAGTGAAACAAGTTTCTAAATTCGTATAAAATACTATAGTTTCAGAATATGCAAAATTTCTGAAGATGAGTCAAATGTGATTTTAGGAAAATGAAATAGAAGCTTAAGTGTAATTAAGGTATGAAGAATAAAATATTTTGGGATGATCCAGTTAAGGAAAAGTAAGTTTTGTAGAATCCTGAGTTATGAGTATTCCAAATAAGTAAAAATTTTCCTTGATACTTTATTATATGCCACATTTGCCCAAAATGAATATTTAGCATGAAAAGGAAATTGAGTAAATGAAAGAAAAGACTAAAGTTTGAATGTTTAAAAGTCATCCTGGTTAGCTATAATCATGGGGAGTTGCTCTTGTGAAAATTCTAAAGAAAAGTATATGTGGTAGTTGGTTAGTTTAAGAAAACAATACTAGTTATAATCAAAATAGATGTAATTTGCCTTGAGCAAGTTCAAAATAATTCAAATTCACTTTTAAAATGTTTTTAAGATCATGCCCTGATTTCAGGAAGAAAATGGATAAAAGATGTTGAATAGTTTAGTAATGAATGAAAATGAAAAATTGAAAGGTTATAAGTTAGTTTTTATGTTCATATAGCCCTTTTCAACATATGGTAAAATGGATTAATTGAATGAGGAGAAATGTAAAATGGTATAGAAGCACTCTACAAAGTATATTCTAGTAGATTCTGGAAAATAATGACTTTTTGTTAAGGTTTGTATGTAAAACAAGTTAAGGGAAAGAGTCAACTTTTATGTTTTGTTGAAGGATTGAAACAATCAAGCTTTTTCAACCTTATGTGAAATAACTCATCCAAGTAAGAAATTTTGGAAGAATAGTGTAGAATTGATAACCAAAGTTTGTTCTACCAGATTCCAGAAAATATTCTATTTTAGAGCTTTGGTTCACTTAGTTTTCATTAGTGCAATAACCTTAAGTGATATTGTTTAGTTCTGTCCTTAGCCAGTTTTGTAGCTAAGTCTAAGAGTTCAACCAAGCCTTTTCATCAATAGATTTCAAGTTTCATCCAAACCTTAAAAGTTAAAAGAAATTGTTAGATTTGATAATTAAAGTATGCTCTAGCTAATTCAAAACTCAAACTCTAATTTCTGTAGTTAATACTCATTAATCTTGTTAGGTTTATAACCCTAGATGATATAGTCTCAAAGTGCTTTCTTTTTGGTTCTTTTGAGAAAAACAGAGAGGGTTCTGTTTTTCTAAGTGTTGCATCCTCCTAAGTGGTTAATGAACAATCTTTTCATTTCAAATAATTTTAGCATCTATAATTCGATGTTGAATTTAAATATTTCTTGAATAGCAGTTTCGTGTTTGATTCGAATTTGTGTTTACCTGTTTATCTGTCTGTTTTCTTTTTGCCATTTGAAGTTGCTGATATTCTCTTTGCTTCTTATTCGCAACGAGTAGAGTCCGACATCGTTGAAGAAGAAGAAGACGGTTCTCGCAGATCCGATTTTATTCCCGATGTTGATTTGCAAGGCAAGCAACTCCTTGATCACGTTGAACCTGATAATTCACCTACTATATGTTGTTTTTGCTTATGTAAAGTGCATCCGGATAATTCCCCCTAAAAGTGCTAATTTGGGTTAGAACTGTAGTTAATCCTATAAATTATGGTTTGTCTCAATCTGTATGGACTTGTGAACCTTGTAAACCTTAGATTGAGCTAGACATACTTAATGTCATGTTTGGGGTATAACCGCTAGCTTAATAATATTCCTGCTTAATCGCCGTTAGTGTTTTTAGTCTTTTCAACCATCATATGATCTTTTGGAAATTGGTTGGTGGTAATTTACTAAAACCTTCAAACAAAACTATGGTTTGACACGGTGATTATTTGGCGCTAGCCGGTTGTGCAAAAGGATATGCACGTAGCTAGGTGGAGTATCGCCTGTGTCGGATTAAGGACCGAGCGATGGAACGGTGAATCCATGTTTCCGCAACCATGAGGGTGGTATGGGACAGTCTTAGCCTATTAAGTTATTTAGTTGTGGCTTTGCATCTAAGGAAGGCGGAGATTGCACAGCATTCCGGCCGTTTGTCTCGTAGGGGTTTCTACATACCAATGCAACGGTACGCCTTGCCTTGGACAGAGACGTGGTGTGTGTGTGAGAAATGTGGATCCACGGCTTGGGTGAGTGTCTCTGCTTCGTGGCAAGGGTTAACGCCCCGGCCGTGTAAAGCCACGACTAGATAATGTAACGGTTTCAGATGATCTCCTTGCCGACACACCAAAGGAAGTGTGTTAACCGCCCGCGAAAGAGGTTGATCATTCCTTATGGGTAAAGCCGCATAACTCGCAGAGTGTAAATCTAATCGATTAGCCACGCCATGCGTCAAGGGCACTTGGTGACGTTATTCCATGCTAGAATTTTGGTGATTTCAAAAGGGTCGGGCTTTGGTAATCGCTTTTGTAACCTTCTTTTGTGTCAAAGGATCGACACGGGTTATATGCAATGGGTAGATCGGGTTGAAATCTGGAATAATTGCTTACAATTCGCTTTTCAATTGCTTTTATTAAAATGCGATGTTGCAATCTATTATGCTTATTTATTTAATGTTTTATGCAATCGCAAAATAACCATAGCTCGTCATTTGCTCAACTCGCATAAATATTTATATTTGCATCTGTGAACTAATATAAGTCTTGCTGAGTACCAATGTACTCAATCTTGCATCTCTGCCTCGAGGAAGAAGATTGTGATCTGCGGACGACGCGTTCTTTCAGTGTGTCTCGGGGTTTCGACGATAGCCTCTTCTAGGTAGCCTAGTCGCTGCTCGAGGGTTTAGTGGGCAACCGCAAGGCTTTTGGAGTTTCAGCTTTTTGGATTTCACTGTTAATGTGGTTCAAAATTGTACCAACTTTGTATAATTATTTCAGAATGTAAGTCTTTGTGTGTGTTTATGTATGATTTTGATACGAATGTTGTAAACATGTGAGTGCTAGCTACTGATCCAGGGAATAGCACAGTAATCACATGGAGGTTCCTGTTCATCAGAACGGGGTCTCACAGCAGTGGTATCAGAGCCATACTGACTGTAGGAACCTTGGGGAGAAATGGTCGCTAGTTAGAAGTGTGAAAACTTAATTTGGGAATAAACAAAAATCTGTCCACTACTAATAATGAAATTTAGCCTAATGCTAATTTTCTTGTTTGTAGTCCCTTAGCTCTTCCTAATTATGTTTATGTTTATCTTGTCTTGTATTTTGTAGATGGCCCGATTTGTTCCTTGCCACGAGTCGAGAGTCCCCGAGCACTCAGGTATGATGGGAGTGCTGCAGTCCTTGCTTGAGAGCTGTCAGTTTGAGGGGTGCCCGAGATACGTGGTGTTCCAGCGCATTTGAGCCCAAAGACCAAGGAGTACGCTCGTGTATTTATTCCTCCTAGGCCGCCCACGTGAGGAGAGAGGAGCTATATGGGTAGTGGGTCATCGATAGACGCTTCTATGAATGAAGCGCATACCTAGCCATAGTACGACTCCAAGACGTGCTACCCGACTTGAGCCTCACCATTACTACCTACCCGGAGACCGCTGGTAGGGTGTAATGTGTATAGGATCACGTTGGAGTGGGAAATGGCAACTTAAGGGTCATGGTGGAGTTTATTAATAGGTTAGATAGCCACTACGTGAAGTTGGCGCAGGAGTTGCTTGAGACTCGGCGTGGTGGCATTCTTGGAGTCCCGGTGACATTGTGTGTGGCAAGGCGCGCTTACCACGCACGGTGTTAACTAATGAGGCTCCGAGGATTCCGGCGCGCAACGCCTCCACCTATGTCCTATGTGCCTCACGCCGGAGTGGGTGCAAATGCCATGATGTCTACTATTGGGAGTTGCCCTAGGCTCATTAATGACAAGGGCATCAATCCATATAGTATTTGCACCTACGCCCTAGCACTCCACGGTGTATCAAGGAGATGTGTGGTTAGGAATGTGGGAATATGAGATAGTGGAATGGAGTGTAGAAAATCTAGTAGTATGTAGTAATGAAAGGAAGAAGTATTTTGGTTATGTATTGGTAATGTAATTACTAAGATGTGATTTTGATGTAAGATAAGTGTTGCAAGAACTTTGTAATTAATGAAGGTAGTGCTGAAATTACTAGCTAAAGTAATCTCATTTTGGTAACTAGGAGTAGGATATGTAAAGATGTAAGTGTGGAGTTAAATCTTGTGTGGGCAAGCTAGTGATATGTATATGTGCTTATGGAAGAGTGCATTTAGTTCCTTCTGTGTTCCTTGTGCTGAAATTTCTGGTGCTTGATGATGGGAGCGAAATTTCAGAAGGTGGGGAGCTGACTTCCATGCAAAAAAAATGGTCCATGTTCTTGTATGCAAATAATATGTGTTATGATGTGAAGTGTTAAGATTGTTGTTGAGTATAGAAATTGGATCAACGCTTTGTATGTGTGCTTGTGAGAAAATATTTGATAATCTTGCTATATTGTGTTTGTGATGAGATGGCAGTAGTACTGGGGAGGTGCTGCCGAAATACTGAGGAAAAATTCATCTTTGGTTTGTGTTGGTAGTAAGTGTTAAGTGGTGCATGAGTATGTGTTTTGAGAATATAAGAACTCAAGTTTCTGGAAAGATTAATTAATGGGTGAATTAGTCCATGTATAACATGTGTTCTGAAAGTAGGATCAAAGACAGGAAAAATATACTATTGGCTGTCATAGTGTAACAATTTGCATGCACATGTTTAGTGGTAGTTAAGATATGAGTTAACTTGTGTGTATATGTATATGTTCTAAAGAAATGAACCCAAATGACAGGGAGAATGCTTTGGAATTCTTGCTGTGTTGTTGCTTAGATAATTTTTGTTGGTGTTCTGAAACTGGGATTAAAAATCACAGAAAGAATGTAGGGGTAGTTGTCATGCGGAAAAGGTTCATATTCTTTTGTGTGAACAATATATGTTGTGATGAGTTAAGATGATCAGTATCTGAGTAAAGAAATGACAATTCTAGAAAAGATTAGTAAATGTAGTATGTGGGTTGTGCCTTCACATATGTTTAAAAGCATGAACCCAAATAACAGGGAGGTGGAGTTGGCTGTTGTGTGAAAACAGTTTGCTTGCACATGTTTTGTTGATAACTGAGATGTAAATTAACATATATGTGTGTATGTGAATAGTATACGATGTATCATGTTTTACAAGATAAAGTTTTGAGTTGCTTCTTTTCTGTGAATTAATAGTGATGATTTTCTCTCGCAAATTTTAGCTTTAAAGTGGAAGTTTTCGATGAGATAATCATGCACAATAGATAAGAGAGTATGAACTAGCTATGTGAAATTTTGTGTCGGTCATAAACTTTAAAGTAGTATTCTTTTCTGTAGTATGCTAAAAGATTGTAATTGCATGATGAGGTCGACAAGATCCCTTAGCCAAATTTTGGGGTCCGGCGCGCTCAGACGCCATGATCCTAGAGCGAATGTTTCCACGCCACCAACCGAATCCTCAAGATCCTACAACGCTGGCCTCGCTTCACGAGTTGCTCGCCATGATGTTCCGTGATCCGCCGCCTACCTGTGGAGATATTCCGAGGATCGGTTGTCGCAGCCACCTACGATGGCGCAAGTCCCGCTATGATCGAGCAAGGAAGGCAAAGAGTGCCCCGTTGTTTCAGCAGATAGCCTGAATACGGCGCCGTAATGTGGTGCGTGGAGGAAATGGTGGAGCACCTCGTGTCTAAGTTGAGTGAATTCCTAAGGACACAACCACCGCTTTCTCTCCCATCGCCGAGCCTCTTGATGCGATGATGGTTGAGAGCTATGGAGAGCAAGTTGGCCATTGCACAAGTGTGATGACAGAGAAAGTCCCAGATGCCTCCTACCACCGCAGGGACCGCAGCATTTGGTGGGAGAATTACTGCAAAGGTCGCTCAAGGTCAAGTAGTCTTGTGGCTCGACCAGAGTCGCTCACGCACTCACATCCCAGCTAGTGTGATTGAGGTGAAGAAGCGGAATTTCTCGACTTAAAGCAGGGTCAATGATGAAGAATGGAATACCGCATCGCTCAACCACCGTCCGGATATGCCACTTATGAAGTAGCCGATGAGGCGAGAAGAATTGAGAGGTTTCGAGAAAGCCTAAATGAGGAGATTAAGTGGGCCTTGATTGCCCAAGACATCGATGATTTCCAAACCCTCGTTGATAAGGCGGTGAGGGTGGAGCACGGCACCGCAATGTGCCGAGAGCCGAAGCGCAAGTGGCTTGCGCAGAGTTCTTCCGTGCGGATCGCTCGATCGCGGGTGGCAATGACTAATGTTCGCCGACCACCACCAATTCAAGCCCGAGGGTCCAGCGCCAGCTCGCGGGTTCAGAGTCGACTCCGCTTTGTTCAATGGCAGCAGCCGTCACGGTACCCGCCAGTGGACAAGAACCGAGATCGGCCGCCGTTGTTCGTAAGGTGCCGCTAATGTTACTTGCTTTCATCGCAACGAGCGTGGGCACTACGCCAACGCTTGTCCCAAGAAGAAGGTCGGGCAACGCCTCAAGCCCAAGGCCGCCTCGTGATGGGGCGGCGGCAAACTCAAGGATCGCTCCACCACCTACTCGTGGTGGTAATGTTGGACGACTTCACCATGTGACGATCGAGGAGGCGCAAGACGCGCCGATGTCGTGCTTGGTATGTTTCCGCTCAATTCATTCCTACCTTGGTTTTATTTGATTCGGAGCTTCTCATTCTTTCATCTCAAAGAAGTTTTCTGAGCAACATAATTTGGAAGTCTCTCTTATGCCTGTTCATATGATTGTGCAATCACCTGGAGCTACTATAAGAACTGCTAGTTTTTGTTCTGGGGTTAGCATTCAAATCAAGGGGGTTATGTTCTATGCCGATCTCATCATGATAGAAACATCTGGTTTGGATGTGATTCTAGGCATGGATTGGTTGGCTAAAAATAAGGGTTGCATAGATTGTGCTAAGCGATCCATAACCCTTGAAAATCAAGAGGGGGTGCATGTAGAATTTACCTCAAATCGAAAGTTCAACACCTCAAACAGTCTGGTATTCTGCATCTGTTTCTAGTATAAAAGAAGTGGCAGTTGTTAGTGAATTCCCGGATGTTTTTCCTGCTGAGTTGCCGGGAGTGCCTCCGGATCGCGATATGGAGTTTGTGATTGATTTGGTGCCGGGAACTGCACCAATATCAAAACGACCATATCGGATGCCTCCAAATGAATTGGTAGAATTGAAAAGCAACTTAAAGAACAGCTTGATAAGGATTTATTCGTCCCGCCGCCTGGGAGTCCGGTTCTTTTTAGAAAAGAAGGACGATAGCTCATGTATGTGCGTAGACTACCGTGCCTTAAATGAAGTGACCATTAAAAATAAGTATCCGCTTCCCCGGATAGATGATCTGTTCGATCAGTTGAATGGGGCGCAAGTCTTCTCCAAGATAGATTTGAAATTGGGATATTTTCAATTAAAAATCAGACCTTCAGACATTCCAAAGACCGCCCTCACGACGCGTTATGGGTTATTTGAATACACCGTAATGTCGTTCGGGCTGACAAATGCTCCGGCAAGCTTCATGAACCTAATGAACAAAGTCTTTATGGAGTATTTAGATAAGTTTGTGGTGGTCTTTATAGATGACATCCTCGTATATTCCAAAAGCGAGGAAGAGCATAGGCAACATTTGCATTTGGTCCTTAGCAAGCTTCGGGAGAACAAATTGTATGCCAAGTTTGAGAAGTGTGAGTTCGTTGAAAGAGGTTGCTTTTCCGGGCATGTTCTGCCGTAAGGCGGAGTTGCCGTCGACCCAAGTAAGGTTGAAGCAGTGTTGGCTTGGGAAAGGCCACAATCGCCAAAGATTCGAGTTTTCTAGGCTTCACGGTTATTATCGCGGTTCATTGAAAACTTCTCTAAAATTGCTAAGCCACTAACTCAACTTCTGAAAAAGGAAAAGAAGTTTGAGTGGACTCCTGGTTGTGAGGGAAGTTTTCAGAAATTGAAAGAAAAATTAACCTCTGCTCCGGTGCTCATCTTACCAGATATTCATAAGAGTTTTGAAGTATACTGTGATGCATCGCTTCACGGCCTGGGTTGTGTGTTGATGCAAGAGGGTAGGGTTGTCGCTTATGCTTCTCGACAGCTCCGTCCTCATGAGCATAATTATCCCACACATGACCTAGAGCTAGTCAGCGAGGTGCACGCCTAAAATCAAGCGGCACTATCTCATTGGAAACAGAACAGAAATTTACACTGACCACAAGAGTCTTAAATATTTCTTTACTCAGCCAGATTTGAATCTAAGACAGAGAAGATGGCTAGAACTAATCAAAGACTATGATCTCGGCATTCACTACCATCCTGGCAAAGCCAATGTTGTGGCCGATGCTCTTAGCCGCAAGCTTTATTGTCTGTTGGGTTCAAATCAGTCTGAGTTAGTTCGCGAATTTCAGAAGCTCAATCTGAATTTAGTTGAAAGTGGTTATGTGGCCGCTCTGCAGTTGCAACCCACTCTGAAAGACCAAATTAAAGCTGCACAAGATAAAGATGAAGCAGTAGTTGAGATTCGAATCGCTTGAAAGAAGGCACGACTCGAAGTTCTTGAAAGCCTCAAGAGATAATCATGAGAGGAACTCGAATATATGTGCCGAATGATCCGGAGATCAAGAAGTCGATTTTGGCGAAAATTCATGAGTCACCATTATCTATTCATCCTGGTAGTACAAAGATGTACCAGGATCTTAAGAAAGAATATTGGTGGCCCGGTATGAAGAAGGATGTCGCTGAATATGTCGCAAGGTGTGATGTATGTCAACGAGTCAAGGCTGAACATCAGCGTCCAGCCGGACTTCTTCAACCATTGCAAATTCCAGAATGGAAGTGGGATGATATCAGTATGGATTTCATTACTGGTCTTCCTCGAACTCGAAAGGGAAATGATTCCATTTGGGTTATCGTCGACCGACTGACAAAGGTAGCCCACTTCATTCCTGTCAAAACCACTCATACTGGAGATAAATTGGCAGAGCTGTACATTAATAACATTGTACGCCTACATGGTGTCCCAAAGACGATTGTGTCTGACCGTGGGTCACAGTTCACATCTCATTTTTGGGAACAGCTGCACAAATTGTTGGGAACCAAGTTAAATTTTAGTTCTGCCTACCATCCACAGGTCGATGGGCGATCGAAAGAACGAATCGCACTTGAAGACATGTTGCGGGCTTGTGTGCTGTCTTATAGCACCAATTGGGAGAAGTGCCTCACATTTGCAGAGTTTTCTTACAACAATAGCTTCCAAGCTAGTCTGCAGATGTCGCCATTTGAGGCCCTTTATGGAAGAAAATGTCGAACACCACTTTTCTGGCTCAAGTAGGTGAAAGGCGCTTCGGTCCCGATTTGATTAATGAAGCCCAAGAGCAAGTGGATTTAATTAGAAGCCGGTTGAGGAAGCTCAATCTCGCCAGAAAGTTATGCCGACACTGCCGACGTGACTTAAGCTTCGAGGTTGGCGATTATGTTTATCTCAAAGTTTCGCCTCTTCGCGAGTTCGTAGATTTCAAGTTCGAGGCAAGCTTGCTCCTCGGTACATTGGACCTTATTGCATCCCGAGAAGATGGGAGAAAAGGCATATAGATTGCGCTTGCCTACTCGCTATCCAAAGGTGCATAACGCCTTTCATGTGTCGCGAATCAAGAAGTGCCTCCGTGTTCGATCGAACTTACTCGGTTGGAAGATCTTGATCTTCAACTCGACTTAACCTATCGAGCGCCGGTGAAGATTCTTGAAGAAGCGGAGCGCCATACTCGAAATAAAGCTCATAAGATGCTGAAAGTGCAATGGAGTAATCATTCGGAAGAGGAAGCGACGTGGGAGCGAGAGGATCGCCTTAGAGAAGAATTTCCGAATTTCTTTTAAACCCTTTTTGCCCTTCTACTGCCAAATCTCTAAGCGAGATTTACGTAAGGGGGTGGATCAGAACGACCTGAAAATTTGGAACAGTAGAAAGTAAATAATTTAAATCTTAATATAAGTGGTTTTGAAATGCTAGCTGTTATTTGATCCAATTAGAATCTCTTAGACTTTTGTGTTATGTGAAAAGATTAAATAAAAGGGAAAAACAAAGAAAAAGGTAAAAGATGAAAATAAAATTTAGAAAAATTTATCATGAGTCCTATTTGGGCTATTCATAATGTTTGGCCAGTAAGTAAGATTTTTATAAACCTAGGGTCAAGATAAATGAAGTATGTATCTACCTTTTGGTTAAAAACCGTGAATCAAAAAGTAGAAAGAAAAATAATGAATGTCAAGAAAATCCAAGAAAATTTATATAAATCCCTGGAGATATGATGCATCACTGGTAAGATTTTTGTAATTAAATGAATTGAAATAAGCCTCCTAAAAATTTAAAAACAGTGGGTCCAAAATGTAAGGAAAACGGTTGTCAGAATTTTTATAAAATAGTGGCTCATGTTTTCGATTTGAAAATTTTACAGTGAACCAATTATAAGGATTGGAACCTATCCAAAAAGTTTCAAAAATAAATTCTAGAAAATGAACCTGTAATTAAATCAAAACCGAAATCGAAATCCAGAACCAGGGTACAGTGTCAGAATTTTAACAAATCGCACAAAAGGAATTTTTGTCTCAAAATTTTGCAGTAGACGTGTGACTCTCAGTAAGCTTTGGTCAAAAAGTTTGGAAAAATCTGGAATTAATCTAGTTCTTAAACAAATCCAAATTCCAGAGATTTCCCGTTCTGTCAAATCGCATTAAAATCAACCATCTCGCCGACAGGTGGGCCCGCCCTGTTGACGCGCTGACGAGCTGTTCAGTTGAGGCGAGGTTGTCTCGCTGCCAGTGGGCCCCGGTCCCACATGTCAGTCTCACATGCGTTTTGCTCTCCCTTTCTTCTCCCTGCCGAGGCGAGTCGCCGAGGCGATCGCCCTTGCGCCGGTCATCACCGCTCCCGTCCGTGCGAGCTCGATGTCTTCCACGCTGCGTAGAGACCTTCCCGTCCCTGTGCTCACTTGATCCCGCCGAGCCATCTCGAGACGCCTTCGCTCGGTTTGAGCTCGACACGAGGAAGCCGACCGAGCATCGCGTGAGGAAACCCGAGTCCAAAGACGGTTTGGTCGCGATCCTTAAGCTTTAGGCCTTGTGTTCAAGCGTCGCGATGCTCTCACGCACTTCATTTTCCCATTTTGCCGAACCGAGAGCTTCAAAGGCGTCGTCTTCCTCGTTCGCCCAAGGAGCTCAAAGGGGAATCGCCGATTCGGCCGATGTCGCCCAATCTTCCGAATCGACCTCACCCCAAGCTTCTCTAGCACCCAGAGGTTACTGATCACTCGCTATTTTGGCTTCTTTTTGCTCGTAGCGCCGCCGCACCGCCACTCTTCTTCCTCACGGCCGGCGCACGGTGGCAGGTCATCTCGGTCCTTCTCCGACCCAACCGCCGGGTAAGCTCGAATCCCTTAGTTCCACTGTTGCTCATCTAGCCCTAGTTCGCCGGAAATTTGGCCGTTAACGAAGGTTTCGCCGTCGCGGTCATGGCGCCGCCGCACCCTCGCGGTGGCAGCCTTGCTCCGTTTCTCTTCCGGCGAACAAACGCCTCTCCTAGGTTCGCCTTGGCATGCTGGTGCTCAAACCGCAGCCCATTCCGCCGCGGCGAGGCTACTTCGCCGGCGGCGAGCGAAAATCCCCGGCCGCTCTGCTCTGAGTCACTGACCGGTGGGACCCAGCGCCGATGAGCTCGCGGGTTTGAACTCAGTTTTATACAAGCGTGAAAATCCGTTTTCTCCGAACGAAAGCGTATTTTTAATTTTGAATGATTTTCAGAATCCGACCAAATTTCAAATGCTCATAACTTTTGAATCATCTGGCCAAATTGAGTGAAACAAGTTTCTAAATTCGTATAAAATACTGTAGTTTCAGAATATGCAAAAATTTCTGAAGATGAGTCAAATGTGATTTTAGGAAAATGAAATAGAAGCTTAAGTGTAATTAAGGTATGAAGAATAAAATATTTTTGGGATGATCCAGTTAAGGAAAAGTAAGTTTTGTAGAATCCCTGAGTTATGAGTATTCCAAATAAGTAAAAATTTTCCCTTGATACTTTATTATATGCCACATTTGCCCAAAAATGAATATTTAGCATGAAAAAGGAAATTGAGTAAATGAAAGAAAAGACTAAAGTTTGAATGTTTAAAAGTCATCCTGGTTAGCTATAATCATGGGGAGTTGCTCTTGTGAAAATTCTTAAAGAAAAGTATATGTGGTAGTTGGTTAGTTTAAGAAAAACAATACTAGTTATAATCAAAATAGATGTAATTTGCCTTGAGCAAGTTCAAAATAATTCAAATTCACTTTTAAAATGTTTTTAAGATCATGCCCTGATTTCAGGAAGAAAATGGATAAAAGATGTTGAATAGTTTAGTAATGAATGAAAATGAAAAATTGAAAGGTTATAAGTTAGTTTTATGTTCATATAGCCCTTTTCAACATATGGTAAAATGGATTAATTGAATGAGGAGAAATGTAAAATGGTATAGAAGCACTCTACAAAGTATATTCTAGTAGATTCTGGAAAATAATGACTTTTGTTAAGGTTTGTATGTAAAACAAGTTAAGGGAAAGAGTCAACTTTTATGTTTTGTTGAAGGATTGAAACAATCAAGCTTTTTCAACCTTATGTGAAATAACTCATCCAAGTAAGAAATTTTGGAAGAATAGTGTAGAATTGATAACCAAAGTTTGTTCTACCAGATTCCAGAAAAATATTCTATTTTAGAGCTTTGGTTCACTTAGTTTTCATTAGTGCAATAACCTTAAGTGATATTGTTTAGTTCTGTCCTTAGCCAGTTTTGTAGCTAAGTCTAAGAGTTCAACCAAGCCTTTTCATCAATAGATTTCAAGTTTCATCCAAACCTTAAAAGTTAAAAGAAATTGTTAGATTTGATAATTAAAGTATGCTCTAGCTAATTCAAAACTCAAACTCTAATTTCTGTAGTTAATACTCATTAATCTTGTTAGGTTTATAACCCTAGATGATATAGTCTCAAAGTGCTTTCTTTTGGTTCTTTTGAGAAAAACAGAGAGGGTTCTGTTTTTCTAAGTGTTGCATCCTCCTAAGTGGTTAATGAACAATCTTTTCATTTCAAATAATTTTAGCATCTATAATTCGATGTTGAATTTAAATATTTCTTGAATAGCGCTTTAGTGTTTGATTCAATTTGTGTTTACCTGTTTATCTGTCTGTTTTCTTTTTGCCATTTGAAGTTGCTGATATTCTCTTTGCTTCTTATTCGCAACGAGTAGAGTCCGACATCGTTGAAGAAGAAGAAGACGGTTCTGCAGATCCAGATTTTATTCTGCGATGTGATTTGCAAGGCAAGCAACTCCTTGATCACGTTGAACCTGATAATTCACCTACTATATGTTGTTTTTGCTTATGTACAGTGCATCCGGATAATTCCCCCTAAAAGTGCTAATTTGGGTTAGAACTGTAGTTAATCCTGTAAATTATGGTTTGTCTCAATCTGTATGGACTTGTGAACCTTGTAAACCTTAGATTGAGCTAGACATACTTAATGTCATGTTTGGGGTATAACCGCTAGCTTAATAATATTCCTGCTTTAATCGCTCGTTAGTGTTTTTAGTCTTTTCAACCATCATATGATCTTTTGGAAATTGGTTGGTGGTAATTTACTAAAAACCTTCAAACAAAACTATGGTTTGACACGGGTGATTATTTGGCGCTAGCCGGTTGTGCAAAAGGATATGCACGTAGCTAGGTGGAGTATCGCCGTGTCGGATTAAGGACCGAGCGATGGAACGGTGAATCCATGTTTCCGCAACCATGAGGGCTGGTATGGGACAGTCTTAGCCTATTAAGTTATTTAGTTGTGGCTTTGCATCTAAGGAAGGCGGGAGATTGCACAGGCATTCCGGTCAGGTTTGTCTGTAGGGGTTTCTACATACCAATGCAACGGTGTACGCCTTGCCTTGGACAGAGACGTGGTGCGTGTGTGAGAAATGTGGATCCACGGCTTGGGTGAGTGTCTCTGTCTTCAGGGCAAGGGTTAACGTCCCGGGCTGGTGTAAAGCCACGACTAGATAATGTAACGGTTCTGTATGATCTCCTTGCCGACACACCAAAGGAAGTGTGTTAACCGCCCGCGAAAGAGGTTGATCATTCCTTATGGGTAAAGCCGCATAACTCGCAGAGTGTAAATCTAATCGATTAGCGCGCCATGTCAAGGGCACTTGGTGACGTTATTCCATGCTAGAATTTTGGTGATTTCAAAAGGGTCGGGCTTTGGTAATCGTTTTGCAACCTTCTTTTGTGTCAAAGGATCGACACCGGGGTTATATGCAGTCGGGTAGACTGGGTTGAAATCTGGAATAATTGCTTACAATTCTGTCTTTCAATTACTTTTATTAAAATGCGATGTTGCAATCTATTATGCTTATTTATTTAATGTTTTATGCAACTGCAAAATAACCATAGCCTGTCATTTGCTCAACCTGCATAAATATTTATATTTGCATCTGTGAACCAATATAAGTCTTGCTGAGTACCAATGTACTCAATCTTGCATCTGCTGTCTCAGAGGAAGAAGATTGTGATCTGCCGGACGACGCGTTCTTTCGTGCGTGTCTCGGGGTTTCGACGATAGCCTCTTCTAGGTAGCCTAGTCAGTGCCTGAGGGTTTAGTGGGCAACCGCAAGGCTTTTGGAGTTTCAGTTTCTTTTGGATTTCCGCTGTTAATGTGGTTCAAAATTGTACTGAACTTTGTATAATTATTTCAGTAATGTAAGTCTTTGTGTGTGTTTGCGTGTATGATTTTGATACGAATGTTGTAAACATGTGAGTGCTAGCTACTGATCCAGGGAATAGCACAGTAATCACATGGAGGTTCCTGTTCATCAGAACGGGGTCTCACAAATTTTGACTATATTAAAATATATCAACCTTTTTCCGTTATGCAAATATCCATATAGCAATTTTTTAGTATTGTAAAAAATGAAAATAATTGTAAATAGTTAGGATATATTTAGACTATATCAAAATATATCAATCTTTTTTTCATTGCGTCAATATCCATCTTGCAATTCCTTATTATTTACAAATTTGGAAAAAATTGTAAGTACTTAGGATATACTTTGAGTACATTAAAATATATCAACATTTTTTTATTAGGTAAATATCCATCTAACAAGTTTTTATTATTTCAACATTTGAAAATACACCTTTTTTCATTATGTAAAAATCCACGTGGCAATTTTTTATTATTCACAAAAATAGAGATCAAATTACTAACCTCGGAAAGAAGTACTATACAAATTTTAACAAATTTTTCGGCAGCAGATCGTTGCAATCTACAAATCGAGCAAAGACAGAGCGCCTCTCTGTCTTTGCTCGATCGGTCAGGAGGCAGGGGTCTCAGTTATATAAAAGACTTATCACTGTCGGTTCTGCGCAGAACCGGCAGTGATAAGCTTTGAATGCGCGCGAAAAACATATTGCGCGGGAAGATAATATCACCGCGGGTTCGCTTAACCCGGCGGTGAAAATGCAAGTATCACTGCGGTTTAAAACGACCCGGCAGAGATATATCTCCGCCGGTTGTTGTCTCAAACCGGCAGTGATATCTTGCTTTTTACTGCCGGTTGGTTGCATGAACCGGTAGTGATAAGTTCTCCCCCCAATTTAACTTTCGAACCGGCAGAGATACGTTATCACTGCCGGCTCGGTCCTAACCGGCAGTGATATGCCGACAAGGATTGGCTGTTCTGTAGTAGTGACATATTTTTTAAATTTGCTAAAAGTATAATACAGATAGTTCTATGGTCTTAAAAATCACAAACTACTAAAATCAAAATCAATTCAATCTACAAATTTGGTCAATTGAAAAGGTAATATTGTAACGTTTCTTAAATGTTTGAGGGTGTTGGAGCATACCAGCTCCCCCTAGATCCACCCCTAAATTATGTTATATTAAACATGTGCATGCACAACACACACAAGCACACGAATCACACCAAGATGTCTACATAACAGTATTACTATATGCACCCTAATATTATGTTAGAAATCTACAATAATTATTTTAAAATCTAATT
Source organism: Otatea glauca (assembly GCA_036346275.1). Lineage (NCBI taxonomy): Eukaryota > Viridiplantae > Streptophyta > Magnoliopsida > Poales > Poaceae > Otatea > Otatea glauca. The sequence goes on from CM070714.1 coordinate 18,187,387, forward strand.
TACTACATACCATTTTCCATATGTAAAAGGAATATATAAACAAATTATGCTATAAAGGGTGGACTTTGATGAAATATTTCGTGGAACTCACTTTGGAGTATCTTATAATCAGTATATTAGAATATACTCAAAAGGATAAAGAGGTATAACAACATAATTTAAACGGTATACTGGAGGTGGGAGTACATACACCCAGGAGTATGGGATCATTTTCCTATATATATATATACATATATATACATATACATGTATGTATGTATATATGTATATTCTTTCGGATTATTTTCAGTAAAAATCAATGCCTTCTCTATAAAAAAATATTATTATGTGCTCCCATGAAGCAAACATTAGAGCTAATTGGTCAAGAAAGAAATCACCACCTAATTCGAAATATCTCTAAAGTATGCACTCTTAACTTCCATTAGTGAGTTACTTTTACATATAGAGTGCGATGTCTCTGCGTAATAACGAGTTCTATGCTACAGTACTCCCTAGTCCCTACTAGTGAACTGTTATTGGATAGTTCTCTTCTAGATTTTTTTGGCATTTTTTTATCATTAACATATCCATATGACCCAGTTTTATTTGTTTTATATGCCAGTTCTTAGTGATGCCTAAGGTGCAGATTAACTTGTTTTTGTTTTTAGGATATCAATATGATTCAACAGAGAATATATTAGGTATTGGTGGAAGTTAAGAGGCAACTCGAGTGTGAATAGTCATAAAGTATTTAATATAAAAAAATGCAATAACAATGTACAAAATTTGTAATGTTCATTTATTAGAACATATAAGCACGTACCCTCCCCAGCAAATATGTATATATATGTTCATTCAAGATGGCTAGCAAGACCTGCCGTTTAAACTAAATGTGTATCATTGAACATGAAATTAAGACCAAGTTAAGATATGATTAACAGTCTGGCAATAGACCAAGAAGATCAAGGCGGCCTGAAGGACATGCAATGCATGCGACCGGCCGGCACAGCGCCTCTGACAACACAAAATGAAAAGGAAAACAGGATCGAATTAAATTTTGGAGACGTTCTGACAGGCAAGCTGCAGGGCGTCTAACGTGGCTCAGTGATGCGTCATGTTATAATTGTTTGCCTGCAATTCTGTTTTATGGTCACCGGCTCAGACACAGGAGGCTCCTTGTCGTCTAATCGTTGTTCGCTTCTTCCCCTGACGGATCTTTCCTCGCGAAACGTCTGGTGCCGAACAGTCTGCCTCTGTCTCGATCTGCCGCTGCCTGTCTCCAGCATGTGTGTCTCCGCCAGCATGTGTGCGTACATAATATAGACAGTGCATGCGAGTGACTCTGGATGCTGCGTGCCGTCGTACAACTACTACTACAGCTATAGCCTGCACAGGGATATATATATGCATTCATGCATGTACGCGGGAAATCATATGCATATATGCATGCACATATTGTACTTACATACTAGTACTACATCTACAACTACAACTACAAGAAGGGAGCAGGCAAGCTATCTAGAGAGAGAAATAGAGGGCAGAGTTAGGGCATCGGAGTAGTTGAAGGGGCTTAAATGGGGAAGTAAATGTACTCCAAGCAGGATAAAAAGAAAGGTAGGGTTGCATTGCATGGCTCATGATCACTTAATAGGGGCCTGCAGCATCATATTTATGTGTTACTTAACTATGCCATGACATCTCCGTGTCTTGTATCATTCAATCGCTTCTAGCTCATTAATAAAGAGGAAGAGAGGTACTCCTACTTCTCGTCCTATCGGATGGAGAAACTAGAGAAAGTACTGCTAATATAGTCCCTTACTTCATGAGAAATATATTTCCCTTCCCTTATGACAAAATATGCGAGCATGCTTGCATCAAGCAAAATAGAGGGTAAAGGTGAGGCTAGTGCCACACAACTTGAGCCCAGCCTTGCACATATATAGTACGCACCATGAATGGGCGTATCTAATGCATTCCTGCAGGTTACCAGTTCGGTTTTGGTCCCAGGCACTCTTGGTCTTATAGCCTTCAAAAGGATCTTAATTAAAATTTGGGTTAAGTAAAGGTGAGGCTGTTCTATCTATAGTAGCAAAAAATTTTAAACTTGAACTGGATTTTTAGAAGATACGACACACAAGGACAACCAGTGCAATAAAATAAAATAAGTCACCTCCCATGTTTTTTAGATTGAGTTTAAATTTGAAAATTTCTCACCGAGAGAGATTGGAGAACATTCCCATCGCTACCACAGACATTCTCTTACTGTTAAAAACCGTCAGAAAATAGCAAAAACCGTTAGAAAAACTTTTCCCTCATGGGCACACCATAGCCTGTATGTTGTTTTGTGTGACCTGATGAAATAAATCTATGTAGTGAGTACATCAATTTAGGGCTGTACAATGAGAAAAAAGAACAGAACTCACACATTTTATTTAAAAGACAAATTAAAGGCTTACTATTGACTAAAGTTCGAATAATAATAAAATGTCATTGTTTGATTTCATGCATATCGGCCACAAAGCAATATTTGCTCTAGATTTATTTCATGAGTTCACAAAAAAGAAACATATACCATATATATAGACAAGAAAATAATAGGAAGATAAAAAATTCTTGCCGCTGCCAAAGCCCCTTTAATTATTTCCAAAGCACTACAGTCATGCGCCGCGATTCATGTTAAAGTACCTACAATCTAAATCATCGTTTGATCTTCAATCACGTAGAAGTGTAATGTGCCACATATACACTGTAGCTATTTCTTAATTAGTGGGCATTAATTATCATGCACAATATAGTTTAACGTTTCCTTTTTTTTTCTTGATGCGCTGGGTTGTTCGTGAACAAGTACGTACCACTGATCGATCGATGCTATCGTGCTCATATGCGTGGGATCAGCGTTGGTACATTCAGGTGCAATCTATACAACGGAGAGACCAACACATGCATATCTTCTGTATAGGGGTGGATAATCAGTCAAACACATTAATTAGCAAACACGGTCAAACTCATTAGCAAACACAGCTCAACTTGTTAATTACCAAGTGATCAGAAAATGTCAGCTCATCGTGGCTGACTTTAAAAACGTACTCAAAATGGCTTGTTAAATTTGTTAGGCTCGTTTAAAAGAAAATACTAATAATTGCATGTATATTAATTAATATGTACTAATGTACAACATGAAAAAGAATTCGTAATTTGTGTCCAAACTCACTTTTGGGAGGATGTTAGAGGCAAGAGGCAGAGTAGGCAGGAGGATGCCAGCTGAGGCCGAAGGGCGGGTAGAGAAGGAAGGTAGCGTCGGCTTCCCTAGTCGCCGCACGCGACTTAGGCATGTGGCGCTCTGCGGCGACTACTTTGGCTGTGCATGCACGAACGCGTTGAGTTAGAGACTTAGGGTTTATGGGGTGATTGGGACCTGAGAGTGTTGCTGAGCTGGCTGATGGGTTTTAATTTTATCGAGCTTAACGAGATGGCTTAGATCGGCTCGTTAGCTTAACAGCATAAATTCCTGCTTCGCTCGGCTCACTTATGACACGAGTTCGAGCCGGATTGGACCAAGTTCTTAACGAGCTAAGCTGGCTTGAGGGCTCCCGGCTTTTTTCCACCCATACTTAGTTTTGCTTCATGATCTGTACGTGCGTGCATTTGCTCATGCATTTCTTTGTCATACGTCTTGTCGGGATGCATTTGTCTGTGTTCACAGGCATTCAACATATATCGTCATGCATTCTTCTACATCTCGATGTCAGCTAGTTTTAAAAAAAAAATTCCCCAATTGCTTAAAAATTCCACTTTTTTTGGCATTTGACTGTTTTTCTAAAAGGTTATGACGTACCGCAGTAATCACTCATTTTTTTATGTTTATTTGTTCTCATCAGCTCTTGTAAATATGTTACAGTTTTAATTAACACGGGAAGAGTACAATAGTACACGCTATGAGACACAAACAAAGAGATTCGCACCTCCTTTACCTATTTATGCCATCTTAAGATGCGGTTCTTGTCTATTCCCCTAGTCAAGTTTGAAGTTTATTGCGTTGAACAGCTTTACAAAGTACGCGTTCAACCAGGTGCACGGCGTTAAGGTTACAAGGTGACATGTTCAGGTGAAAATCTAGGCATCTTTCGCTATTCATACATAAGTGCCAATTCAATTCTCCTTTGGCCCTGGTTTCCTTAACATTACACGAAGAGACACGATATTACTACTGTTTATATTGCATTGATTAGCAGATTTTAGTAGTGGTCCAAAGGAACTAATTCATATGAGACATACACAAAGAGACACGCAAGAATCTAGCAAGATTCGCGGTTTATGACTTGATTATAAAAGACATACAGAAACAGACATATGAGTGAAGCTAGATAAGCACTTTATCACTACTGATTTGTATAAGACGTGCACAAAGAGACATGTAAAAGGAGATAGATACGCACTTTGTCTATTTACTCTTCCTTTCTTGGGAGCGCTTTTCTTGGTCCTATCTTGTTAGTCATAGCAGTTTATTGTCGTGGCAGCTTTTATCTGTGGGCAAGACGAATGTTACAGCAAACACATGCATGCACTACAAGTGATAATAAGTTTAGGTATTTATATGCTAAGGACTTGACTCTTAGCAGCCTTTTGTGGTAGGGCAAAAGGAATGTTAATCACATGAGATCGCAAGTACACTGGCACTATAATCAAACCAAAACGAAAACTTTGAAGATATATGTCAACTTAGAAGTAAACATATATAGCACTCCTCCGTCCAAATTTGTAAGGTGTATTTTTGAATGGTCTTGTCTACAAATATATAACGTATTTTGTATTCTAATATAAAATTAGTGTGATGTTCCCTCTATACCCCTAATAAATATCGATCTTCACTTTATATTCTCTATATGCATACATTGAATATAGTGCTTAGTGATAATAATTAGGGTAATCTAGTCATTTTTAATATATTCTTGGTCTATGTGCCAAGAAGAAATATGTCTTATAAATTTGAATGGATAGAGTATTTCATGCATACATATATTTGGAAATTTATCAGCCTTACAAAAGTATGGATAGAAGGCATTGAGACGGCATGTATCATGATACTACATAGTACTCCTTGCAGCAGTGAAGTTTATGTCCATTTATTGTATCCCAGTGATATTTAACGTAGCTAGCACATCAATCTTTTCTCTCTGCATACTTCCTCTTTCAGATTCATTTCACGTGTCCCTTGATTATGATCAAAGCTTGCTAACTTTAAAAAAATGCGCATTATTGAAAAAAAAATTAGACTTCTGAGTCAGCAATAATTGGAAGGTGTTTCTATACATCACTATTTAAAAGTTGTACAAATATTAAAACATGAATAAATGGTAAATGGTGATTACTTACCTCTTCCTTGTTTTAAGATATATGCAACTTGTATTGGAAGGGTGATGTATAGAAGCACTATACAAATTAATTGATAGTTATGGCTATACACAGGTAACTGCCCAGAATAAATTTGCAGAATTAATATATGTGCTACTCCATCTAAAAAAGTGTATGCCTATGTAACAGCCTCAAAAATCATAAAATAAAGAAAAATGAAATAAAAATCTTTTGTGTATTATTTTCGAAATTTCTGAATTTCCTAGATTTTCTGTGTATTCTTTTGGCTTTTCTTTAATGCAAGAAAGTGAAACAAAGAATATGGTAAATAGAAAATGGTAAAAAGTAAAAATGTTAATTCAACAAAAATTTACCAAAGCCTCCAAAAATATCTTAGGGCTCTCCTCAGCTTGCTTAAGTCGGTGGGTAAGCTGGATTAATAAAAATAACAATTAATCAAAGATAATCATGAGTGGATATCTCAGGGTAAAATGGTAAAACAATTTAGTAAAAATATCTATAAGTCATCCTGACCCAATCTTTTTATATGCCGACAACAAAACAGTATCAACCTTCAGCAAAAATATCAAGAATTTATTAATTATTTTATAATTTTAAAAATTCAAAAACAGTGAATAAATAATCTGGAAAACAGTAATGTCAGAATTTTTAAAATTTAAATAATAATAATTAAAGTCTGTAATTTTTACAGAAGGTGTATAATATCATTTCAAACCGTAATAAAAAAGTTTTGTAAAATAATCACTTAATTTAAATCGCAAATTAAAAGAAAAACCGAATGGGCAATGCAGCAACTATTGCAATGTCAGAATTTTATAAAAATCTGCATGCATCATAAAATAGCTAAACTTTTACTGGAGTATGGTAATTATCTTGCCGACTGATGGTAAAATTTTTATAAAATTTAGAGTCGGTTTTTGCCTCGAAATCCCCATTTTTATCCCGTTCCGTCTTGAGTCACTGCCGTCTGGTCCCCACTGTCGACCTCGCAAGTGCAAGTAGTCACAGGGACTCACGTCATCCGCTAAGAGCGCGCATCGGTCGCTGACCGATGGGCCTCGCCTGTCAGCGCCTCAGCGCGGTTCTGCCCGAAATGGAAAGCGCGTTTTCCCCGTGAAAACGTATTTTCCATTTTCGGCAGTTTTCTGATTTTCAGTGTTTATTCAAAACTTAGATATTCATTTAGCCATAACTTTTGAATCATTTAACCAAATTCGATGAAATAAATTTCTAAATTCATATAAAATTCAGTAGATTCAGAATATGCAAAAATATTTCAAAATTTAATTTTATTTGAAATTCGAATTCAAATTCAAAAGAAAGGTTAGAAATATACCATTCATGAAAATTTTGCAAATAACCTCCAAATTTAGTAAAATAAATTTTATTAGAATCCATGTAATCTCAGGAACCAGAATCTGTAAAAATACTTAGGGTATGTTGTAAGAAAAATTTAAGTTATAAAATGGGTAGTAAATAATGCCATAATGGTTTAAATAAACTAAATCTTTAAATTGTAAATGGGAATAAATAACTCATGTAATCATTCCTAAATTTGTGAAATTATTTTATTTGAATATTTCCATCTGATTTTTTTTTGGTCTTATTGAAATTTGGTATTTACTATATGTCGCCATACGACGTGTAGAATCCGACGAACCCGGTTTATTCGACGAACAGGAGTTCGAAGTCGAGGATAATCAACAAGGCAAGCAAACCCCCTTTGATCATATTGATCCCAGTTTTATAAATGTTTTCATTAAATGTTTTACTGCATACTTTATTTTGTTAAAGTCTGCTATATTTCGGGTAATGGTAATTGTACCAGTAGACTTCCTTGATAAGTAGAAAATTGTGAACCTTGAAAACCCTAGAATAGCTTAGACAATATTTAATGTCAATCTGGGTTACTCACATTTAGTGAAATGCTTAGCCAAAGCTAAATGAAGATAAAGCTGTGATATGATTAAAGACTTTGGACATGACATTTAAATGGGTATGACCATTTTTGTGGTTGGTATTTGGTTGGAAAATGAAAACAAAACTATGGTTTAGATGCGGGCAATTATTGGCAATAGCCGGTTGTGCATGTCTTTGCACGTAGTGTAGGGTGGAGATTATTGCCCGTGTCGGATTAAGGACCGAACTATGAGTTGTTTTCAGGCCAAGAATATTCATACAACCACAAGTGCTGGTATGGGACAGCTCTAACTTATTAAGTTATTTAAAACTAGCTTTGCACTTGGAAGGCCGGAGTAGTACGAAATGTTTCTTAATGAATTGCTCGACGGGGCCCACACCGAGGTGATCATGGATTAAACGTCTACCAATATAACGGTGTATGCCATACTGTGGGTAGTTCCATCATTTCTATGCTCTGAGTTCTTACACCACAGAATGGGTTTATCGTCACCGTGCTGGTGCAAAGTTAGGTTTAAATAATGTAACGGTTATAACATGACTCTCCGCGGCACACCAAAGGTAGTGTGCAAATATCGATTGCTCAAAGAGTCGGTCATGTCTTGTGGGAAAGTCAGTATACCTCTGCAGAGTGTAAAACTAATCGATTAGCGCGTCATGATCATGGACACTTGGTAAAGTCATCACATAGTTAGCGCTTTGCTTATTTTCATAAAAGTGGTTTCTACCACGTGTTGGTCATTTCATTGTGTGCGGAAGGAAATGGTTTTGAGTATGATCAAGATACCCAAACATTCGTGATTTATTGATGCTTACATTCTATCACTTTCAATATTAAATTTCTTTTATTTAAATTCCATTTTGCAATCTATTATTCAGATTCACATTTCAAACCACTTTATGCAAATTAACCTTAATAGCCTTTCATTGGAATGGCTGCATGTATCTTAGGATTTGCATAAGTCTTGCGAGTACGTAAGTACTCAACTTGCCAATGTTGATGTTTTTAGGTGAAGAAAGATTTCCCGACGATTCTTACGTTGATGCAGGATACGGGAATTTAACGATGAATTTATCTAAGGATTTTCCTTGTCGGTTGCTGTGGAACAATGGGTTAAAAGGCATACTACAAGAAGTTGTCTCCACTGCAGTTTTACTTTTGGTATTGTAAAATAATATGTAATCTTACTTCATTGTGTAATAAAGTTTGTGTATGACTGTGATATCAATTTTGTATTTGTGCGCATTAGCTACGATCATGGGACTAGTATCAGATGCACATGGTATCCATTTTTGGTATTTATTTATCAAAATTGGGGGCCTTACAGCCTATAATATTTACTGTCACCTAGTCTACAATGCATGCATGGAAACCAAAGCTCAAGAGTGAAAAAATAAATTTGTTCATATGTGACACGCCAATTATAAGTGGAAATATCTGCACCTTATTGAATGGTTGATTAATTAAGTATTTGAGATTGCTACTTGCTAGCTAGTTCTAATAGACTAGGTACGGTTAAAGATCTCGATCGAATTAACATAGAGTTTTATCTTTGTAGATCAGAAATATTTTTAAAAAATGGTGTTTTGACTAGAGAAAGTATATGATTATGCACAATAATAGGCACCTTTCGCACTCCTAGACTCCTAGTGCATGACACAAGGGGATTTGTTGAGTTCACATGCATGCAATCTGAGATCATTTCTATAGGTTGGATAAACCAGGCTCTACGCTTCTACCACACTTTGGAAAGGGGATTTTGCCCAACATGATGTCTACTGATCTTGTATCGATCCTCTGCGTGGCTAGGTCTTCTTTGCAAATTCTTCAAAGTTTGAGGGGCCTGTCCAAAATGCAATAATTTCAGAAACAATTCAATTTTCGCAAAAAAATTTAAACTCTAGTATTCCAAACAGGCCCTTATGTAACATCCCTAAAATTTCAAAATAAGAGAAAGAAAGATTTAAAATTTGAAAATGAAATTGAATAATTTTTTAATTAGAATCAAGAGTATGATCTAAAATAATATCTTTTATCTCAATTTCCTGAAAACCAACCTTAATAAAAGGATAAGCTACAATATCAAACTCCAAATTAAACAAAATATGAAAATAAGTTCAAAATAAAATCTACATGGAAATCCCATCTAATTAGAAATTTTCTTGAATTTTAGTTCTTAAGAAGATCTTTTATTGCATTGATTTCATTTTCTCCTCAATGCAAAACTCAAAATATAATGATGAATTAAATCTTAAACATTTACTTATATTTACTGATGATTTTATGAATTTTATGGAATTTCTTGACTTTTCCTGTATTTTCTTGATTTTGCTTTAATGGAGAAATCATTTTTATATAATATTAAGTAATAGAGAAAAGAATAAAAGCTTATAACAATAAAATAATTGAAAATTTTATTTAAACTCAATAAAACTCCAGAGACCCAATTATAAATTTTAAAATTCATATCAAAATAAATAAACATGAAATTAAAGCCCAATTAATGATTCTTGACTAATAACAGTAAAGGTGTCAAATTAAAATAAACATAATAAAACATTATCTCGACCTAAAAATTCTATATTATCCTCTGGATTAATAAATACATAAAAAATAAAAATATTAAAAAATTAATAATCAATTTTTATATATTTAAAAATTCAAAAATAGAAAAGCTCAAAATCTAAGAATCAGAATGTCAGGATTTTTATAAATTAAATATAAAATATTAAAAATTGAAAATTTTAATGAAGTTTTATATGACCTCAAAGAACTCTTAAAAAAAATCTGAAATTTTTTATGAGATATAAACATCCAGATAAATTATAAATAGAAAACTGAAATCTGTGCACAGTACCTTGTTAGAATTTTTATAAATTCTGTACAGATTATTTTCGTCTGAAATTTCTACAGTATGAAGATCATTATCTAGAAATCTCTCATAAAAATTATTAAAATATTTTAGACAAGATATTTAACCGATTCAATGAACCTCATCTCGCTCAGTTTACAACCGGTTCAAGTTTTGTCTCTACCCTCACTTACATGTGGTCCCGAAGTCCTGTTGGGCCCATTTGCCAGCCACCGCTCTGCTCTTCTTCTTCCTCTGGCCTTTGGAGTCCTGAAGCCAATTCGCGCCGCCTGTAGCTTGCGCCACTACTGCAACTTCACGCCACCTAAGGTCTTTGTGTCATCATTATCGTGCCACGCTGCCACCCTCACCGCGTTTCCCAGAAGCCGACCATACCTCCTCCTGTGCAACACTGCAAGCTATCTCGCCAAGTTGCATCTCGGGAAGGCTTATCTAGTCATCTCTTCGGCTATAAAAAGCGTCCCCGAGTTCGCACTTACCTGCACTTCCATTTCCCCTCTCCTCCTTCTCACTTTCCCTTAGCCAAACACCCAAATCTTTCTCCATTTCCACCATAGCCGAGAAGCTTCAAGTTCTGTTCAGAGCAAAATTTCGAGTGTATACTGCATAATTTTCAAATCATTTTGGACAAGAGCATCTTGGCTCCTTATTGATCAAAAGCCCTCTTTCAATTTAAGGGATCAACGACCAAAACTCTGTCGCCTCTTTGACCCTTCTTCCCTAAAACCGGCGCACGATGACAAGCCAACCCGATCAACCCTTCCGGCTGTTAGTAGGTAAAATAAAAATGCTAAGGACCACTAGATGCTAAATATGAAACCCATCACGCCCGACTGGACGTCTCTCGCCGGCACGGCTTGACCATCATGGCCGTCGCCGCCTCCCCTCGGTGGCAACACACTCCGCTTCGCCTCCGACCGAATCGGTACCACCCATAGGTGCGCACGGGTTTGCTAGTGCTCACCTCACCGGCGGCTCGCCGTCTCCAGCGTCTCTCCGCCGTCGGTAGCCATGGGAACCACCTCCCCAGCCTTCGATCTCTGACCGAAAGGGCCCAGTGTCAGCCACTCACCTCACACGCAGTGCTGAGCTCACTGACTGGATGGTCCCACTTGTCGATCAGCTGTGTTTTAAATAAAACAGCAAAATGAAAAGCCGTTTCCAATTAATGAAAGCGTATTTCTGAATTTATACCCCTTTTTCGCAACCGAGCCGCTTCAAGTATTCATAACTTTCGGATTTTTACATCAAATGAAATGAAACAAAATTCTATATTCATCTAAAATCAGGTACTTTTAGAATATGCAAAAACTTTTGAAAATAAGCTCTGTGATGATTTTAAAATTTAAATTCAAAGAGAAGGTAAGGAATGTGCTGTGTACAAAATTTGTACAAATGAACTTAGAATTGAATAAAACTAATTTTAATGAAATCCTTATGCTGTCAGCAACCCAAATATATAAAAATATTTGGATTTCAACTTTTCTTGTATCATTTTCTATTAAAGGTTGTTCTCAATACATTAAATATTCAAGAATGTATAATTGGTGCAAAAAGAATCTTAAAATGAGTAATATTGATTTCTAAATGCTATTATGTCAGTAGATTACCTGAGTATGCTTAAATACTTTAGAAAATATTGACTTGAATTGTTTCATGAATAAGAATGAGACCCTAGTGTAAAAGATATATATATAGGAAAATGATTCCATACTCCTGGGTGTACGTACTCCCACTCTAATTATACTGCTTAAATAATGTTGTTATACCTCTTTATCCTTTGAGTATACTCTAATACTGATTATAAGATACTCTAAAGTGAGTTCCATGAAAAATTTCATCATGCTCCACTTTTTATAGCATAATTTGTGTATACACTCCTTTTACATATGGAAAAGTGTATATAGAAAAAATAAAGGGCTTTGATAAAAAAATTTCAACTATATCACATTGAAGTATCTTATAATTATTATTGAAGTATACCGAAAGTGATAAATAAGTATAACATATTAGTTTTAAGTGGTATATTAGAGGTGGGAGTATGTACACCTCGGAGTACAGAAAAGGCTTCCTATATATATATATATATATATATATTATAGCAACAAAAGATTGCATGTGCATAATTTTAATTGGTACAAAGATCATAAGCGTTATCTATGAAAAAGAATATGCATATATATGTGATGAAGAGTAAAGACATGAATCATGAAAACTAGATCCTTAATAAATCAGACCATAAGAATCAGCAGAGTCATTAAAAATAGGTTATAGATTATGCTTAAGTCCTTTAGCTGAAATATGCATCCTTATAATATATATATTTGAGGATTTAAAGTATATGTATATATAACCTTATAAATTAAGTAGCAAAATAGGTAGAGCTAATCTTAGCATATTCTTAAAGACAAGATCATAATAGTTGGCAAAAGGAACTAATTTGAATTAAGTTTATAAAAGACTTTATTCTTCATATGCTTATAAACTATCGCGGCTAAAATCAAAATAATGCAAAACCAGTTTTAAAGCACTTCTAGGATCATACCCTACTAATGCCAGAAAAATGAGTGAATAACATGTATAGGTTAGTCGCAAACTTAAAATGAAATCTGATTCCTTATAATGTCAACTCTATGACCATTTATGCCTTTTCGACAGTTCATAAAACATCTCATCTAAATGCAAACTTTATAAAGATTAGCCTAGAAATTCTATTTAGGATATGGTTGAGTTTATGGAACCTTAAATGTTAAATGTTAAAGTTGAGTTTACAACTTGCTTTTCATTTGAATCCTGCTAGTACAACAACCTCCAAAAACACATTACACAAATAGTTGAGTTTATGGAACCTTTAGTTAATATGCTTGTGTCGCAAGAATCATGGTGTAACCATAGCCAGTAGCCTTATTTTGTAGATTTCAACATGTATAAATCACCCTGCATGCAAAACGCATAGGGCTAAGTTCTAATCATACACTACACCTCATTAATCTAATTCCTTATAACAAAAACCTTAATACCATATAAGCTATTTCAGCAATCAATAAAATGTCTCGCCTAAATCCTAAAATTTATAAAATTAGCTTAGGAATGCTCCCCAAAATAAAGACTACCCTGTTATAAAGAAATAATTTCATTTCATCGTGCTCTGCATATAAATCCTGTCAGCAAAGTAACCCTAAGTATTATGATCTCTGAAATCCGTAATACGAGTAACAAACTTAATAATAAATGAGAAATCAATAGTTAAGATATTGTATCACCAGAACCTTCTTAAAAACCATGGATATATAACCAGTAACCTAACTTAACAGGTATAGCATATTCAAAACTAATTCCTATGCATAGTTAATTAAGGAATAAGTATTGTTCATATATATCATACAACATGATAACTAATGACTTAATTCTATTAATCCAAATAATTTTAGCGTCTAGAATTCGAAATTATAAATACAAGAATACATAATTTTAGCCTCTTGAATTCGTAATACAAGAATAGATAATCTATAAAGGAAACTATATCATTGCTTAACCTAAGAGCTGCTATATATATATATATATATTTGACTAAAACACGAGAACCTGATATCATACAACCCTAAACCGCGCATGTTTTCTGTAGTAAGTCTTTATTTGATTTTCTGTCTATCTTCTTTTTGCCCTTATTAAAGTTTGTTATTTGCTATATTTCCGTTGAACAACGTGTAGAACTCGACGCCATTAATTCTGTCGTCAACAACGTCATATATAACCACGACTTCGTCATAAATGACAAATAAGCAAGGCAAGCCCCCCCTTTGATCATATTGATCCCAGTATTTAATTTTCATTTTGTTTATCAAATTGTTTCATTCATGCGTTTATTTTCTATAAATTCACTATTTTATGGTACTGGTAGGTATAACTGTTAATTCATGGAACTTCCTTGATAAGTATAGACACGTGATCCTTGATAACCATAGAATAGGAGTAGACAATACATAATGTCAACATGGGTATATGCGATTATATATTAACCATGCTTAGCAGTAGGAATGAGGACAATGAGATTAAACTGCATCTTGAGAATCTAAAAATGTTGGATATGACATTGATGGTGGTTAGTATTTTGGCTAAAAACTCAAAATAAAACTATGGTTTTGGTGCAGGTGATTATTGGCAATAGTCGGTTGTGCGAAAGTACCATTTAAGTCTTGTAGAGTACTTTCGTACTCCGCAAGACTTAAGTGGTATTTGCAAATGCATAAATGCAGGCCATGTCAAAGGAGGTTTCTATGGTTAATTTGCATAAAGTGAGATTGAATTTTTAAATCAAGTTGTAGTTCGCAAACGGAATTGTGAAAGCAAGTTTGACTGATATAAAAGTAACAAGTAAGTAATAACTCACGGTCCTCCATGACGTGAGCATCGAGATATCCAATTCCTACCAAAACCATTCCTTGCCAACACGAGGCAAAATAGATTAATCCAAAATAGATTTTACACTCTGCAAAGGTGTACAGCTTTACCCACAAGTCACGACCTTTTCTTTTTACCGCATGTTTCACGTACCTTTGGCGTTGTGGCCAGAATGTTTATGACGAAAACCTTTACATTACCTAAACTAACTTTGCACCAGCCCGGTGACATTAAGCTCTCGCTATGGTGGCAGAAACACATATATATAAAACAAGGTATCATTCTCACAAAAACAGTCTGGTACCGTTTCTCCACATAGCAAGGCGTACACCATTGTACCGACATGCATTTACCCACACCTCGGTGTGGAAGCCTCTCACAAGAAAACCGAAATGGGATGCTTCTGCTATCTCCTGTCTACCAATGTGCAAAGTTAATCCAGATAACTTAATTGGTTTAAGGCTGTCCCATACCATCACTTGTGATTTGCTGGATGCTAGAACAACCGCCACGGGGAGCTCAGAGCCCCCGCGGGTTGCGAGGTCGCCATCGCAGGGCGCCGGAAGAGGGGCGCCCCTGCCGCCGCAGCGAAGGAGGGGCACCAAGATCCCCAGTGTCCCTCCATGAGATGAAGGCTCGCGGTCCAGGTACGTGCAATATTTTATCTCCTTTAGGTCGTAGCGTAGGTTCCCTCCTTTCCTTGGCTTAGAAATTTTCCCCCTTGCAGACCTCGAGTGCTCGCTCGCGCTCATCGCATCATCGGGAGCATCTCGATCGCTTTGAGCGCCGTAACACCCGGGGTGCGGCGGTGGTTGCGTCTGATCACCGGCGGCCATTGACCATGGTCATTGTCCAGGGCGAGTCCGAGGACGAGGATGACTTCCTCCTGGTCCGCCGCCCTCGCTCGCGGCAGGCCCAGGTCGTCGTAGGAGGTGGAGCTGAAGTCGTCACGACCGTTGAAGTCGGGGACGAGCCCGAGGTCGAGGCCACTACGACTGGCGAGGTCGAGGTTTCTGAGGGCGTGGTTGTAACACCCTAATTTTTGCTCTAATTTAAATTTTGAGAGTATTTTTGATTTTTGTGAATTTTTGGGAATTTATTGAAATTTATTTGGAATTACTCAAAACTAGCCTTCCTTGAAAACAATTAAATAATGGAAAAGTTCTAGCAAAGTTTTATTGAAAATATTTTATTTGAGTTCCAAATATCTCAAAGTATTTTCTGGAATTTTTCTAGAATTTTTCTGCTATTTTAAAAGCCCCAAATGATTTAAGTGAATTTCTAGAATTATTTTTATTGAAAAGGTTTTAAAAGTGGCTATGAGCGATAATGGGCCGAGCCCATTCTTTGTCTTGTCGCCGCCCATCCGCGCGAAACCCTAGCGCCGCCACCAAGCCGTTCGATCCGGATCGCACGCCTGTGCGTGTGCCACGTCGCCCGCACGCGTGAGCCTTCGGATCGTCGCCGCACGGACGCGCGGGATTGCGCCACGTCGGTCGTCTTCGCGAGATCACCGGAGCTAATGCCGCCGACCGTTCCCGCTCGTTTCGCCGCCTGTAGCGCGCACGTCGAGGCCCCTTTAAGTGCACCGAGTAGCGCGTCCGTCAGAGCTCCTTTCGCTGCGTCTTTTGACTCCTCGCACGCACGCCGAGACCCTCTCTAGCGCCTGAGCGAGCTCGCCGTAGTTGCGTCCTTGTGCCGCCGTTGTTTTTGCTTCCTCTCGTCGCCGTCCGTCGCTTTCCGCCGTGCTCCGGCCCCGTTCCGAGTTCACCGAAGCAAGACGCATCGAGTGGACCACTTCTTCTCGCCGGAGAAGCCCGCAGCCCGCCGCCGAGGTCATCTTCCCGACTCGGCAACCTTCGCTTCTTCGCCGCCGTCAACCTCGTCGAACCGCGCCCGACCGTCCGATTTGCATCGTTCGGTTACGGTGAGTCCACGTAGCCTCCATCTCGTAGATGTTTAGATTGAATCGTAACCGTTAGATCTAGAACGAACGGCTTGGATTAGATCTAATGTCCGCGATATGTTTTTGTCTTAACCGTTGGATCGATAGTGGGCGCGTAGGATTGAACCACGCCGCACCATGAACGATGAAATGCTCGTACCGTGGACCGTTGGATTAGATCGAACGGTAGAGATTGGATCTGGTTTTGCCCTAAGGATCTGCGCCGTTTAGATTTGAACGAGCGGCGGAGATGGCACCGCACCCTCGCCAAATCGCGTCTTGACGCGTGGGCGTTTGACGAGCGAGACCGATCCGGCCGTTGCTTTGCGCGCGCCGCGCGATCGTGCCGCGTGGCTACGAGTAAACCGAGGCGTCGCATGGCGGTGTGGTGCTGGCCGTTAGATCCGAGGGCACCGCTCGATGCGCGAGCGTGGCCGTCGCGGGAATCGAGTCGCCGCCGCGGTCGCGGAATCCAACCGTTGGATTTAGGCCGATCACCGGATGCGCGACGCGTGTCGCACGCGATCTCGGTCTTGCCGCGGTGCGCGTGAGGATCCGACCGTCGGTTTTAGCGAACGGTGCGGATTTTGCCGCGTGGCTGCACTTACTCGTGAACCAAGCCCACGGTGAGACCGAGCCAACCCGTGACTCGGTCCATAGATCAGAGCGACGTGGCGGCCTGCAGGCGTGCCGCGTGTCGTCTTGGCGACGCTATCGCGACGTCATAAATATTTTCATATATAAAATATTTTGGCGGAAATTCATTTCGGTGCTGACGTCATCATGAGGCATGCTGACGTCATAAATGTGAATTTCAAGTATAAAAATAATTCAGAAAAATCGGATTTTCTTAATTTCGTATTTTGATTTTATTCAAACTTCAAATGACTATAACTTTTGCATTTTAACTCGGATTTGGGTGATTCAAATTTCTAAAAATTCATAAAATTGTGAGCTATTTATTGGTGAATTTTATTTGAATTTTGAGGACATATAGTCTTCTGTATTGGCTATTTATTGTATACTTTGTTTGTACGCGTAAGACTTAAATTTGCCGGGAAGTTTCGAGGAAGAATTCGTCGCTCAAGACCAAGCTTCGGAACACGACCAGCAACTCTTTGAAGGCAAGTGATGCTTTGATCATTTTGATCCCAGATTTTAAAATGTAATTTATGCTTTGAAACTATGCATGCTAATTATTTAAAATGAATTTAAATTAATTTGGGATAATGTAGTTAATCAACCCATTTTGTTATGCCACCTTGAATTATTAATTGTATGCCTAGATCATTGTCACCCTAAGTTTTGATTATATTAGTTGGATGTTAATATTGTGCCAACACGGGAGGCTAGACCGTGAGTAGATGCTTAGCCTTGCAACGAATCATGAATGATCTTTCGGAAAAATGTTACAATATTGATTAAAGACATATTGAATGTATTTTGAAAAGTGGTGTGATGATGCCACATGTTGAGATTGAGGTACAGCAACCTGTGTGGTTCCGTACCGATATTGAGTTATTGCTGGCATGTGTTGCACAATAATCAACTGGGTGGAAAATGATTTAGACTGGGGCAAGTGGCCTATGTGGCATTGGGTTGTTGAGTGATGTGAGTCTGTGTGCCACATTGGGCTGTGTGCCACTGTTGAGTGTTGAAAGTCTTGCCTTGGTCAGTTAAGGACTTCACCTTGCAAGCCTTTGATCTGAGTCACCCGTACAACCACATGTCTGACATGGGACAGACCTAGTTGACTAGGGTTACGATATCTTTCCTCCGATACCTCGGGGTGACAGACACAGGGTGTGTATCTGTATGGGGAGCGTACTGTGCTACGGCTTGGTGCCCATCCAACGGTGATTGGCCGGTCCTATACTTGGCTCTGTGAGGGAAGTGATAGTGAAGGCAATACCGAGAGGTTCTTTGGTTAAGGTAGAAGTTCTGAAAAGCTTTGTTGCGGACAATCACTGTGTGGTGAGCGGTCAGATCTTGTGGGTAAAGTGTACAACCTCCGCAGAGTGTCAAAACTATTCGAATAGCCGTGCTCACGGTATTGAGCATTGCTCGGGATTACAGTCAAGGGTAGTTTTTCATAAACAAAACATGGAAGGGTGGTGTGTGCCGTTGTTGGAAATGAACTAATAAGGTCGTGCCGAGAATCTTCAAGAAAAACCATTTGAAATTAGTATTACTTATATCTGTTTCACCGCTTTAATCTAAACAAGATACTAGTTTAAAAATGTTGCTTGATGCAAAAGGATCAATTAAGCCAATCCATTGGAATAAGCTTTGCATATAGTAATAGTGTTGCATTCATGCATTACTTGTTGAGTGCCTTGTGTACTCACCCCACCTTGCTTATCAACCCCAACATCGGTGGAGGAGACTACACCAAGATGGGAGGAGGAGTACGTCGAGGACACGAGCAACTAGGGGCAAGCCCGATCGGTTGCTGTGGCAAGATGGATGCTTACACGACTTTTTATGTTCATTGCTATTTCTTTGTTTTGAATAATGTAAGCCTGCGTGGTGACTTATCTGTAAGGAGACCATAAGGTTGTACAACTCGCTTTATATACATGTTTGCACTATTTATTCTTATATCCTTGTGAATGTCTGTGATGTGCAACCTGTATGATCAGTGTGTGCTAGCGTGATCCCGGATCGCACAGAATACACAGAGGGTCCGGATTTGCGATTCGGGTCCCGGCAGAGGTGGTATCGAGCAGGTTGATGAGGCCTTGACCTTAGTTTGGTTGTGCCTAGGAGGGTGAAAACTATTTTCTAAAGACCTAATCAACTTGAGCAAGAATGTCAAAGAAATCTCGACTTATCTCTTCTCCCTTATTCATACCTATGTTTGAATTTTTATTATTCTCTATTTAATTTAAACAAGGTTTGTTTTGGCGGATGAGGATGATCCATACCTATGGAGAGCGCACCGGAGGATACGCCGCGGAGTTATGGCGTATGATGCGCTTGCTTGAGGTTTTGACCGACCACCGCATCGAGGGACTTGCAGGTGCAGGCAGGACTTGACATCGCTCGGGGCGCCAAGATCACAAAGTATGCTCTCTGGAGAGGACGAGGCGAGTCGTCCTATCTACATCACCGCCAGAGGTCTTCTTTCGAGGCCGGGATTCGGAGACGTCGCGTCGGCGATGCGGCAAATTGCCCGCACTTACTCCGCAGAGTTAGAGGGCACCGCCTTCCGCCACCATCCGCGTCGCGACGATCGATACAACAGATGGAGCTCGTGGAGGAGGACGCTACGATCACCCACTGGCGAGATACGCCATCGCCAGAGGACGCTTTGGACGAGATAGTCCAGAGCTGCAGAGGACCACGGCGAGGTTATAGAGGCAAGAACCCAACACCGGAGAACTTAGCTCATGCCATACGTAAGATCCAGGAGTTGGAGATGGCTCTATATGGACCCGAGCCCGAACCAGCCTGAGTTACATGATCCAGATCCGAGGAGCGGAGCAGAGGCGCCAGATCTGGAGCAGCAGCCGGGACCAGCAGAGTCGATGGGGTCTTTTGCACCCGCCATGTAGGTCACGAGACCGATTCGCCTCAATACCGCAAAGACTACGGTGTACGCGCTCGGGAAGCCGCAGCCGGGTTGGCTCGATGAGTGATCGAGTGTAGTAGAGTGTAGTGTCGAGACTCGAATATCTGAGTCGCGTCTTTGCTTCAGTCACCCTTAGGTGTGAGTTGTCATGGATTCCTATGTTTGCTTACTTACTTTTGGTTGTGAGTGTCACGTATGTGTTGCATTGCCCTTAGGCACTTGTGAGCAACCATACTGCTTTATATTATATCAATAAATTGGCTAAATAATTTAAGTTACACTGCTTCCCCACATAAGTTCTTTTACTCGCCTATGCTTTCTTCTTTTCTTAACCATGGAAGCTTGCAATGATGGTGAGGACTCGTGGAAATGTTGGAGCCAGTGAAGTGGAGCTAACCAGACGGACAACCAGAATGAAGAGCCGATTCCTCAACCACCGCAGGTCGATATGCAGAACCTGGGAGCCTTTTTGACAGCCCAGACTCAACTCATGACCACGATGGTTCAAACCATGCAGCAGATATCCAATCAAGCTGCTGCGAATGTTCAACCTGGGGGCAACCATGGACCACACCCCTACTCACGGTTGTCGGAGTTTATGAGAACCCGTCCACCTACCTTCTCAGGCAACGCCAATCCACTGGAGGCGGACGATTGGCTAAGGACAATCGAAAGGAAGCGCACATTACCCAATGTGTAGGACATGAGAGGGTACTCTATGCCTCTCATCAACTCGAAGGGACCGCCGCAGAATGGTGGGAAAACCTCGCGCGACTCATGAGGACCCGCAGAGTATCACATGGGAGGAATTCACCTCGGCCTTCGTCGCACCATGTACCCGAGGGTATCATGGATCTTAAAAAGGAGGAGTTCCGAAGCCTCAAGCAAGGCGGCCAGTCAGTGGCCGATTACCTGAACAAGTTCACCCAACTGGCACGCTACGCACCAGAGGACGTGGCTACGGATAAGGCCAGACAATCCCGCTTCATGAAGGGATTGAATGCAGGTTGCAGTGGGGTGATCACCCACACATTCCCTGACTTTCAAGAGTTAGTTAACAAAGCCCTGATCTTAGAGGACAAGCGCCGAGAGTTGGATGACAACAGAAGCGCAGAATGGCGCAACAAGGAGGTCGTCGGGCCAGCAGAGGCAGAGGGCGGCACCCCAACAAATCATTCGGTACCACCCTAGAGGCAATGATGAGCACCACCGCCGCAAATCGCCCGATGGGTCAAAATGTTCGACTCGGCCGAACTATGGCATGCATCGGAGGAACCTCTCGGCCGTGGGAAGACGTTGCTATCATTGCAATGAAATGGGGCATTTTGCCAACAATCGCCCTAAGAAGGAGGTGTCACCCGGTTCGCTTTAACTGGGAACACACCGCAAGGACTCCGCACCAATCATGAACCGCGGGCATCAACAAAGAATGACTCCATCCCAAGGAATCGCACGAGGCGAGTCAACCACATCACAGCAGATGAAGTCCGTAACGCCTCGGACGTTGTAATCGGGTAAGTTCCTAGTAAACTCGCATCACCATCGCTTTTTATTTGATTCCGAGCTTCGCATTCTTTTATTTCCGAGATTTTGCTGTTCAAAATGATATGGAAATAGTGAATCTTAAATGTGTGCTCATAGTCCAATCCTCGGATCGTAACTCCGATCTAAAGTAGGATGTTCTGGGGTAGGAATAATAATTAATGGAGTTGAGTTCCTAGCGAACTTAATCGTCCTTAATACCCAAACCTTGGATGTTATCACGGGAATGGATTGGTTAACCGATCACAAGGCGAGATTGGATCATGGAAAAGAGTCATATCGGTCGAGAGCCCTGATGGAAAGAAAATTGAGTTTGAAGCGAAACCAGTACGAGATGGACAATTGATGGTCAACAGCATGAAGACTGTCAGCTTAGAGGAAGTCTCCATAGTCAATGAATATCCGGATGTTTTCCCAGAAGATTTACCCGAATGCCGCCAGATAGAGATATCGAGTTCGTGATAGAACTAGTTCGAGGACAGCTCAATAGCTAAGAGACCTTACAGGATGTCCACAGAGGAATTGGTGGAAATGAAGAAGCAAATTGAAGAACTGCTGGAAAAGGGATTTATAAGACCTAGTTCATCGCCATGGGGAGCACTGCCTTATTCGTTAAGAAGAAGGACGGAAGTTTCAGGATGTGTATAGACTATCGTGCACTCAATGATGTGACGATAAAGAATAAGTATCCGCTACCCAGATCGATGATTTGTTTGACCAGCTTGAGAGGAGCAGAGTATTCTCCAAAATTGATCTTCGATCAGATACCATCACCAAGATCCGATCGAGGATATTCCGAAGACTGCATTTTCGTCAAGATATGGACACTACGAGTTTACAGTGATGTCTTTTGGTCTGACAAATGCACCAGCATATTTCATGAACTTAATGAATAAGGTTTTTATGGAAAACTTGGATAAGTTCGTCGTCAGATTCATAGATGACATCCTTATCTATTCCAAGACGAGAGAAGAGCACGCCGAGCACTTGAGGCTAGTCCTTGAAAAGTTGAGGAACAACGCTTGTTTGCGAAATTTAGCAAATGTGATTTCTGGAAAGATAAGGTGGAATTTCTTGGACACATAATGACAGCAGAAGGAGTTGCTGTAGATCCAAAGAAAGTGGAAACGGTTTTACATTGGGAACAGCCGAAGACGGTAACCCAAATCCGTAGTTTCCTTGGAATGGCGGGTATTACCGTCGATTCATTGAAGGATTCTCTCGATTGCGAGACCTCTCACGCAATTGTTGAAAAAGAAAAGAAATTTTTATGGACACTGAGTGTGAGAAGAGTTTTCAGAATTGAAAAGGAGGTTAACATCGCACTGTATTAGTTTTACCGACGCTCACCAAGACTTTGACATTTATTGTGATGCATCGCGTCGTGGATTGGGATGCGTGTTGATGCAAAATAGGAAGGTAATTGCCTATGCATCGAGGCAATTGAGACCACATGAGGAGAACTATCCGACTCATGATTTGGAATTAGCTGCGTAGTGCATGCACTAAAGATATGGCGTCATCATCTCATCGGAAATAGATGTGAAGTGTATACGATCATAAAAGTCTTAAGTATATCTTCACACAAGTGACCTAAATATGAGGCAAAGAAGATGGTTAGAGTTAATCAAGGATTATAATATAGGAATTCACTACCATCCCGGTAAAGCCAACGTGGTGGCGACGCCTTGAGCGTAAAGAACCACAGTGTTAATATGTCGATGGAAACAAGTCAGTGGAATTGTGTAAGGATTTCGAAATTAGAATTGGAAATGGTACCGTAAGGATTCCTAGCAACTTTGAAGTAAGGCCTACCTGGAAGATCGATCGGGAAGGCGTAAAGATGATGATAAGATCAAAAGAATTAAGGGCAAAATGGATGAAGGCAAAGCAAAAGATTTTAAACTGGATGAACAAGGTACTATGTGGTTCAAAGGGCGATTTGTGTGCCGAACAAAAGGAGTTGAAGCGCTTAATTTTGGAGAGGCCCATGACTCCAAGTACTCAATTCATCCAGAAGTGCGAAAATGTATCAAGATTTGAAGGAAAATTTTGGTGGCCAAGCATGAAACGAGAAGTCGCGAATCGTTGCATTATGTGACATATGCCAAAGGGTCAAAGCTATGCACCAAAGGCCAGCAGGCTATTACAACCCTTAAAGATACCGAATGGAAATGGGAGGAAATTGGTATGGATTTTATAACCGGATTGCCCGTAGCGCAAAGTGGATATGATTCCATATGGGTCATAGTAGATCGCTTAACTAAGGTGGCACATTTCATACCAAGAAGACCACTTATTCCGAGACCGGTTAGCGTAACTTTATATGTCCGTAATTGTCTGCTTACATGGAGTGCCAAAAGATAGTGTCGGACGAGGTACCCAATTTACCTCCAGTTTCGGGTAAGCTTCATGAAGCAATGGGGACTCGTTTGAACTTCAGTACAGCATACCATCCGCAGACAGATGGACAAACTGAGAGAGTCAATCAGATATTGGAAGATATGTTGAGGGCATGTGCCTTAGCATATTCCACTTCATGGGACAAGTGTTTGCCTTATGCTGAGTTCAGCTATAATAACAGTTATCAAGCAAGTTTACAAATGTCTCCATTTGAAGCTCTGTATGGTAGGTCCTGTCGAACACCATTGAATTGGAATGAGACAGGCGAACGACATGTTTTCGGACGGACATTCTTCGAAGCGGAAGCACGATCACCTCAGTCGGGAAAGATTGAAGATTGCACAATCCAGTAAAAGAGTTATGCCGACAACCGTCGCAGGAACTAAGCTTTGAACCCAAGATTTTGTGTATCTTAGAGTAACACCACTCAAAGGAGTCGAAGGTTCCATGCAAAGGGAAGCTCGCACCGGATATGTCTGACCATTCAAAATCTTGAGCCGTAGAGGTGAAGTTGCGTATCAATTGAGTTACCGCATCTTTGGCGAGGAGTGCATGACGTATTCCATGTGTCTCAATCAAGAAGTGTCTTGAGTACCTAAGAGCAAACACCTTTGGAGGCAATTGAGCCGCAAGAAGATCGACTTACAAAGAACATCCAATGAAGATTACGGGCGAATGGACAGAGAGACAAGGAACAAGTCAACGCGTTTCTGCAGAGTTCAGTGGAGCAACCATTCGGAAAGTGAAGCAACGTGGGAACGTGAAGAAGATCTGAAGAAGGAGTTCCCTAACCTGTTTCTATAGACAGCCCTGAATCTCGGGGACGAGATTCTGTTAAGGGGGGGAGGTTTGTAACACCCTAATTTTTGCTCTAATTTAAATTTTGAGAGTATTTTTGATTTTGTGAATTTTTGGGAA
This sequence comes from Otatea glauca, assembly GCA_036346275.1. Classification (NCBI taxonomy): domain Eukaryota; kingdom Viridiplantae; phylum Streptophyta; class Magnoliopsida; order Poales; family Poaceae; genus Otatea; species Otatea glauca. The sequence continues at coordinate 18,212,315 of CM070714.1, forward strand.
TTTATTGAAATTTATTTGGAATTACTCAAAACTAGCCTTCCTTGAAAACAATTAAATAATGGAAAAGTTCTAGCAAAGTTTTATTGAAAATATTTTATTTGAGTTCCAAATATCTCAAAGTATTTTCTGGAATTTTTCTAGAATTTTTCTGCTATTTTAAAAGCCCCAAATGATTTAAGTGAATTTCTAGAATTATTTTTATTGAAAAGGTTTTAAAGTGGCTATGAGCGAATGGGCCGAGCCCATTCTTCGCGCGCTGCCGCCGCCCATCCGCCGAAACCCTAGCGCCGCCAACCAAGCCGTTCGATCCGGATCGCGCGCTGCGGCGCAGCCACGTCGCCGCGACGCGCGAGCCTTCGGATCGTCGCCGCGACGGACGCTGCGGGATTGCGCCACGTCGGTCGTCTTCGCGAGATCACCGGAGCTAATGCCGCCGACCGTTCCCGCTTCGTTTCGCCGCAGAGCGCGCACGCCGAGGCCCCTTAAGTGCACCGAGTAGCGCGTCCGTGAGCTCCTTCGCTGCGTCTTTTGACTCCTCGCCGCACGCCGAGACCCTCTCTAGCGCTGAGCGAGCTCGCCGTGGTTGCGTCCTTGTGCCCGTTGTTTTTGCTTCCTCTCGCCGCCGTCCGTCGCTTTCGCCGTGCTCGGCCCGCCTGAGTTCACCAAGCAAGACGATCGAGTGGACCACTTCTTCTCGCCGAGAAGCCCGCAGCCGCCGCCGAGGTCATCTTCCCGCCCGGCAACCTTCGCTTCTTCGCGCCGTCAACCTCGTCGAATCGCGCCGACCGTCCGATTTGCATCGTTCGGTTACGGTGAGTCCACGTAGCCTCCATCTCTGAGATGTTTAGATTGAATCGTAACCGTTAGATCTAGAACGAACGGCTTGGATTAGATCTAATGTCCGCGATATGTTTTTGTCTTAACCGTTGGATCGATAGTGGGCGCAGGATTGAACCACGCCGCACCATGAACGATGAAATACTCGTACCGTGGACCGCTGGATTAGATCCGAACGGTAGAGATTGGATCTGGTTTTGCCCTAAGGATCTGCGCGTTTAGATTTGAACGAGCGGCGGAGATGGCACCGCACCCTCGCCAAATCGCGTCTTGTGCGTGGGCGTTTTGACCAGCGAGAGACCGATCCGGCCAAGCTTTGCGCGCGCCGCGATCGTGCCGCGTGGCTACGAGTAAACCGAGGCGCCGCGATGGCGGTGTGGTCTTGGCCGTTAGATCCGAGGGCACCGCTCGATGCGCGACGCGCGTGGCCGTGCGGGAATCGGCGTCGCCGCGTCGGTCGCGGAATCCAACCGTTGGATTTAGGTGGATCACCGGATGCGCGACGCGTGTCGCACGCATCTCGGTCTTATTGCGGTGCGCGCGTGAGGATCGACCGTCGGTTTTAGCGAACGGTGCGGATTTTGCCGCGTGGCTGCACTTACGTGAACCAAGCCCACGTGAGACCGAGCCAACCCGTGGACTCACCCATAGATCAGAGCGACGTGGCGCCTGCAGGCGTGCCGCGTCGTCTTGGACGTCATCGGCGACGCCATAAATATTTTCATATATAAAATATTTTGGCGGAAATTCATTTCGGTGCTGACGTCATCATGAGGCATGCTGACGTCATAAATGTGAATTTCAAGTATAAAAATAATTCAGAAAAATCGGATTTTCTTAATTTCGTATTTTGATTTTATTCAAACTTCAAATGACTATAACTTTTGCATTTTAACTCGGATTTGGGTGATTCAAATTTCTAAAATTCATAAAATTGTGAGCTATTTATTGGTGAATTTTATTTGAATTTTGAGGACATATAGTCTTCTGTATTGGCTATTTATTGTATACTTTGTTTGTACGCGTGAGACGTAAATTTGCCGGAAGTTTCGAGGAAGAATTAAATCGCTCAAGACCAAGCTTGAACACGACCAGCAACTCTTTGAAGGCAAGTGATGCTTTGATCATTTTGATCCCAGATTTTAAAATGTAATTTATGCTTTGAAACTATGCATGCTAATTATTTAAAATGAATTTAAATTAATTTGGGATAATGTAGTTAATCAACCCATTTTGTTATGCCACCTTGAATTATTAATTGTATGCCTAGATCATTGTCACCCTAAGTTTTGATTATATTAGTTGGATGTTAATATTGTGCCAACACGGAGGCTAGACCGTGAGTAGATGCTTAGCCTTGCAACGAATCATGAATGATCTTTCTAAAAATGTTACAATATTGATTAAAGACATATTGAATGTATTTTGAAAAGTGGTGTGATGATGCCACATGTTGAGATTGAGGTACAACAACTTTGTGTGGTTCCGCATCGATATTGAGTTATTCTTGGCATGTGTTGCACAATAATCAACTGGGTGGAAAATGATTTAGACGGGGCAAGTGGCAAGAGGTCAGTGTGCCTGTGGGCCTGTGGCATTGGGTTGTTGAGTGATGTGAGTCTGTGTGCCACATTGGGCCGTGTGCCACTGTTGAGTGTTGAAAGTCTTGCCTTGGTCGATTAAGGACTTCACCTTGCAAGCCTTTGATCCGAGTCACCGTACAACCACATGTCCGACATGGGACAGACCTAGTTGACTAGGGTTACGATATCTTTCCTCCGATACCTCGGGGTGACAGATACAGGGGTGTATCTGTATGGGGAGCGTGCTGTATACGGCTTGGTGCCCATCCAACGGTGATTGGCCGGTCCTATACTTCTACTCTGTGTGAGGGAAGTGATAGTGAAGGCAATCTGGAGAGGTTCTTTAGTTAAGGTAGAAGTTCTGAAAAGCTTTGTTGCGACAATCACCGTGTGGTGAGCGGTGTATCTTGTGGGTAAAGTGTACAACCTCTGCAGAGTGTCAAAACTATTCGAATAGCCGTGCTCACGGTATTGAGCATTGCTCGGGATTACAAATCAAGGGTAGTTTTTCATAAACAAAACATGGAAGGGTGGTGTGTGCGGTGTTGGAAATGAACTAATAAGGTCAGGTGCCGAGAATCTTCAAGAAAAACCATTTGAAATTAGTATTACTTATATCTGTTTAACGCTTTAATCTAAACAAGATACTAGTTTAAAAATGTCTTGATGCAAAAAGGATCAATTAAGCCAATCCATTGGAATAAGCTTTGCATATAGTAATAGTGTTGCATTCATGCATTACTTGTTGAGTGCCTTGTGTACTCACCCCACCTTGCTTATCAACCCCAACATCGGTGGAGGAGACTACACCAAGATGGGAGGAGGAGTACGCCGAGGACACGAGCAACTAGGGGCAAGCCCAATCGGTTGCTGTGGCAAGATGGATGCTTACACGACTTTTTATGTTCCGCTGCTATTTCTTTGTTTTGAATAATGTAAGCCCTGCGTGGCTGACTTATCTGTAAGGAGACCATAAGGTTGTACAACTCGTTTTATATACATGTTTGCACTATTTATTCTTATATCCTTGTGAATGTCTGTGATGTGCAACCCTGTATGACTGTGTGTGCTAGCGTGATCCTGGACTGGCACAGAATACACAGAGGGTCCGGATTTGCAGATTCGGGTCCCGACAGTGGTCGAGGCACCAACCACTGAGATCGTCTCCGAGGTTCCCGCGGATCAGTCAGGTAGGACATCATTTCTCGTCCCCTCGCGTTGTAACGCTTTCCCATAATCTAATCTTTCTACTGCTTTTCCCAGGGACCTTAGTCTCTGCGACCGAGCCAAGGTCCGGGATGGCCAAGGAGGTCCGGGTCGAGGCTTTGACAGGTGGGGCCGAGTCCACGCCGGTGGGAGCCAATGTAGCCGCCTTATCCTCGGTAGGGGGCGTGACGAGCTGGAGACGGCTGGACAAGGCGACAGGGCCGTCGGGCCTTGCCGTCACGAGTTCGAGGACCGACTCAGTCAGGTGGGTAAGCTCGTACCCATCCATCTTTTTAATTGTCACATGACTTCCCTGGGTTCTCACAGGCGGTGAGCCTAATCGCCCAGGGGCTTCAAGGTCTGCACGGGCACACCGTCGAGCTAAAGGCGGTCCTTGACGTGGTGTCGGAGCGGGAGGCCCACATCGCCCAGCTCGAAGAGACCTTGCTGGTCGAGCAGGAGGAGGCGGAGTAGACGACTGCGGCCCACGCCGCTGAGCTTGCCCAAGCCACTGCCACCGAGCGCCAGAAGGCTATCGAAGCCCTCGAAGCCGAGCGTGCGAGAGCAGCCAAGACCCTCGAGGCCGACCTCATGAAAGCGGCAGGGGCCCTTGAAGCTGCACGCGCGGAGGTGAGGAGCTGCGAAAGTAGGTCACGGAGCAGGCCGCCGCTCCAATGAAAGCTTCTGCCGAGCTCAAAATGAAGGTCGTCGAGCTCGTGGAGAAGCTAGGGCAGGCGTCCAGGACGGTAAAGAGTGCCTTGGACCAACTCCAGGACGAGCGCAATCGTGCCGCCAGCTCCACAGCCAAAGCGCACCGTTTGCAGGGTGAGCTCCCAGTGTTGAGGGTGAAGATCGCCGAGTTTGAGCAAGAGAAGCTTGCCCGTGACATGGAGGACTTGTAAATAGGAAATAGGCTGAGGGACAAAAATGTCTACACGTCCTTGTAAATTTAAGTTAGTCAATAAAAAGTTTTTTGGTCGAAAAAAGGGGTAGTGTAGTATTCCCTTGTCTAGCCCCTGCTATGGTCTAGTTCAAGCAGCGCCGGCCTTGGGCGCAGTTTGTGGGAGAAATAAGTCGTAGCAGTCGAGGTCGAGCAACATCGACCTGATGGGTTGGTTAACGTCTCCGACCTTTTAGCGAGGCCTGTAGAAGACTTAAGGCGAAGTCATTTAGTAACAATAGCTGTGCCCCCTGTGCGAGGGAGTTCGAGCTCGGGAATACTCAAGGGCGAACTCGAGCGTACAAGGGACCTTAATGCGCTCAGGTCGGGCTTGGCAGCTCTCAAGCCCATCCTTTGCGTACAAGGGACCACCGATTGTAGCAATGCACGGCTCCTTACTTCTTTCGCTAGGGCAAGGTCGAAAGACCGCTCTTGCTCGAAGTCGACTTGGTCAACCAAGCTGACCCTAGTGGAGCCCAGCGTGACCTTAGTAGGCAGGACGGCTTTAGCACTGAACACGAGCTGGAAAGGGGTAGCCCCATCGCTTGGTTGGACGTGGTGTGAACGGACCAGAGGACGGTGGGGAGCTCGTCCACCCAGGCCTGGCCGTATTGATCTAGCTCATCAAAGACTCACCTCTTGACGCCCTGGACGATCTGTCCGTTGGCACGCTCGACCACTCTGTTGCTCTGTAGGTGGGCCACCGAGGTGTAGCAGACCCTGGTGCCCATGTCTTCGCAGTATTCTTGGAATAGCTCGCTAGTGAACTGCGAGCCGTTATCGGTGATGATCCTGCACGGGACTCCGTACCTTGTGACCACGAGTGAGTGGAAGAACTTCACAATGGCTCGGGCGGTGATGGCCGAACCTGGTTCAGCTTCGATCCACTTGGTGAAGGTGTCGATGGCGACAAACAGGAATTTCTTTCCTCCGACCGCCGGAGGGAAAGGGCCGAGGATGTCAAGGCCCCAAGTCGAGAACGGCCAGGTGAGTGGAATAGTCTAGAGGGTGTAGGTCGGTTGGTGTGATTTTCGAGCATGGAATTGGTAGGCTCGGCAGGTGCGAACGATGTCTTGAGCGTCCTGCAATGCTGTTGGCCAATAAAATCCCATGCGGAAAGCCTTACCGACCATGGTCCTCAAAGAGGAATGCACACCGCAGAAACCAGATGGATATCGTTGAGCAGGTACTTACCTTCCTCTGGGGTAACGCACTTTGACAAAACACCTAGATTGCCCGGATGATAGAGCTGCCCGTTAACGAGCTTGTATGAGCTTGCTCGGCGCGTGATTCTGCTCCTCTCGGCTGGGTCGTCTGGGAGATCACCTCGGTCGAGGAACATGGTAATCGGCTCCATCCATGAGGGAACACTCTCGAGGAGGGTGATCGAATCTTCTTGGTCGGTGATAGAGGGTGCTGCCTGTTAGTGTTATGCCCTTGAGGCAATCATTTAGATGATTGTAACATGACTATGTTTATGAATAATAATATGATTATTGGTCCAATGAATGTATATCATTGTATTGATCAACAAGTATGTGACTTGCTTATGAAGCTCTTTACTTATTTATGTAATTCGATAAATATCTCTGATCAGATATCATCGTATAGGACAACGATGAATAGATCAACACATGTAGTGATCGATGATCATGCTTCACTACTTCCTAACCGGATAGTTACATTCTTATGTGTCATCAGTGTATCTCAACATAGTAGATGTATGATCCTTAAACCTGAGATTGTCATATTCCCTACATGTGTAATAGTTTTCCTTGGGACTATCAAACACTACTTCCTAACCGGATAGTTATAAAGGTAGCTTTCACATTTACTATAAAACGTGAAGAGGGAAGTGAGCAGTCAAGATGGAATTTGCCACTCCAATGAAACGGAGATATATGACAAGGCCACTCGTGTGATATGATTAAGGAAGTGCATGGCCATGCCGTGATTGAGGAGTCAATCACAACTTATTAATATATCACAGATACGAGAGATGGATTGAATCATCAAAGGATGACATGCTTCTCGCCTTGAGTTCAATCTTCATATACTTGGCAAAGGGATTATTACATGAGTAATTTTGATAGGTTCTGTCCGATTTGATCCTAGTATGTTTGGGAGTTGCCATGCTTTGCAAGGAGCCGCTACCAACTATTGGATTGAAAAGGAGTTTTTTGAATCCATGTCCAAACGTACGTGAACCTGCAGGGTCACACATAATGAGGCTGGGACACATTAATTTGGATTGGATCTGTAATTAATGGACCTCGTGGGCTTAGTACACTGATGGGCCCTGGTTTAGGGTTTCATCTCGTGGCTATATATGGAGTGGAGGAGGGTGGGTGCAGGGTGTGCTTTTCCTACGGTCTAGAAGTGTTTCACCCGAAACCCTAGCCTCCTCCTCTCGCTGCCCCTGTCGAGTGACCAGGTGCTTGCACACCGACGCACGGTGTTCCATCCCCGGACGTGTGGACTATTGCGGTGTGGGAGGACGATCCACAGCGAGGCGAGGACGATCCACTCCATCGATGCAACGACTACGGCGAGGACGATCCACTACATCGACGCGCGAAGGATTCTGCAACTGCGCGCCTAGTGGTAATCTAATCTATGATCCCCTTCTTGCAAGTAGCTTTCTGGTTATGCGGTAATTTTTTATTTTTTGCTAGCGTAGAATACCGCGTTCCTCTTCAGTGGTATCAGAGCAATCTCGTATAGATTTGTGATCTGGATATTGCACATATGATATGTGAGGTTAGTAGATTAGATCTATTACATGTTCAGCCGGTTCATGTGATGAATTGGTGACGGCAGCCATCGATGAGATCGATCGGTTTAGGGTTTGACAAAAGTGCAAACCGACTCAATCTTGATTTGGGCGAGTCCGTTCATGGTACGACGTTACCCTTACCGGTCGGGTTACCGCCATCAGGGTTTCTAAAACGTAACCATATGGGACCAAGCCAATCAGATTAGATCCCTCAGACCTCGCCAGGGGCACTGCCCCTCGGACCCCAAAGTCGTAGGATTGTTTTTGTTTAACTCGTTTTTGCAGGAAATTATATGAAATAGTATGGTCTATGTGTATGTGATGCATGTAATTTTCACATGGCCTGCATGCCGTGTCAAGCCATAAGGCTATTTAAATTGTATAACGACCCGCGTGTCGACTTGTGATGCTTTAAACCCTCATGTAAAATTCATTATCAAAAGTTGTAAGGTGTTGCATCCATAATGATGAAGATGATGGTATCAAGCATTATGATTAGGTGAACAATCAAGCAAGGTGGCTAGGTGAACAAACAAGCATGATGATGGAGATCTTAATGCTAAGGGCCATGCTATTTCACAGCTTAATTTTGATTTTTTGTGGATGTGTGTCTAATCCTTGCTATTTTCTTTATGCTCATTGCATGTGATGCCATGTTCATAGTAGATATTGTTCATCCCTATAGTTAAAATTTTAAATCAAAATGTCCATCCAATTGTTGCACATATCAGGAATTTAGATCGTTATTGATATGTCTGCCAAAGTAGTATATCAATGGCTATCTTAATAGATGATAGGGATGTGTTGGACACATCACGCATAACAATTGTAGATTTAATCAAGCTATCAAAACGGTTTTGGACTTGAGGACATAAGTGGTTGGGATTTGATTTCAGTAATGAAGGAACATATACAAGACAATTGGTGTCTAGGAAAACACACATGAGGCAGGTTTCTTAATTGGCACCCAAAAACGGGAAGTGCTCCCTCCCTCATGTGAGCCCTAGGGGCAGGTTGACCTGGCCATGAGTCAAGTTGACGGAGGCATTCATTACTTGTTTTCATACTCAACCAACAAGAGTTACATAAGATGTAATTAGCAAAGGTGTTGCTTACCTATGTCATTAAATTTCTAGCAGTGATGCCAAAGCTCACTAGCGTTTGATGAATATGAATCTTGAATACTCACTATGTGTCTATAAAAGGGACATAAAATAGGAGTGTATTTTATTAAAATGTTTAATAAAAATATTACATAAACATAGTGCTTAAAAACTTTGCATGTTTTTGTTGTAGTTCAATGGCACCTTCTACTCCTACTCTTGCTACACCTGGTTTTGCTTTGAGATCGGTTTTGGAAATGGAAAAACTTAATGGAACAAATTTTGTTGATTAGTATCGCAACCTGAGAATTGTTCTCAAGCATGAAAAGAAGGACTATGTTCTAGAGAATCCAATTCCTGATGAACCAGCCAAAAATGCTCCTCGCAATTTGAAGGTTGAATATGAAAAACATGTTAATGCTTCTGTAGAGGTCAGCTGTCTCATGCTAGTCACCATGGACTCTGAGCTCCAAAACCAGTATGAGGACTAGGATGCTTACAATATGATTGTGGGCTTGAAGGGCATGTTTGGGAATCAAGCAAGAGCTGAGAGGTATGTATCTCAAAGCTTTTATTTGCTTGTAAGTCGGGTCAAGGCGATCCGTCCACTCTCATGTGATCAAGATGATTGGTTACATTGGGAGATTGGAAAAACTTGAGTTTCCCCTTAGCCTCGGTTTGGCCACAGATGTTATTCTCCAGTCTCTGCCACAGATCTTTGAGCCATTCATTATGAATTTTCATATGAATAGCATGGAGAAGAGCCTAACCAAACTACATGGGATGCTCAAAGCTGCTGAGGAAAGCATTAAGAAAAAACCCAATCATGTGATGATGGTTCAGAAAACAACTGCATTCAAAAAGAGGAAGGCTAAGGTTGGGGGAACGGGCAAGGGCAATGCTCAAGATGAGATCGCAAGCCTCAAAACTAAGCTTCAAAAGCTTAAAGTTGGCCCTCAACCTGATACCCAATGCTTCTATTGCAAGAAGTCAGGACATTGGAAACGGAACTGCGATAAGTACCTGGCAGATAAGAAGAATGGCAATGTGATTTCCACTTCAGGTATTATTGTTATAGAAATTAATCTTGATACTTCTTCACTTAGCTCATGGGTATATGATACCGGTTCGGTTGGTCACATTTGCAATTTGATGCAGGGGTGGCAAAAGGAGAAGTGGATCTTCGCGTGGGGAATAAAGCAAGAGTTGCTGGTCTTGCCGTTGGCACATACCCATTGCATTTGCCTTCAGGATTAGTTTTAGAACTCAATAATTGTTATTTTATTCCATCTTTGAGTAGAAACATTATTTCATATTCTTGTTTGGAACATGAAGGTTATGGTTTCAGAATAAAGAACTTTGTTTGTTCGATATTTTTGAATGATATGTATTATGGTCGTTGCCCCATGGTGGATGGGTTGTACGTCCTTGAATTCGAAGAAAAACTTGTCTATAACATTAATGTAAAAAGGCCTCGGCCTAATGATTTGAAACCTACCTTTTTATGGCATTGTCGCTTAGGTCATATACATGAGAAGCGCATGAAGAAGCTCCATGGTGATGGACTTCTAACCTCATTTGATTTTGAATCATTTGAAACATGTGAGTCTTGTTTACTTAGCAAGATGACAAAAGCTCTTTCACAGGTTTCAGTGAGAGAGCGAGTGAATTATTGGCCCTAGTACATACAGATGTATGTGGACCAATGAGCTCGCCTGCTAGGGGGTGGGTTTCAGTGCTTTGTAACTTTTATTGATGACTTTAGTATATATGGATATATCTATTTAATGAGGCATAATTCTGAAACTTTTGAAAGGTTCAAAGAGTTTCAGAACGAAGTACAAAATCAACTTGGCAAATCAATAAAACACTTACGATCAGATCGTGGAGGCGAATACTTGAGCCAAGAGTTTGGTGATCATCTAAAGCAATGTGGAATCGTTCCACAACTTACTCCGCCAGGAACGCCTCAATGGAATGGCGTGTCCGAATAACGAAATCGAACTTTGTTAGATATGGTTCGGTCAATGATGAGACAAATAGATCTGCCATTATCCTTCTGGGGTTTCGCTCTAGAGACAGCTGCGTTCACTTTGAATAGGATCCCATCAAAATCTGTTGAGAAGACGCCATATGAGATATAGACTAGGAGAAGACCCATGTTGTCATTTCTCAAGATTGGGGAAGTGAGGCTTATGTAAAATGTTTACAATCAGATAAACTCGCACCTAAATCAGAAAAATGATTTTTTTTGTGGGGTATCCTAAAGAAACAAAAGGATATTACTTTTACAAAAGGAACGAGAACAAAGTTTTTGTTGCTCAAAATAGTGTCTTTTTGGAGAAGGAGTTTCTTTCAAAAGAAATCAGTGGGAGTGATGTGTATCTCGATGAATTCGAGAATCACATTAATATGTTCAAGCCACCACTGAACCTTCACAAGATGTACAAAGTGTTGTACAACCTGTGAAGAGACACCAGCCCCATGTAGGTCGGGGAGGCTGCTGTGGAATATATGAAACCAGGTATCTTCATGACCGGCCCAGCATCGCCTGAGGAGAAGGCAGGCCCAAGTAGAAGGCCCAAAGGATAAACCCCGCACCAGGCCTTGCTGCCGTATGGAAGGGGGCACATCCCATAGAAAGTTGGATACGTATTTAGATATAAAAAATACGGTTGTAATCCGAGTCATTAATAGGGTAGATAAAGATGTAAACTCTATCCTGTAACCGACTAGAATCCCGTAACTGATCGAAATCTCTTAGACCGATCAGGACTCTGTAAGCCGCGTCATCCCCATTATATAAGGGAAGGGGCGGGCAACAATAGAGGGATCGAGCAACGGAGCAATCAAGCTATACCGCAACACACCATATCGCCCAGAGCGTATTGCGCTTTGAGCATCCTTAGATCCAAGAGATCCATATAATCCCAGCACACAGGATTAGGGTATTATCTCCTCCATGAGAGCCTGAATCTGTCTAAACTCTTGTCTTGTGCGACCTTCGAGTTTGAGATCTAGCGCCTGCCTCATAAATTTATTGCCGACTACAAAAGTCAACAGTCACGTCATGTACCCATAAGATATGGGCATGACATATTATTGTTGGACAATGATGAGCCCATGACTTATGAAGAAGCAATGATGGACCCAGACTTCGAAAAATGGCTTGAAGTCATGAGATCCGAAATTCAATTCATGCATGACAATCAAGTTTGGAACTTGGTCGATCCTCCTGATGGTGTAAAAACCATTGAATGCAAATGGATTTTCAAGAAGAAGATAGATGTAGATGGAAATGTTCAGATCTATAAGACACGGTTGGTGGCAAAGGGTTTCAAACAAGTTCAAGGAGTTGACTATGATGAAACCTTCTCACCGGTAGCCATGCTCAAGTCTGTTCGGATCATTTTAGCTATTGCTGCATATTTCGATTATGAAATATGGCAGATGGATGTCAAAACAGCCTTCCTTAATGGGAATCTATCTGAGGATGTATACATGATACAACCTGAAGGTTTTGTTGATCCTAAATATGCTAAAAGGGTATGCAAGCTTCAAAGATCCATTTATGGGTTAAAGCAAGCATCTAGGAGTTGGAACATTCGTTTTGATGAAGTAGTCAAAGGATTTGACTTTATCAAAAACGAAGAAGAGCCTTGTGTTTACAAGAAGGCCAGTGGGAGAGCACTTGTCTTTCTGATTTTGTATGTGGATGACATATTATTGATCGGTAATGATATTCCTATGCTTGAAGATGTTAAGACTTCATTGAAAAGGAGTTTCTCAATGAAGGACTTGGGAGAAGCATGCTATATCTTGGGCATAAAAATCTATAGAGATAGATCAAAAAGGTTAATTGGATTAAGTCAGGAAATATACATTGACAAGATATTGAAAAGGTTCAATATGCACGAATCCAAGAGAGGTTTCATGCCAATGTCACATGGCATCAGTCTCTGCAAGAATCAGTGTCCTTCGACAACTGAGGACTGAGACAGGATGAGCAAGATTCCATATGCTTTAGCTATTGGGTCTATTATGTATGCCATGATCTGCACGCACCCAGATGTCTCATATGCTCTAAGTGTCACGAGCAGATACCAAGCGGATCCTGGTGATGGTCATTGGATAGCCGTAAAAAATATCCTGAAGTACTTGAGAAGAACTAAGGGTATGTTCCTTATTTTTGGAGGTGAGGAAGAACTGGTTGCAAAAGGTTACACCGATGCAAGCTTCCAAATTGACAAAGATGATTTCCGATCACAATCCGGGTTTGTGTTTACACTAAATGGAGGAGCAGTAAGCTGGAAGAGTTCCAAGCAAAACACGGCGGCCGACTCTACGACAGAAGCAGAGTACATTGCGGCTTCGGAGGCCGCAAAAGAAGCTGTGTGGATTAAGAAGTTTATCACAGAGCTTGGTGTGGTCGCTAGTGCCTCTTGTCCAATGGACATCTATTGTGATAATAGTGGTGCCATTGCACAAGCTAAAGAACCTAGATCTCATCAGAAGTCTAAGCACATACTCCGATGCTTTCACCTTATTCGCGAGATTGTGGATAGAGGTGACGTGAGAATATGCAAAGTACATACGGAAGCCAATGTGGCCGATCCATTCACAAAGCCACTGCCACAACCTAAGCATGAGACGCACACGAGGTCTATTGGTATAAGATACTTAATCGATTGACTCAAGTGCAAGTGTGAGATTGTTAGTGTTATGCCCTTAAGGCAATCATTTAGATGATTGTAACATGACTATGTTTATGAATAATAATATGATTATTGGTCCAATGAATGTATATCATTGTATTGATCAACAAGTATGTGACTTGCTTATGAAGCTCTTTACTTATTTATGTAATTCGATAAATATCTCTGATCGGATATCATCGTATAGGACAACGATGAATAGATCAACACATGTAGTGATCGATGATCATGCTTCATAGATCATGGGATATGGAGATATCATCTATACATTGTGGACGCATGTTGAAGAACATGGGTTAGATAGACCATAATGGGACAACTGCGAGAATGTTACATTCTTATGTGTCATCGGTGTATCTCATACATAGATGTATGATCCTTAGACACGAGATTGTCATATTTCCTACATGTGTAATAGTTTTCCTTGGGGCTATCAAACACTACTTCCTAACCGATAGTTATAAAGGTAGCTTTCATGTTTACTATAAAGCGTGCAGAGGAAGTGAGCGAATAAGATGGAATTTGCCACTCCAATGAAATGGAGATATATGACAAGGCCACTCGTGTGATATGATTAAGGAAGTGCATGGCCATGCCGTGATTGAGGAGTCAATCACAACTTATTAATATATCACGGATACGAGAGATGGATTGAATCATCAAAGGATGACATGCTTTCCTTGAGTTCAATCTTCATATACTTGGCAAAGGGATTATTACATGAGTACTTTTGATAGATTCTGTCTGATTTGATCATAGTATGTTTGGGAGTTGGCATGCTTTGCAAGGAGCCGCTACCAACTATAGGATTGAAAAAGATTTTTCTGAATCCATGTCTAAACGTACGTGAACCTGCAGGGTCACACACTTAATGAGGTTGGGACGCATTAATTTGGATTGGATCCGTAATTAATGGACCTCTTAGGCTTAGCACACTGATGGGCCCTGGTTTAGGGTTTCATCTCGTGGCTATATAAGGAGTGGAGGAGGGTGGGCACAGGGTGTGCTTTTCCTACGGTCTAGAAGTGTTTCACTCGAAACCCAAGCCTGCTCCTCTCGCTGCCCCTGTAGAGCGACCAGGTGCTTTCACACCGACGTACGGTGTTCCATCCCCGGATGTGTGGACTACTGTGGTGACGCTGCTGCGACTGCGGCGTGGGAGGACAATCCACGGCAAGGATGATCCACTACATCGACACGCGAAGGATTCCGCAACTGCGCGTCTATTGGTAATCTAATCTATGATCCCCTTCTTGCGAGTAGCTTTCTGGTTATGCGGTAATTTTTTTATTTTTTGCTAGCGTAGCATACCGCGTTCCTCTTCACCGCCATGGTCTCGAGGATGACATCTAATGGAATCTCACCGGAAGACGACCCGAGCTTGGATAGGCGGTCGATGCTGGATTTGTCCTTCCTGGGCACGTGCTTGATTTCCAGGTTTCGAAACCACTTTTCCATCTTGCGTACCTCGATGAGGTACTTGGCCATCGAGCCCTCCGAGCACTGGTAGTCTTTGTTGTACTGGTTGACGACGAGCTGGGAGTCACCCTTGACGACCAGCCGGCGCACGCCCAGTGACTTGCAGGCTCGAAGACCCGCCAAAAGGGCCTCATACTCCGCCATGTTGTTAGTTGCGGGAAAACCGAAGCGAATTACAAACCTTAGTTTGTCTCCACGGGGTGTGATGATGAGGATACCATCCCCTGAGCACTCGAACGACCTGGAGCCATCGAAGTACATCCTCTAGGGCTTCTCTTCCTTGACCTCAGGCTCGGGAGTCGGTTGCGATGTCTGTTCGACCACAAAGATGGCGAGCGCTTGCGACTTAATGGCGGTGCTACCACGAACCGAATGTCGAATTCCGCCAACTCCATGGCCCACTTGGTGATGTGACCTCCAGCTTCTGGGTTCCTTAGGATCTCGCCGAATGGGAATCTGCTCGGGATAACCACTATGTGTGCCTGTAAGTAGTTTCGAAGTTTGCGCGAAGCCATGAAGAGGGCATAGAGCAACTTCTGGACCTCGGGGTAGCGCTCCTTTGGTCCATGAAGTACCTCACTAACGTAGTAGATTGGCTGCTGCTGATCGTCGCGCTCGGCCATCAGGATGGCGCTGACAGCCTGGGTCGTGGCAGCGGGGTAAAGCAGTAGCATTTCTCCCTACCGCGGGGTCGTGAGTAGCGGTGGGCTCGAAAGGTATGCTTTTAGCTCACCGAAGGACCGTTGAGCTTCGGGTGTCCATTTGAAGCCCCTGTGCTTGCGCAACTCTTGAAGAACGGTAGTCCGTGCTCACCGAACCTTGAAATGAACCGACTGAGAGTGGCCATGCGGCTGGTGAGGCACTGGACCTGTCTTGTTGATGTCGGAGGAGCCATCTTCTCGATTGCCTCAATTTTCTCCGGGTTCGGGCCGACTCCGGAGCCCCCGATCATATAGCCAAGCACTTTGCCCGAGGTAACGCCAAACACGCATTTTTCAGGGTTGAGCTTGATGTCGTGCTTGTTCAGGCTAGCAAAGGTTTCCGCGAGGTCGATGATGTGGTCATCTTTGGAAGAGCTATTGATGATGATACCGTTAATGTAGACCTCGAGGTTGCGGCCGATCTGAGGGTAAAAGGTCTTGAACAATAGCCACTGGAACGTTGCGCCCGCATTGCGGAGGCCGAATGATATGGTCGTGTAGCAGAACATCCCAAACGTCATGATGAAGGCTGTCTTGTCTTCGTCATCGACTGCGAGCTTGATTTGATGGTAGCCAGAGTAGGCGTCGAGGAAACTCAGCATCTTTGCATTGGCAGTGGAGTCGATGATCTGGTCTATGCGTGGAAGAGGGAAGTTATCCTTTGGGCACGCTGAGTTCTGACACGTGTGGTCGACGCACATTCTCTATTTCCCGCCTTTCTTCTGCACGATAACTGGATTAGCTAACCATTCGGAGTAGTCGATCTCACGGATGAAGCCAGCCTTCAAGAGCTTGTCAAGATGTTCTTTTATTATCATCGTTTTCTCAGGAGAGAAGCGGCGCAGCTTCTAGCGTACAGGTCAGCAGCAGGCCTTATTTGCAACTTGTGCTCGGTCACCTCCCTCGGGACTCCTGGCATGTATGCTGGTTCCCAAGCAAATATGTTTTTGTTGGCGCGAAGGAAGGTGATGAGCTCGAGTTCCTATTTCAAATTGAGCTCGAAGGCGATGTGGACGTTCTTGCTCGAGTCACCCTCTTCGAGCTGCACAGCCTTCATCACACCGCTGGGCTGGATCGTCGTCTTGCGGTGGGCACATTTCGAAGTTACTTCAGAGCCTCGCTGGGGCAACATGCTGGCGAGCGCCAAGGCCTTCTCCTCGCAACTGTACATCGCCTTGAGGTCATCGCGGATGGATATAACGCCATTGGGCCCCGAAAGTTTCATGCAGCGGTGGCCTTAGTGGTTTACCGCCATGAACTTGATCAGCGCCAGACGCCTGAGTATGGTTTTGTAGGGAAGGTCTCCGTTCAACTTGATCAGCGCTAGATGCCTGAGTATGGCATTGTAGGGAAGGTCTCTATCGACCATCTCAAAGGTAACCAGCTCGGTGCAGAAGTTGGCGAAGTCACCGAAGGTGACAGGCAGAACCACTTGCCTACGCGGTGTGGTTGTGACGACCCCCATTTTCACGTACCTGCAAAAATGGAAATCTAAAGTGCATCCCGTACTAGTCCCATGATCAGTAGCTAGTACGCACATACACACCAATTGGAATCACAACTATACAACAAATATTATTAAGCGAAAACTATTACATAAAGAAAACTTTACATCTCAGAGATATAGCAGCAAAAGAAGCAAAGTCTTGTAGTGTGCCCATCCATACCCGCAGGCAACTGACAAGGCATAATCCCTAGAAAGATTCGATGAAGAAAAAAAATCCCGCAACCTGCGACGAAAAGAAACCTCGAAGCTTCGCTAACTTATCCACCTAAAAACAACATATAAGCAAGGGTGAGTACTTTCGTACTCCGCAAGACTTGAGCAAAACCTATAATATATGCAGGCCATTTCATAGGAGGCTACTACAGTTAATTTGCATAAAGCAGAATTGATACTGTAAAATCAAGTTATTTGCAAACGGAATTTAAAAGAGCAAGTTGACTGATATGAAATAAGTAAAGCATAAGTAATACTCACAACCCTTCGTGAATATCGAATAATCCAGAAATGGAATCCAACAATGTCGTTCCTTTGACATGAAACAAAAGCTGCTAAACAGGTTCCAAACCAAAACCCACTTTAGAAAATACAAAACATTTAACTAGTGCAAGTTCACCAAGTTTCTCATAACCGAGGGGACGGCTAATCGATTAGATTTACACTCTGCAGAGGTGTACAACTTTACCCACAAGTCATGACCTTTTCTTTTTGCCGCATATTTCACGCACCTTTGGCGTGTGGCCAGAATGTTCATGACGAAAACCTTTACATTATCTAAGTTAACTTTGCACCAGCGCCGGGACGATAAAACCCATGGTATGCTGGAAGAACTCAGAGCATAGAAATGTTGGAACTTCCCATAGACATGGCGTACACCGTTATATTGGTAAGTGTTGTTCCCAACACCTCGGTGTGGGCACCCCGTAGAGCAAACCTCGAAAGGAGAGCCCGTACTACTTCAGCCTACCAATGTGCAAAGTTAAACTAGATAACTTAATTGGTTTAAGGATGACCCATACCAACACTTGTGGTTGTACGGTTTATCTTGGATCATACAACACAAAGTTTGGTCCTTAATCCGACACGGCCGATACTCCACCCTACACTACGTGCAAATCCCTCTGCACCTTCGGCTATTGCCAATAATCGCCCGCATCAAAACCATAGTTTTATTTTGGGTTTTTAATGAAAATACCCATAACCAACAGCTTCAATTCCAATATTTTCCATTTCTCAAGAAACAAATTTTGATCTGATCATCAACCTCTTTAGTTCTAAAAGCATGGCTAAGCATGGATAAACTGTAATCGCATATACCCATAATGACATTAAGTAATTGTCTAAGCTCAATCTATGGTTAACAAGGTACACATGTTCATACTTATCAAGGAAGTTTCATGAGACAACATGTATAACTACCAGCACCATAAAATAGCGAATTTACAGAAAATAAACGCATGCATGAAACATTTTAATAAACACAATGCAAATTAAATTCTGGGATCAAGATGGTCAAAGAAGCTGCTTGCCTTGCTTATTTATTGCTTACGACAAAGACGCAGCCACGGCTGACGGAGGAAGGGACGTCGGATTCTACACGTCGATCGATCGAAAAATATAGCAAATAATAAACTTCAATAAGGGCAAAAAGAAAATAGATAGAAAATCAAATAAAGATTCTCTGCAGAAAACAGGGACGCTTTAGGGTTTGAATTATTTAGGTAATTACATTATTCTTAAACTTAATGGCTTTATGACAAACAAAACATGGTTTCTTTTATAGATTATCTATTCTTGAATTACGAATTCAAGAGGCTAAAATTATGAATTCTTGTATTTATAACTTCGACTTATAGATGCTAAAATTATTTGGATTAAAAGAATTAAAACACAAATTAAAGGGTTATGCGAATAACACTTAATTCTTTAAGTGGTTTTATATAAGAGTGACTTTGAATATGTTAGATCTATTAAGCTAGATTAGTAGACTTATTTATGGTTTTTAAGAAGGTTCTGGTGATACAAATATATTAGCTACAAACTTCTTCATTATTACAAAACTCACTTATTCATATTATGAAGCTCATTAATCATAATACTTAGAGTTATATGGCTAATAGGATTTATATGCAAAACATGATGAAATAAGATTATTTCTTCGGAATTGGATAGCATATACTTTGAAGAACATCGTTAATCTGATTTCGTATATTTTAGTGTTTAGACGAGACATTACATTCATTGTTGAAAAAGTTTATATGGTATTGGGGTTACGACGGCCATAATACTTAAGGGTATTGGGTTAGCCGGATTCAGATACAAAGCAAGTTGAAAATAAAATATTTTTCTAGATTATGGTAGTAAATATCCTAAATATTATTTCCAAACCAATTTTCATAAAATTTGCATTAAGACGAGATGTTTTTCAGGCTACTGAAAATGCTTAATTAGTTTTATAACCTACACGATAAAGGTTCAGTTTCCGATTTAAGTTTGCAACTGGACCTTATGAGATTATTTATCCATTTTTCTAGCATTAGCATGGGATGACCCTAAGAGTGTTTTGAAATTGGTTTCTCTATATTTGGTTGTTATCCGAAATGTTTTCTATATAAGTGCTCATTAGGGTCTAATATGGACTTAGTTCAAATTAGCACAATCATAAGATATTTTTGCATAATCAGCAAGGGCACTATTTTTCAAGGTTATAGGATTTGATTTTGTCAAATTTGAAGTTAGTTTGAGAAAGTCATGACTATTCAAATTATACAAGTATTAATACTTCGACTAGTAAACATTTACTGTTTTCTATGATAAACTCTAAATATTATTATACATCTGGAATCCTTGTAATGCTAGGAGTATAACAAAATTGGTTTTATGACTATTTGAATTCATTCGATCTATATTATAACTATTTGGTTTTCTATGCATATGTATACATCTTACACTTAGGTTATTTCATACTTGTCAAAAGAATTCAAATCAAGCTCACTTTGTAATTATTTTGGCAAACTCAGGTATTCTACTATCATACTAATATTTATAAATAAATTTTGTTTATTTCACATTTCTTTCATACAAGTTATGCTTATTTGAATTTCTAATGCATTGAATGAATTCTTTAATAGAAATTAGTTCAAACATAAATTAAATTTAAATATTTTATATATTTGAACTTCTGGAAGCATAAGGATTTCACTAAAATTGGTTCCATTAAATTTCAAGTTTGTTTGCAGAAATTTTATATAAAGCATATCTTTAGCCCTTTCTTTAAATTTTGAATTTCAATTTTACCTAGTACTCCTATTCAAAATATTTTTGCATATTATGGAAGAGCTTGATTTTAGATGATTTTAGGATTTTTTTTCACTCAAATTGAAGTTATAATGCAAAAGTTACAAGTATTTGAATTAACTCGGGTATACAAAATCCTGGAAATTCCTAAAATACGCTTTCTCAACAGGAAAGCGCCTTTTACTGTTTTGGCTGAGGACGCTCACGCGGCTGACAGGATGGCCCCACCGCGTAGTGACACAAAATAGAGGAGGCGGCTAGGGCACGACGGCGACGGCGCTCCGGCGACGGCGCTCCGGCGGGGTTCCGGCAGAATCGGTAGCACGGAGAGCACCAGTGGATCACCGCGCATATGTGGGTGGGGTCGTTCATCTGCGAGGATGGCCGGAGCGGGCTGCCACCGAAGACCTGCAGCGGAGGGAGAAGCGGCTCACCGAAGAAGAAAATGAGTGAGCTTCGGTTCGAATGGGTAACGGAATAAGCTTCAGTGAGGTCAGAAGATTCCATTTTACCGGTTAGTTGAAGCGGAGACGGGCTGTGGAAGTGCGCCACCGTCGGCCGGCCGTGGGGAAGAAGCGGGCGTAGTGGTGGCGAGATCTCGAGTAACCTGGGCTGTAATTGAGTCGTGGGTTGAGCTTAAGATTGTGCCTAGGTGCTTCCGGTGAAATGATTTGAAGCAATTTTCACCGAGCTGGCTCAATCGACTTTTCTCCTTCCTGGGGAGCTTCTGGCTATGGCGGCAGGGAAGAAGGAAATTCTGGCTTTTGGTCTCAAGCTAGTGAATGGTCAAGGGAAGAGTGGCTCATTGTGACGCACACCCAGTATATATAGGCGGTATTAGACGGATTCACAGTATTTGATCGCAGGGAAGAGTATTGCGGCGGTTCTGTGTTGATCGAGCGAAGCGACGCGAAAACTTACGCCGACACAGAGGTGACGGGAGGTGGACAGGGTATGGCTTGGGAGAGTCCAAGGACGAGCCGTGCCTGCATCCGGTTGCTTGGGCGGCGGGGACGCTCAGAGAATCGGTGAGGACTCAGGAGGGAGCGGACGCACATGCCTCGACTGGGAGAGAGGAAGCGAAAAGAGGAGGAGAAAACGAAATGGCTGTCTGACAACTGGGACCAGGGCCACCGGGCAGCGAGAGAGACCTTTTTCCGTTGCACGCCAGCAAGCGGAGTAACAAAGTGGATGGGCCCACACGTCAGTGGTGGAAGATGAGATAAGGAGATAAGGCTTCAGTTCAGATAGCCAGTACCTGCATTAAATCACCAATCAATTCACGGCCACATTTTGTGAACCTTTTTGACCGACCTCTCCTGGTAGTTTTAACCCTTCAGTAAAATTTTTGGACCAAAATATCTTATAATTAATTAACTAAAATTATGACACTATGCATCAGTCAAAATTTTTATTTTGATGTTTTATTTATTTAAGGGTTCAAATTGTATTATTTATTTTTGAAACTTTTATGAAGTGTTATATTTAGGTCAAGGATCCTCCCCTAAAATATCAATATAAAATGTTATGTATTTATAATATTTCTGACATGCTATTTTGCAGATTTCCCAAGCCTCTGTTTTTGAATTTTTTGAAAGTCTAAATGACATGATAAACTTCTGAAATTTTTACCAGAGATAAATTATACTCTGAGGGTGTTATGGCAATGTTTTTAGCTCCAGAGAAGTTTTGAATATTTTTCATTAATTCTGACTTACACTGTTTTTAGTCAAAGGGGATGTCATTCACTTATTTATTCACTTTTCTGTGCATATAATTTTTACTTGTTGATTTTACTGACTTAACAGTATGATTAGGGTTCCATGGTAATTTTTCCAAAATTTTACTTTTAACTTTTTATCTTTTTACCATTATTCATTCTTTAATTCTGTTTGTTTGATTTTTCATTCAATACAACAATCCAGGAAAATCCAAATAAATTTCAATAATGCCAGGAAAAATCAGAAATAATTATATTCGAATTTAAAATATTAATTTTCATATTATTGCATTTTTTGGGATGTTACAGTGGTGGAACTCCCTAGTACAATGTCGAAGAAGGGAACTGCTATATTCTTGATCTTCGATCAGGGAATCTGCATTCGGTCTAGCATGCTCGCTAAGAGCAAGTTGAGGGAGCTGCCCCCATGACCATGACTCGCCCGAGCAAAGTATTGCTTATGGTCGGGGTCACGACCAGAGCAGTCTTGAGGTCCTTGGATATTCCTGCGGAAGCATCATCCTAGGAGAAAGTAATCGGGGTTCTAGCCCACTTGCAAGGCTGGTCAATAGGCTTCCCAGCGGAGGCTTGGTATACAGTTCGCGCGACGTGTAACAACCCAAAATTCAATAAAATCAGAAATGCAATATGAAAAATATCCATATGATTTATTGTCATGTTTTCTGATTTTTCCTGAATTAAAGAAATTCTTTTGGTCTTTTTCTATTAAAAGAAAACCAAATAAGCTATATAGTAAGAAGGTAAAAACTAAAAAAGGGTCAAAACCTAAAGACAGTAAAATTCTTAAAAATCTCAGAATCATGATTATGCCACTTGCTCTGTCCTGGCATTAATAAAATAAAATAAAATAAAATACAAAGATAATCATGAGGAGACAAGTAGGAAATCTAAACCAAAAGATTTGTTCAGAATATTTCTTACATTAACCAGAGTTCAAATTTTAACCATGCTGACATATTAACCTAACTCAACCTTGGTAAAAATATCAAGAATTTATCTCTTCACTTATTAATTTTAGAAATTCAAAAACTGTCAATTTAAAAGTTGGAAAATGCAGTGTCAGAATCATTAAAAATAAAATATCAAATATTAAATTATGAAAGTTTTATTAAAGGTATATAATATTAATATCAATACTTTCAAAAAGTTTCATAAAATAATAAATTTATTTTAGCCCTCAATTAAATGAAAAACAGAATCAGTAAAAACCTTTAACTGTGCATTGTCAGATTTTTAATAAATAATTTACTTGTCATAATTATCTGGAAATTTTACTAGACCTTGATATTTACCTTGCCGACCTATGTAAAAAGTTTTGTAAAATCCTAACTTTATCTTTTAACCTAAACTTCTAGTTTTTACCCAGTCGGTCCAGAGAATTCCTGAGATTAAAACCGTTGTCTCGCCGACATGTGGGCCCGCCTAGACAGCTGTCCCTGTAGCCGACTTCGGTTTCTCTCTCTGACCGCCCGGACCCACCTGTCAGCTCCCTCCCTTCCGTTTCTTTCCCGTTTTCTCTCGCGTCTTCGCCGTTCTTTTGCCAGAGCAGCACCGCCCTCTCCGTTTGTCGCCTTTCGTGCCGCAACTCGCCACCCAAGGCTGCTATCACATCGTCAATAGCCACGCCGCACCTGCCCAGCCGGCAAAGCTCACTCTCTCGCACAGAGGAATGGCCGAGAGAGCTCGCTGAGCCACCGCCTTCACCCCTCTGTCCAAATACTGTGGCACCGCCTCATTCCTCTATTTAAACGTCGCCCATTCGTTGCAAACTCGCGCGTGCTCCTCCTTGGACCCGCACAACCACACCAAAATGCCTCATCACCACCAGAGCCCTTCTTTCTTCCCCAGCTCCGGTGAACACCCGAAAAAGGGGCAAACTCGTCGTTGCACCACCTCAGTCCACTTCACCCCAAACCATCCAACCTAAAGTACCCTCTTAGCACCCTGAGGCCTTCGCCCACCTTAATTTTCCCTCTTCTTCCCCGACGAGCTCTCACGATGACCTCCTTCCGCCGCCGCCACACGCTCACGGTGAGAACACCCCGCCGATGCCCAATTCTTTGCACTAAAGCCAAAAACCGCAAGCTAGCAACTCACTGATGCTCTATGTGGTGATATTTCATCTCGGGAAGCCTTCTTTTTACCACTCCACCGCCGGTCGTCCTCGCCACCGCCCTCTCTCGGTGGCAGGCCTTCTCCGGCCACCTCCGGCCGAAGAGACGCCACCCCTAGGGTCGCGCAAACCCACTGAACGTAAGAGTGGAGCCCATTCCCCTTCTCCGGCCACCTCTCGCCGCCGGTGAGCTCGGGGAGTGAGTTCTCTGTTCGGTGTCACTGCCATGTGGGCCTCCCCTGTCAGTCTCTTGTGCGCACTGGTAACGCTGATGTCGCGGGACCACTTGTCAGCCACGTACACGAGTGAACTCGCGGGCCCGCGTGTCAGCCGCTCCGCGCACAGCGTCTTACTGCGATTGGGCCCAGCCCGTCAGAGCCTCAGTCCAGAGCGGTGCGAAAATAGAAAGCGCACTTCGGTTGCGAAGGCGTACTTTCCGTTTATAGAAAATTTTCTAATTTTCTGTATTTTCAAAACTGAATGCATTCAAACTTGAATAACTTTTGAACTATCCAACCAAATGAAGTGAAATAAATTTATAAATTCATCTAAAATCATGTAGATTCAGAATATGCAAAAATATTTCAGAATGAACTCTGTTTGAATTTTAGATTTAAATTTAAAGAAAGAATTTGAAATATGTTATAAATAGAATTTTTGCAATTCAACTTCAAATTGAATGAAACAAATTTTATTAGACTCCATGCTCTGTTAGGAACCTGATTATGCAAAAATACTTAGGGTTTACCATGGAAAATAATTGAATTATAATATAGGGTAAGAAAGTAGTTCCATAATAGTAATTTAAATAATTTCAGGATTTAGAAATTGAAAATCCAGAGTAGTGAAACCTGTAAAAATGGTCTCTGAAAATGATAAATAAAAGTGAATTATTCAAGAAACTAAGATTGGCTATTATAAGAACCTAATCAGAAAATGTTCAGAAAACTTGTAAATCAATGAACAACAAATATTTTAATTCAAACAGTTGATTTTATTTGGTTCTTATGTCTGATCCTTTCATTTTGTCAGAACTGCCATGTTATTATTATTCGACGTGTAGCACCCGATTTAAACTCGTGAGTTCGACGACCAGAGTTTGACGTCAAGATCATCGCAAGGCAAGCACCCCCTTTGATCATATTGATCCCAGTTTTATAAATGTTTTCATTAAATGTTTTACTGCATACTTTATTTTACTAAAGTCTGCTATATTATGGGTATTGATAGTTGTACCTGTAGACTTATGGATCTTCCTTCATAAGCATGAAATTGTGAACCTTGATAACCATAGAATAGCATAGACATTACTTAAATGTCAGTTTGGGTTACTCACACTTAGTGACATGCTTAGCCATGCTTAAAGCAAAATAAAATCTTGACATGATTAAAAATTTTGGATATGACAACTTAATGGGTATGATCTTTCTTGGTTGGTATTTTGATCAAAAATGAAAATAAAACTATGATTTTGATGCGGGCAATTATTGGCAATAGCCGGGTGTACAAGGGACTTGTACGTAGTGTAGGGTGGAGATTATTGCCCGTGTCGGATTAAGGACCGAACTACGTGTTCGTTAAACCCAAGAATTTACCGTACAACCACAAGTGCTGGTATGGGACAGTCTTAACCTATTAAGTTGCTTAAAACTAGCTTTGCACATTGGTAGGCCGGAGTAGTACGAGCCTCTTCAGTGACTGGTTGCTCGTAGGGGCGCCCACACCGAGGTGTTGGGAGTCACGTTTGCTAATACAACGGTGAATGCCATACTATGGACATGCTTAATCATTATTGTGCAAGGATCGCAAACATAAATACCATAGTACGGGTTTGACGTCACCGGGCTGGTGCAAAGTTAGGGTTAAACAATGTAACGGTTTTGTTATGATCTCCTTGCCGACACACCAAAGGAAGTGTGTTACTGGCCTGGCAAAAGAGGTTGATCATTAGTTGTGGGTAAAGCTGTACAACTCTGCAGAGTGTCAAACTTTTTGAAAAGCCGTTCCCGCGGTTATGGGAATCTTGGTGCGCCAGCACTAGTTAACTGTTTTATATTTTCATAAAACTCTGGATTTCTACCTGGGACTGGTAGGAATGGTTACTTGGCAATTTCTGCTGTGATAATAGAAATGATTCTTGGAAATGGTTATGATACCCAGGTATTTGATACTTATTTATGCTTACATTCCGCTACTTTCAAGATTAAGTCGCTTTTATTTAAATTTCGTTTTATAATCTATTATTCTCAGATTTACATTCCAATTTAGCTTTATGCAAAACAACCATGAGCCTTTCCTTGTTATGGCCTGCATATATAATAGGTTTTGCAAAGTCTTGCAGTACGTAAGTACTCAACTTGCCCGTGTTGATGTTTTTAGGTGAAGAAATGATTTCCCACGATACCTTTTATGATGCAGGATTCGGGATGTGAACGATGAATTTTACTAGGTTCTCCTTGTCGCTTGCACTGTGGGGATTTTGGGATAAAAGGCATACTACAAGATGAATGTCTCCACTGTTATGCTTTTACTTTTGGTATTGTAAGAATGTTATGTATTTGCTTCATTGTAATAATAAAGTTGTGTATGACTGTGATATCAATTTGTATTTGTGCGTACTAGCCACTGATCATGGGACTAGTACTGTATGCACATGGTATCCATTTTCGATATTAATTTATCGAAAATGGGGGCCTTACACGACGTCTTTGAGCTCACGCTGAGATTGATACGCTGATGACCCGCCGAAGATTACATCGACACAGCGGTCACCCTGCTAAAACTCCAGGTCGAGGTCTTCAAGGTCCTAGCCAACATTGACCCTGTTGGGCCGTTCGCCTTCCTACGGGAGCGTGGGCATCTCTCCACGCCCGTCGTAAAATGAGTCCAACTTGCTTTGCCAGGTCCTGCAGTTTCGCAGGTCATGGCCGTGGACCTTATGGAATAGGCAAAACTTGTCGGATTGTACCTGGGTCACTCCTCGTCGTCCTGTGGTTGCTCTCCGCCGCCCTATGGTCGGGTGTCACCCCGCTGGGGTCCAGGTCGATGCTGTCCCTGTTGGGGTCGGTGCTACATTTGTTGAAGTCGTGGTCGCCCTTGCTTAGGTTGAGGCATCTCCTGGTTGAGTTGCGGTCGTCCCTGGTCGGTCTGTCGTACTTCCATCACCTCGCGCTCACTATTCATCGCAGCGACCACACGCAGCTGGCCGCCGCCACTACCACGGTCTCTCTTTCGCTTTCTGCCGTGCGGGTCCGAGTCGTTGCCCTTGGCGTTGGATGATTCGGCCTCGCCAAAGTTTAGGCCGAGCTTGCCCTGATCGTAATCTCGTTTCCAACACACGGCATCGTCCGCATTCGCGTACCGCTCTGCCATCCAGAACAACTTGTTGATGTTGAGTTTCGCCGCGATCTCTAGGTCCTCGGTGAGGCGACGGTCGCGAACGCCGAACTTGAAGGCCTTGATAACGGCCTCATCAGAGACACTCGGGATCGAGTTCCTTGTATGAATAAACTGACGCACAAAGTCACGGAGGGCCTCATTCTTGCCCTGGATGATACGATTCAGGTCCTTTTCCTGTCCAGGGCACTTGTAGCAACTCTGGAAGTTGGAACGGAGGGCGTTCCGTACTTGGCGCCATAGCCGAAAGGAGCCAGACGTTTGGTTGAAGATCCAGGTGCGCGCCGCTCCATCCAACATGGTTGGAAGGTAATTGGCCATCACAGCCTCATCCCCACCGGTCGCTAGGATCGCAGTTAGTATATCGAGAGGAAATCATCGAGATTCTTGGTCCCGTCGAATCTCTCAATCGCAGCAGGTTTAAATCGGGTCGGCCAGCGTACTCGATGGAGGTCGGTGGAATAAGCCGAGCAACTGTAGAGCAACGCAGCGTCGCATTGAGCATGGTGGTCGTCACTGCTGGAGACGGTGTCATGATCATCGCGGCGACCATTTTCAGGTTGGCGGTACAGCCCACGTCGACCGCAGAGGTTGGCGCGGGTGTCACCTGCGTGATAGCGCAGGCGGTTGTGGACGTTGCGACGCCTGGGCGGAACGTCCGGGGAAAGGCTCCCGGACACGCGGCTGCTCGAAGAGGCACTGCTGCTACTCTGCTGATGTCTAGCACGTTTATGGGATATGTTTCGAGTCTGACAACATGGAGACGACCGGGACGGACTCCGGGCTCATTGGTGCGGAGATGATCGGCGAGAGCGTCGGTGCCCGTGCGAGCAGCACTCATCGCTCGCTAGAGAGCGAGACTGAGGGCACTAACTTTGCCCCCGCTGCGGAGGCACGACCTCGTCGGCCGCCCTATCGAGCTCTTCGGCGAGAGCCCGACCAAAGAGAGCCGAACTCGCTCGAGCAGGATCGGCCATAACACGGGCGATGGCTCGCAGGCGTTCCCGGCTAGTAAAAGTGCCTAGACGGGCTGGGTTAGGTTGCCCAGACGAAGTGCGGATCTTCCTGCATTCCTCACATCGGAGAGTGGTGATAGCTTGGCTGATGGCGGCCTGGGCCGACCGCCTTGCCTCCTCTGGCTTTCCAGGTCATGATCCTCCACCCCGCAGCCGCCGACCATGAAGGCAACGCATTCGCACAGCGGCGGCGAAGGTGAGAACATGGAAGTGGAGCCCTCGCGCTCGGGAACCGCATCCATGTCCAAGCTTGCCAAATGCGACATGTTGTCGTTAAAACTGAAAGCGTTGATGATGTTGAAGCAGTGAAGTCCCTCCAAACGAGCAAAACTCTCGAGCCCCACAGTGGGTGCCAGCTGTCGACGATCGGGATCGCCTGATCGCAAGAGGAAGGAGTGATGTAGGGGCAAGGCCCAAGACTGTGCCTGCCAAGTGGAAGGGGTGCGGTCGCCACTTCGAGAGAGAAGGAGAGGTTAAAAGAGAGGCTGACACAAGGAATTATACTGGTTCAAGCCCCCGCATGGGTAACAGCTCTACTCTAGTCTTGCCCAGAGGCGAAAGGTGAAAGATGATGCACTATTTGCCGTATACAGGGGATGCTCCAGTTTGGTCGAGCACCGGCTTGTGTGTGTGTGTTTCTTCTTCTTTTTTCTTTCGCCCAGGGGAAGGTCCTTATACCTCTACTGCTTAGTTCGTTACATAAAACGGCCAGGCGAGATCTCTGGGGAGTGGTGCCAGATCCGGACATGAAGCACAATGAAGTATGCCGGTAACTGCGTTGGGAACCGTTGCCTACGTTCGCCTTAACTCAACCTTTTAAGACCCCTTCTTCACTCGGTAACCACTGGTTTCTGCAATCCAACCGGGTCCTTCGGGCCCAACCTCAATAGCGAGCTGGGTCCTTGGTCGAGTGAGCTCAAGCCCAGCGGGCCATTGCCTGTGCAGCTTAACCAGTCCCCGACAGGGCCGTAGCTTATGCTTCCCAACAACTACGACCCCATGAGCTAATCTATCCTACTCATGATCGGGAACTAGCAGCCATAGTGCATGATCTTAAAATCTGGCATCATTACATCATCAGTAATCGATGCAACAAATACACTGATCATAAGAGCTTGAAATACGTCTTTACTCAACCAGACTTAAATTTGAGACAAAGAAGGTGGCTAGAGCTAATAAAAGACTATGATCTTATCATCCATTACCACCCTGGTAAAGCTAATATTGTAGCCGACGCTCTTAGCCACAAACTTCATTGTATCTCCATTTCATCTCACACTGATCAATCTGAACTGCAAAAAGATTTCCGAAAGCTTATTTTGGGTATAGTCGAAGAAGGCTATGTTGCCGCACTTGAAGTGCAACCGATCCTAAAAACCCAAATTAAAGCAACTCAACTCAAGGATGAAACTATTGTCAAAATCCGAGAAGACTTGAAGCAAGAAATCGAATCTGAGTTCATTTAAAACTTGGATGGACTGATCATGCATAAAAATCAAATCTATGTTCAAGATAATCCTGAACTCAAGGAATTGATCTTAAAAGAAGTTCATGAGTCATCTCTTTCAATCCATCCTGGAAGCACAAAAATGTATCAGGATCTCCGAAAGGACTACTGGTGGCCCGGCATGAAAAAGGAAATTGCTGTATATGTTGAAAACTATGACGTGTGCTAGCAAGTCAATGCCGAATATCAATGTAACATCCTGAAAAACACAACTAAAATAAAAATAGACATTTTGATTTTGATTATCATTATTCCTGAATTTTCTTGGCATTGTTGATTTTTATTTAAATTTCCTTGGATTTATGTCTTGTGTGAAAAATCAAACAAATAGAATTAACGAATAGATAATGGTAAAAAGATAAAAAGATAAAATTAAAATCTTGAAATATTGATATTAAATATCTGGAACACTCAGGTGAATCATTTCATTTGACAAATGAATTTTAATGCAAAGGATAATGAAATGATTATTGAAAAGACACCTTTTGACCTTCAAATAGTGCATGGTATGAATTTATTAAAAATATTCGAACACTATCTTCAGCTGAAACATTTACCATAATGTCCTTAAAACATTATTTACCTCTGGTAAAAATATTACAAATTAATAATATCATTTACGGCCTTTTAAAATTCAAAAACTGAAACATTGGAAATCTGAAATTTGCAATGTCAGAATTAATAGAAATTAAATATGCAAACTTTTAATCTAAAATTTTTACATAAGGAGTATTGGACCAAAATAAACTCTATCAAAAGTTTAAAAAATATTTGAAATCATTTTCATCCTCAAATAAAATAAATTCCGAAAAAGGATTTTTGACTAGATCAGATTGTTAGAATTATTATTAATTTTCGGTATAGTATTTTAACCTAATATTTTTCTGGATGTCAATACTTATCCCAGGACCTCAGATAAAAAGTTTCAAAGATCTTCATTGCGATTTTGTAGCCATTTTAATGCCGGAACCGATCTGTCCCAAAACCTTATCTTCATGTCTCCCCTCTCTTCTCTCTCTTACAAGTGGGCCCATTCTTCTATTAGGGACCCAATTGCCTAACGCAGTCGACCCCTGCCCATTTTTAGTCTCAGCCAGGTGGTCCCTAACCCCACTGTCAAACTCACCCTCTTCCTTCTTTTCCCCTCAGCCGAAGGCTCTGCGCTCCCTCTCTCTCACTCCCAATCTTTTCTATGTCTTGCCACCTCTTGGACCAATTCAGTGAATCAGTTACGTGCCACTGCTCCTTTGTGCCATGCCTATCCTTAGCCTTCCCGCGGTTCTCTGCATCAATCGAAATTGCATGCCACCTCGCCACTGAAGAATAGAACCGGACACCATTTTCATCTAGCGTTCAAACACTGTAATCTTATCCAATGTCACCTATAAATACCGACTCAGTGTCACTTGAGACCGTCTCCTCGCCTCTGATCATCCACAAAAGTCAATGATTAGCCGAAGCTCTCTTTTCTTCATCTCTGCCGCAGGAACCCGAAGAGGGGAAACAGCCATTTGAGCACATTCGGTATTGATCTCTCAAATTGATTCAATCTAGAGCTTCCCCATATGCCCTAGGTAACTGACGCATTTCTTCCATCATTCACCCCTGCAGCACCTCCAAGCCGACGCATTTCTTCTTCGGCACCGGTGACTGATGGTAGCTCGACTCAAGCAATCTCCGACCTCTCTCTTAGGCAAAATGGAGCTTTAGTAGTCCACTAATGCTTAATGAATTGTCGCCTGGTGAAAATATGGTCACGAGTGAGCTCTTTCATGCACAGCCATGGCGGCCGCTACACCTCTGCGGTGGCGACCACCCTCCCGATCGCCTCTAGCTAAAAGGGTATCGTCTCGGTGCGCCTGTGTCGTCTTTGAGCCCGTAGGTGCTACCCATTCGCCAAGACTGAAGCTAGTTACGCGTGGCGAGCCTTAAACCGTATGCCCCTGTTTGGTGCCATCCTTGTCAGCCGCTGGCCTCGCGTCTGTGGTCTCTGACCTATGGTCCCGTGTTATCAGCGGCTGCGGCCCGGATCAAATAAACCCAACGCATGTAGTAGCGAAAGCCGCTTTCCGTATACTGAAAGCGTATTTCAATTTTTAGATTATTTTCAGAAACCGAGTTAAATCAAATTGCTATAACTTTTGAACTATGACTTCAAAAATTATGAAATAAATTTATAAAATCATATAAAATCAATTACCTTCATAATATG
The DNA here is from genome assembly GCA_036346275.1 of Otatea glauca. Taxonomy (NCBI): domain Eukaryota; kingdom Viridiplantae; phylum Streptophyta; class Magnoliopsida; order Poales; family Poaceae; genus Otatea; species Otatea glauca. The sequence continues at coordinate 18,244,441 of CM070714.1, forward strand.
CAATAATATTTTGAAAATGATCTCTCGGTGAATTTTAAATTTAAACTTAAAGAAAAGACATAAAGAAAGACTATACATAAAAATTTTAAAAACAAACTCGGAATTGAATAAAACCACTTTTAATGGAATCCTTATGCTCCCAGGAACTCAAATATATAAAAATATATAAGTTTCAACTTTGTTTGAATCACTTTATGTTAAAGATTAATTTCAATACATTAATATTCAAAAATGCATAATCTGTGTAAAAGGAATCTAAAATAAATAAAACTGATTTCTAAACACTATTATGGTAGTAGGCTACCTTAATATGCTGAAATGATTTAGGAATGAACTCGATTTAACCTTGCTTTATGAATAGTGATCCAAATGAAAATATGTATGCATATCCATGTGTGCATATAATAATCAGTAGCAGTACATATATGCATATATAAAGTATCTAATAGCTGTACAAAGATATGAACAGGTATCAGAATGAGTAATTTATCACTAATGAAATATTTTGAATATAGCAACAAAAGATTGCATATGCATAAACTTAATTGGCATAAAGACCATAAGCTTTATCTCTGTAAAATAATGTAAATATATGTATAAAACCTCATAAATTAAGTATCAAATTAGGTAAAGATAATCTCAGTATATTCTTAAAGATATTATCATGATAGTTAGCAAAAAGAACTAATTTGAATTAAATTTGTAAAATACTTTAATCTTCATATGCTTATAAACTATCTCGGATAAAAGCAAAATATCACGAAACTAACTTTAAAACACCCTTAGAGTCATCCCCTACTAATTCATAAAAAATGGTTAAATAATCCTATAAGGTGCAACCACAAACTTTAAATGAAAACTGAACCTCTGTTGTGTCGACTTTGTGACCACTTAAGTCTTTTCAACAACCTGTAAAATATCTCGTCTAAATGTAAATTTTATGAAGATCAGCCTAGAAATGTTATTTAGGATATGGACTACCATAATCTAGATAAATATTCTTATTACAACTTGCTTATCATTTTAATCCAGCTAGTGCAATAACCCTAAGTGTTAATCATACACTTCACTTTTCTAATCTAATTCCTTATGACGTAAACCTTAATATCATATAAGCTATTTTAAGCAATGAATATAATGTCCCGCCCAAATCCTAAAATTTATAAAATAAGCTTAGCAATGTTCCCCAAAGTATAGACTACCCTATTCTGAAGAAATAATCTCATTTCATCATGCTTTGCATATAAATCCTATTAGCAGAATAACCTTAAGTATTATGATTTCTGAACTTTATAATATGAATAAACAAACTTAGTAGTATTGAACAAATCTATAGTTAAGATACTTGTATCATCAAATCCTTCTTAAAAACCACAAATATATAACCAGTAACCTAACTTAATAGATCTAACATATATGAAACTACTTCTTATGCAAAATTAATTAAAAAGAATTAAGTGCTATTCACGCATAACACTTTAACTAATGCCTTACTTCACTTTAATCCAAATAATTTTAGCATCTAGAATTCAAAATTATAATTACAAGAATACATAATTTTAGCCTCTTGAATTCATAAGACAAGAATAGATAATCTATAAAAGAAACCGTGCATTGCTCAACCTAAAAGCCGTTAGCGATATGTATGTATATATGTATAGTTAATTGACTAAAACACAAGATCATGAAGCCATGCAACCCAAACCCTAATCCGTGCCTGTTTTCTATAGTGAATCTTTATTTGGTTTTCTGTCTGTTTTCTTTTTGCCCTTATTAAAGCTTGTTATTTGCTATATTTCCATTGAACGACGTGTAGAATCCGATGTCACTACCTCCGTCATCGACTCCGTCAGCTGCGACCGCGACTTCGTCGTAAGCAATAAATAAGCAAGGCAAGCACCCCTATTTGACCATATTGATCCTAGTATTTAATTTTCATGTTGTTTATCAAAATGTTTCATGCATACGCTTATTTTCTGTAAATTCGCTATTTTGTGGTACTGGTAGATATACATGTTGTCTCATGAAACTTCCTTGATAAATATGGACATGTGAACCTTGATAACCATAGATTAAGGATAGACATTACTTCATGTAAACATGAGTATATGCGAATACATATTTATCCATGCTTAGCCATGCTTTAGAACCAACGATGTGAATGATTAGATCAAAATTGTTTCTTAAGAAATGGAAAATGTTGGATATGACACTGTTGGTTACTGGTATTTTGATTAAAAACCCAAAGAGAAAACTATGGTTTTGACGTGGGCGATTAATGGCAATAGCCGGTTGTGCAGAGGGAAATGCACGTAGTTTAGGGTGGAGTATCGCCCGGGTCAGTTTAAGGACCGAACAATGGGATGTCATTGATCCAACAAACTTGTATAACCACGAGAGCTGGTGTGGGACAGTCTTAACCTATTAATTTACTTAAATATGGCTTTGCACATTGGTAGGCGGGAGATAGTAGGAGCACTCCGATTCAGTTTGCTTGTGAGGGGCCTCCACACCTCGGTGTGGGTAAATGCATATCGGTATAACGGTGTACGCCTTGCTGTGGGTAGAAACGGCGCCCGACCGTTTTACCACTTCCTATACACTTTTGTTTCTACCACATAGCAAGGGCTAACGTCACTGGGTTGGTGCAAAGTCATGTTTAGGCAGTGTAACGGTTATGTATAATCACCTTGCCGACATACCAAAGGAAGTGTGTCGAATGGCCTAGTAAAAGAGGCTGATCATTCCTTGTGGGTAAAGCTGTACACCTCCGCAGAGTGTAAATCTGATCGATTAGCCGTGTCCGCAGTTAAGGACACTTGGTGAAGTTGTTCCAATGTTAGCTTTGGTATTTTATGAAAATGGGTTTTGGTTTGAAACTTGTTTAGCAACTGTCACATTATGTCAAAGGGGCAACATTGTTAGATTTCATGATCTGGATTATTCGTTGTTCGCAAAGGGTTGTGAGTATTACTTATGCTTTACTTATTTCTTATCAGTCAAACTTGCTCTTACAAATTCCGTTTGCAAATGACAACTTGATTTACAATTTCAATATCGCTTTATGCAAATTAACCTTAGAAGCCTCTCCTTTGAAATGGCCTATATATATTATATGTTTTGCTAAAGTCTTGCGGAGTACGTAAATTACTCATCCTTGCTTATTATGTTGTTTTAGGTGGAAAAGTTAGCGAAGCTTCGAAGATATCTTTCCGTCGCAGGTTGCGAGAATTTTGATAAAGTGATCTTTCTAGGGATTATGCCTTGTCAGCTGCCTGAGGGTCGGATGGGCACACTACAAGACTTTGCTTTTTCTGCCGCTATATAAATGCTCTGAGTAGTAAGAATATATTGTACAAATAGCTTCCGCTTTAATAAAATGTTGTATGGTTGTGGTTCCAATTGTTGAATATGTGCGTCTAGCTATTGATCATGGGACTAGTACTGTTTGCACATTAGATTTCCATTTTTGCGTTTTATGTAAAAATGGTGGTTGCTACAATCAACGTCCAGCCGAACTCCTTCAGCCTCTATAGATTCCTAAGTGGAAATGGCATGACATCAGTATGGATTTAATTACCGATCTACCCACGACTTGGAAAAGAAAGGACTCCATATGGGTCATCGTTGATCGGTTGACTAAAATAGCTTACTTTATACCGATCAAAACCACTTATCAAGGAGATAAACTTGCTGAGCTATACATGGAAAACATTGTTTGCTTACATTGTGTGCCCAAAACCATTGAATCTGATCGAGCTTCCCAATTCACATCTCATTTCTGAGAAAGTTTGCACAATCTTTTGGGGACCAAGCTAGAGTTCAGTATGGCTTGTCATCCTCAAATAGATAGACAAACTGAAAAAACCAATCGAATATTTGTAACAGCCTCAAAAATCATAAAATAAAGAAAAATGAAATAAAAATATTTTGTGTATTATTTTCGAAATTTCTGAATTTCCTGGATTTTCTAAATATTCTTTTGGCTTTTCTTTAATGCAAAAATGTGAAATGAAGAATATAGTAAATAGAAAATGGTAAAAAGTAAAAATGTTAATTCAACAAAAATTTACCAAAGTTTCTAAAAATATCTGAGGGCTCTCCTCAGCTTGCTTAAGTCGGTGGGTAAGCTGAATTTATAAAAATAACAATTAATCAAAGATAATCATGGGTAAAAATCTCAGGGTAAAATGGTAAAACAATTTGGTAAAAATATCTGTAGATCATCCTGACCCAAAATTTTTATCTTGCCGACATCAAAACAGTATCAACCTCCTGTAAAAATATTAAGAATTTACTAAATAATTTTATAATTTTAAAAATTCGAAAACAGTGAATAAATAATCTGGAAAACAGTAATGTCAGAATTTTTAAAAATTAAATAATAATAATTAAAATCTGTAATTTTTAAAGAAGGTGTATAATGTCATTTTAAATCATCATAAAAAGTTTTGTAAAATAATAACTTCATTTAAATCGCAAATTAAAATAAAAACAGAATAGGCAATGCAGTAACTGTTGCAATGTCAGAATTTTATAAAAATCATCATGCATCATAAAATGTCGAAAATTTTTCAGGAGGCTGGTAATATCCTTGCCGACCTATGGTAAAAATTTCATAAATTTTCGTGCCCGTTTGAACGTTGAAATTTCCGTTGAAATCCCGTTCGGTCGTGAGGCTTCTCCAGAGTTCTTTTTCGCTCTCGCTGACATGTGGGCCCGTGCTGTCAGTGAGACACCTCAGCCAACAGCCGCTGCCAGCTCGCCCCCACGCGTCAGCGACCCGGCCGCGCCTTCTTCCTCCCTCTCTCGCCTCTCTCCGCGCCGACGCCGCCTCTCGGTTTTCTCTCACACGCAAGAAACCGCCTTTCTCTCCTATATAAACCCCTCTCGTGCGTTCGCACCGACCTAGCCGTGCCCTCGCAAACCCATTCCGCCGCTGCTTTGGTCGTCTTCTCCGGCGACAAAAAAACCACAAAGAGGTCAAAACTGCAATCCACCGCCTCACCCATTCCAATCCAATTCCTTCTACCAAGCATCCTAGAGCCTCCAGAACTTATCCCGAGCCCCTACGAAACCCATTCTTCCCTGCAAGCTCCTCCGCCGTGTTCTTCTTCCGCCACCACCACAGCACGTGAGACCTCTATTCCGCCGCTCATTCTTTGAACTAAACCCATAAATGGGATCCTTGAAGTCCACCGATGCTTTTGGTAGTGATCTTCAAGCTCGGAAGGTCTCGTTTTGCGAGAACGCCGGTGGCCGTGAGCTCGCCGCCTCTCTCCGGCAGCGAGCCGCCTCCGCCATCTCTCGCCGGCGCCACCACCCAAAGATGCGCACAAGTGTCTTGAGCATGAATCCGAACCCATTCCGTGATTCCGCCGTGCCGCCGCCGCGAGCTCGTCTTGCCGCGGATCTGCGCTCGGGTCACCGCCAAGCGGCCCACTGTCACCGCGTCTTGTTGGCACGAGTCACCGTGACGGACCCGCGGACTCGGCCGTCACCACACAGAATACAGATCGGTCGTGACCGATGGGCCCGACTTGTCGGCGCCTCAAGCGCTGTTCCGCCCGAAATGGAAAGCGCGTTTTCGCAAAGCGCATTTTCCATTTTCGCAATTTTCGATTTTTAGTATTTAATCAAAACCTAGATATTCATTTAGCCATATCTTTCAAATCATTTAACCAAATCTGATGAAATAAAATTCTAAATTCATCTAAAATCCAGTAGATTCAGAATATGCAAAAATATTTCAGAATTGAATTTTATTTGAAATTCGAATTTAAATTCAAAGTAAAGGTTAGAAATATGCCATTCATGGAAATTTTGCAAATAACCTCCAAATTTAGTAAAATAAATTTTATTAGAATCCTTGTAATCTCAGGAACCAGAATCTGTAAAAATACTTAGGTGTGTTGTAAGAAAAATCTAAGTTATAAAATAAGTAGAAAATAATGCAATAATGGTTTAAATAGATCAAATCTTTAAATTGCAAAAGAAAACAAATAACTCATGTAACCATTCCTGAAATTATGAAATCATTTTATTTGAATATTTCCATCTGATTTCTTTTTGGCCTTATTGAAATTTGGTATTTATTCTATGTCGCCTTCGACGTGTAGAACCCGATTTAACCCAGACGCTCGACGACCGTGAGTTTGAAGTCGAGGATAGTCAACAAGGCAAGCAAACCCCTTTGATCATATTGATCCCAGTTTTATAAATGTTTTCATTAAATGTTTTATCGCATACTTTACTTTTATTAAAGTCTGCTATATTTTGGGTATTGGTAGTTGTACCTATTGTCACATAGAACTTCCTTGATAAGTAGGAAATTGAAAACCTTGAAAACCCTAGATTAGCTTAGACAATATTTAATGTCAATCTAGGTTACTCACATTTAGTGAAATGCTTAGCCAAAGCTAAATGAGTTAAAACTGTGAAATGATTAAAGACTTTGGATATAACATTTAAATGGGTATGACCATTTTTGTGGTTGGTATTTGGTTGGAAAATGAAAATAAAACTATGGTTTAGATGCGGGCAATTATTGGCAATAGCCGTGTGTGCATGTTTTGCACGTAGTGTAGGGTGGAGATTATTGCCCGTGTCGGATTAAGGACCGAACTATGAGTTGTTTTCAGGCCAAGAAAATTCATACAACCACAAGTGCTGGTATGGGACAGCTCTAACTTATTAAGTTGTTTAAAACTAGCTTTGCACTTGGAAGGCCGGAGTAGTACGAGCTGTTTCTTAATGAATTGCTCGACGGGACGTCCACACCGAGGTGATCATGGATTAAACGTCTACCAATATAACGATGTACGCCATATTGTGGGTAGTTCCATCATTTCTATGCTCGAGTTCTTACTCCACAAAATGGGTTTGTCGTCATCGTCTTTGGTGCAAAGTTAGGTTTAAATAATGTAAAAGTTATAACATGACTCTCTGCGGCACACCAAAGGCGGTGTGCAAATATCGATTGCTCAAAGAGTCACCATGTCTTGTGGGGAAAGTCAGATACCTCTGCAGAGTGTAAAACTAATCGATTAGCGCGTCATGATCATGGACACTTGGTAAAGTCATCACATAGTTAGTTGCTTTGCTTATTTTCCTAAAAAGTGGTTTCTACCACGTGTTGGTCATTTCACTGTAAAGCGGAAAGAAATGATTTTAAGTATGATCAAGATACCCAAACATTCGTAATTTATTGATGCTTACATTCTATCACTTTTAATATTAAATTGCTTTTATTTAAATTTCATTTTGCAATCTAATATTCTCAGATTTACATTTCAAACCACTTTGTGCAAATTAACCTTAATAGCCTTTCTTTGAAATGGCTGCATGTATTTTAGGTCTTGCATAAGTCTTGCGAGTACGTAAGTACTCAACTTGCCATCGTTGATATTTTTAGGTGAAGAAATGATTTCCCATTTAATCTTACGTTGATGCAGGATACGGGAATTTAACGATGACTATTTCTAAGGATTTTCCTTGTCGCTGTTCGTGGGACAATGGGTTAAAAGGCACACTACAGGATGTTGTCTCCCCGCAGCTTTACTTTTGGTATTGTAAAAATAATATGTAATCTTACTTCACTGTGTAATAAAGTTTGTGTATGACTGTGATAACAATTTGTATTTGTGCGCATTAGCTACCGATCATGGGACTAGTATCAGATGCACATGGTATCCATTTTTGGTATTGATTTATCAAAAATGGGGCCTTACAAGTTGGTATCGAGCCATGTTGATCGTAGGAAACCTAGGGTAGTCCAGGGAGTAATAAAGACCTAAAACTTGACATTAGGTTGCAACCAAACTAAAATTTTGAATTAGGCATCTTACAGTCTATTCTTTATATGCATGAAACTCCTCTTTGGTTATGCGATACTTGTTAATAACTCTTTCCTATTTTTAATTTCTCTAGAATCTTTTCTTCCAAAGATTACTTTCTCGTCTTACATTTAATCAGAATACTAATTCCTTGTTAAATGTGCGATGGGCTGATATACCCCATGTTACACTTCCACTAATAGGAGAATTCGCATGGCGGGAATTCTTACTCGCTTGCTAGAATTACGCCCATTTTCCGAAAATCCACGATATATAGTATTCCACGCTGCAGCTTAGTTCTCATCTCTGTGGAATACATAGCTAGGTGGATATTCCTACCCGAGATGAGGACAAAGAAGAGTTTTTGTCTTTGAGGGTCCCGGATCTTCTCTCATGATGGCTATGAATGAAGCCGCCTATATGGCCATTGTCGGTTTGTGCCACATTTTACCCGAATCGGCAAAGGGTATATAGGAGGATTCCTCTAGGCCACCAGTGGGGATAATAGCTATATGGATGCCATCGGGTTACAAAATCCCACTTTACGTAACCTAGTGGAATTCATAAATGCCTCGACCATGATTGCCGTCGCAATAATCGAATCTGAGGAGGCGCGCCGCCGTAGCATTCCTAGAGAATGCCATCGCTACTGTGTTGCCGAGGTATTGTCCTCGCCGCGATTCGGGCAATTCCTCGGACACTGCGCTCGACGACACCCCAAGACCACCTAGGTGTCGCCAAAGCGAGGATGTCGATGATAGGAGTCACCCTAGATTACCGAGCATCCGTAGACCCCATAGTTTTCCTCGCGGCATCCTCGGATACCGCAGAGCATCATTGTCAGAGACCCTTATCCTCCCGATGCCGAGAGTTCTAGTCGTAGGGATAGTAGCACCCGTGAGTTGCTAGATAATGAGTAGTATTAGAGGAAGTTTTGGTTGTGCCCTTTTATGTAGTAACGTCAAAAATAAATGCTATGTTTTGGTTGTGAATATTATGAAGTGAAATAAAGTTCTTGCTTTATATTGTTTTGGGTGCTTTTGGTTCCTACTCAGAAATATTTAACTTTCGCTAATATTTTTACGACGCTGTGATCCGTAATAATAGTAATCAAGTTGTGCTTTTAAAACATTTGGTAACAACCGAGATTAAAATTAAAGTAGATCTTAATTCATTAATAATCCTGCTCCAGATGCTCGCAACCCGGTCCTTGGATGAGATTCGGGAGTGAGGAAACCCCGAACTCACCCTCGGCGAGTGACTTCGCCACTCCACCCCACCTAATCCATCCATCCGTCGGCAACCGAGGATCTTCGTCGCGTCGTCCAAGCCGCCGGGATTCGCCGCCTCCTCAAGTTCAAGATGAAGAAGTTCCAGAGGGACGGCTGCGTGGCCGCCAACCATGGCTCAAGTGCTTGCGATGATAGAACAGGTCGCCAGACGAATACCTGTTGCTTCAAAGTAGCTTGGTGCAAGGTGTGAATAACCTTGGTGCTTCAAGTTCTAGGCCCGGTTTTGGTGAAAACCTCATCACCCAAGTTGGGAGAATTCTTGAAGACTCGGCCTCCAACCTTTTCATCTTCATCGATCCACACGCCGATGATTGGTTACGAGCTATTGAAGCAAGTTGACCATTGCTCAATGCAATGATCATGAGAAGGTCCTTTATGCATCGTACCAACCCGTGGAGCCGCTGCGATCGTGGGAAAATTTCCAAGCGCAAGGCCCCAAGGTCAAGAAGTTACTTGGGATGTTTTCCGAGAAGCTTTCAGAAGACGATATTCCTTCGAGCTTGGTAAATTTAAAAGACGGAATTTCTTGACTGCGCCAAGGAAATATGTCCGTAATGGAGTATCTTCACCGCTTCAATTACCTTGCTCGCTATGCGCCATCGAAGTCGATTCGAAGCCGAAGAATCGAGCACTTCCGGACAATCAATAATGAAGTTAAGCATCTTCTCGCCATTCATGACTTCCACGACTTCCAAACACTCATGGACAAGGCTATAATCGCGAGCATAGTTCACGTGATGTTATGGAAAGTCGAAGAGGAAGTGGATGGCGCGAAAGTCGCCACCAATTTGCCAAGGCCGCGCGTTGGTCAGCCGACCAATGTTCGACCTCCTCTGCCTCGTCAGCAGCAGCAGCAAAGGCGTCAAGGTCAAGCACCCGCCCCAAAGAAATTCTTCCGTTCGTCCCTCGAGCGGCAACGAAGGGAGGACTTCTGGAGTTCAGAATCAGGCAGCCGGTGTGACCTGCTATCATTGCAAAGAGCGTGGGCATTATGCAAATGCCTGCCCTAAAAGAGGTCAAGCGTCAGGTCAGCAGTCGTCGCAGGGAGTTCAGAGACCCCCAGGTCGACCTTCAGGAGCTGGGAATTCTCAGGTTGTCAAGCCTGCTGCAGCTCTTAATCGCAGTGCGAGTAGCGGTCGTCTCCATCATGTGACCGCTGAAGAAGCAAGTGAAGCGCCAGATGTGGTACTGGGTATGTTTCCTGTGCACTCGGTACCTACTTTGGTATTATTTGATTCTGGAGCATCGCACTCGTTTATTTCTAAGAAATTTGTCGACGTAATAACTTAGAAGTTGATCTCCTCTCGCCAAAATGATAATCTATTCCCGGTTCACCATGAATTCAATTAAGTTTTGTCCTAAGGTTAGCATTGAAATTAATGGAGTTATGTTTCATGCTGACCTTATCCTTATAGAAACCTCAGGGTTAGAAGTAATCCTTGGTATGGATTGGTTGTCTAAGTTTAAAGGATGCATAGATTGTGCCAATCGATCTATTTCCTTGGTTAGCCCTGAAGGAATTCCAGTTCATTTCTCTTCCATCCAAAGTTCTTCGAATTCTCAAGCTTCCCTTTGTTCAGCCATAGTAAAAGATCTTGGCCAGATTCCAATTGTCTCCGAGTTCTCTGATGTTTTTCCAGATGAGTTGCCAGGCCTGCCTCCAGATAGGGATATAGAGTTTGTCATAAATCTTGTCCCTGGGACAGCGCCTATATCCAAGCGTCCTTATCGAATGCCCCCAGATGAGTTAGTTGAACTAAAGAATCAAATTCAAGAGCAATTAAGAAAAGGCTTTATTCGACCTAGCTCTTCTCCTTGGGGTAGTCCAGTTCTTTTTGTGCCTAAAAAGGACGGTGGAATACGCATGTGCGTGGACTATCGTGCATTGAATGATGTCACAATTAAGAATAAATATCCTTTGCCTCAGATCGATGATCTGCTTGATCAATTGACCGTGCCCAAATCTTTTCAAAATTGATTTAAGACATGGGTACTATCAATTGAAAATCGAGACGTAAGATATTCCTAAAACCGCTTTTACCACTCGTTACGGTCTATATGAATATACTGTGATGTCTTTCGGACTTACAAATGCTCCTGCTAATTTTATGTGCCTCATGAATAAAATTTTCATGGAGTATTTGGATAAGTTCGTAGTGGTATTCATTGACGATATCCTCGTCTATTCGAAATCCGAAGAAGATCATGCGCATCATTTGCGTAAGGTTCTTGAAAAGCTTCGAGAGCATAAGCTTTATGCCAAATTCGAGAAATGTGAATTTTGGCTAAAAGAAGTTGCTTTCCTTGGTCATATTCTTTCGAAAGGTGGTATTTCTGTTGATCCCAGTAAAGTCAAAGCTGTTTTAGACTGGGAAGCTCCTCAATCCGTTCAAAAATTCAAGTTTTCTCGATGCAGCGGGATATTATCGCCGCTTTATCGAGAACTTCTAAAATCGCTCGCCCTTTGACCCAGCTTCTCAAGAAAGAAAAGAGGTTTGAGTGGACACCTGAATGCGAAGGAAGCTTTCAGGAATTAAAGAAAAGGTTAACAACAGCTCCTGTGCTAGTGTTACCCGATGTCCATAAAAGCTTTGATGTTTATTGTGATGCTTCAAAGAATGGGCTTGGGTGTGTGCTTATGCAAGAAGGAAAAGTCGTAGCTTACGCTTCGTCGATTCATGACCTCATGAGCTCAATTATCCGACTCATGATCCGAATTAGCCGCGGTAGTGCACGCTTTGAAAATTTGGCGTCATTACCGATTGGAAACAAATGCGGTGTATTCACGGATCATAAGAGTCCAAATATTTCTTCACCCACTGATCTAAATTTAAGACAATGAAGGTGGCTAGAGTTGATAAAAGATTACGACCTTAGCATTCAATACCATCCCGTAAAGCCAATGTCGAGGTGATGCTCGAGCGAAAACTTCATTGCCTTTCTGTTTCATCTTTGACCGATCAATCCGATCTGGTAAAAGATTTCCAAAAGCTTAATTTGGGAGTTGTCGAAAAAGGTTATTTGGCCGCCCTAGTGGTGCAACCAACCCTTAAATCCCAGATTAAATCTGCTCAGCTCAAAGATGAAGCAATTATCAAAATCCGTGAAGAGTTGAAGCAAGGAAAGGAATTCAAATTCCATGAAAGTTCAGATGAAGTGCTTATGTTCGAAAATCGAATATATGTTCCTGATGATCCGGGGTTAAAAGAGTTAATTCTCAAAGAAGCCCATGAGTCTCCTCTCAATTCACCCCGAAGTACAAAGATGTATCAAGACCTCCGTCAGAATATTGGTGGCCCGGTTTGAAAAGGATATCGCGCATATGTCGCAACTGTGATGTATGCCGCCGTGTCAAAGCCGAGCATCAACGCCCCGCAGACTTTTGCAACCTTTGAAGATACCAGAGTGGAAATGGGAAGATATCAAGATGGATTTTATTATCGGTTTGCCAAGAACCGTGAAAGGGCATGATTCCATTTGGGTAATCGCTGACCGTCGACTAAAGTGGCTCACTTTATTCCGGCCAAGACTACTCATTCGGAGATAAGCTTGCCGAGTTGTATCCGGAGAATATTGTCCGCCTTCATGGCGCCCCAAAGACAATTGTTTTCGACCGAGGTTCCCGCTTTACTTCGTTTCGAAAGTTTGCACCGCCTTCCGGGACTAAGTCAATTTCAAGATGACTTATCATCCTCGCATGATGGACAAACGGAAAGGACCAATCGATTTTGAAGACATGTTAAGAGCCCGTGTCTCATCATACGGCTCTAATTGGGAGAAAAGTTTGGCCTTCGCCAATTCTCTTATAATAACAGCTTCCAATCTAGTCTGCAAGTGTCGCTTTTGAAGCGCCAGATGGAAGGAAATGTCGAACCCTCTTTCTCGTCCGGTTGGAGAAAGAAAATTCTTCGCCTAGATCTTATTCAAGAAGCTCAAGAGCAAGTGGACATGATCAAAAGCCGATCAAAGAAGCTCAATCTCGTCGAAGAGTTACGCCGACAATCGCCGCCGTGAACTCGATTCGAAGTTGGTGACCATGTTTATCTCAAAGTCTCGCCTCTTCGTGGAATTCGCCGATTTCAAATCCGTGGGAAGTTGGCTCCTCGATTCATTGGACCGCTTTGCATCATTGAAAGATGGGTGAGATGGCATATCGCTTAGAATTGCCACCTCAACTATCCGACGCTCATAACGCCTTCCATGTATCTCACCTTAAGAAATGCCTTCGTGTTCCTCCGACCTCGGCTGATTTGGAAGGGATAGATCTTCACCAGATTTATCTTATCGGGAGCATCCATTCAGATTTTGGAAGAAGCCGAACGCCAAACAAGAAACAAGACCATCAAGATGTTGAAGGTGCAATGGAGCAATCATATCAAGACGGCTACATGGGAAAGAGAAGATCACCTTCGCCAAGAGTTCCACGATTTCTTCTAGTCATCTCCAAATCTCGGGGACTAGATTTACATAAGGAGGGTAGATCTCAGAATAGCCTCAAAAATCATAAAATAAAGAAAATGAAATAAAAATATTTTGTGTATTATTTTCGAAATTTCTGAATTTCCTGGATTTTCTGAATATTCTTTTGGCTTTTCTTTAATGCAAAATGTGAAATGAAGAATATAGTAAATAGAAAATGGTAAAAAGTAAAAATGTTAATTCAACAAAAATTTACCAAAGTTTCTAAAAATATCTGAGGGCTCTCCTCAGCTTGCTTAAGTCGGTGGGTAAGCTGAATTTATAAAAATAACAATTAATCAAAGATAATCATGGGTAAAAATCTCAGGGTAAAATGGTAAAACAATTTGGTAAAAATATCTGTAGATCATCCTGACCCAAAATTTTTATCTTGCCGACATCAAAACAGTATCAACCTCCTGTAAAAATATTAATAATTTACTAAATAATTTTATAATTTTAAAAATTCGAAAACAGTGAATAAATAATCTGGAAAACAGTAATGTCAGAATTTTTAAAAATTAAATAATAATAATTAAAATCTGTAATTTTTACAGAAGGTGTAGAATGTCATTTTAAATCATCATAAAAAGTTTTGTAAAATAATAACTTCATTTAAATCGCAAATTAAAATAAAAACAGAATAGGCAATGCAGTAACTGTTGCAATGTCAGAATTTTATAAAAATCATCATGCATCATAAAATGTCGAAAATTTTTCAGGAGGCTGGTAATATCCTTGCCGACCTATGGTAAAAATTTCATAAATTTTCGTGCCCGTTTGAACGTTGAAATTTCCGTTGAAATCCCGTTCGGTCGTGAGGCTTCTCCGAGTTCTTTTTCGCTCTCGACATGTGGGCCCGGGCTGTCGGTGAGACACCTCAGCCAACAGCCGCTGCCAGCTCGCCCCACGCCACAGCGACCCGCCGCGCCTTCTTCCTCCCCTCTCTCGCCTCTCTCCGCGCCGACGTCGCCTCTCGGTTTTTCTCTCACCCACAAGCAAACCGCCTTTCTCTCCTATATAAACCCCTCTCGTGCGTTCGCACCGACCTAGCCGTGCCCTGCAAACCCATTCCGCCGCTGCTTTGGTCGTCTTCTCCGCGACAAAAAAACCACAAAGAGGTCAAAACTCGCAATCCACCGCCTCACCCATTCCAATCCAATTCCTTCTACCAAGCATCCTAGAGCCTCCAGAACTTATCCCGAGCCCCTACGAAACCCATTCTTCCCGGCAAGCTCCTCCGCCGTGTTCTTCTTCCGCCGCCACCGCATGCGGTGAGACCTCTATTCCGCCGCCATTCTTTGAACTAAACCCATAAATGGGATCCTTGAAGTCCACCGATGCTTTTGGTAGTGATCTTCAAGCTCGGGAAGGTCTCGCTTTGCGAACGCCGGTGAGCCGTGAGCTCCGCCGCCCTCTCCGGCAGCGAGCCGCCCCGCCATCTCTCGCCGGCGCCACCACCCAAAGATGCGCACAAGTGTCTTTGAGCATGAATCCGAACCCATTCCGTGATTCCGGCCGTGCTCGCCCGCCGTGAGCTCGTCTTGCCGCGGTCTGCTGCTCTGTCACCGCTAAGCGGGCCCACTGTCACCACAGCGTCTGTTGTCAAGGCCACCGACATCGCGGACCCGCTTGTCGGCCACAGCCTAGCAGCACAGACGGTCGGCGACCGATGGGCCCGACTTGTCGGCGCCTCAAGCGCGTTCCGCCCGAAATGGAAAGCGCGTTTTCGCGCGAAAGCGCATTTTCCATTTTCGCAATTTTCGATTTTTAGTATTTAATCAAAACCTAGATATTCATTTAGCCATATCTTTCAAATCATTTAACCAAATCTGATGAAATAAAATTCTAAATTCATCTAAAATCCAGTAGATTCAGAATATGCAAAAATATTTCAGAATTGAATTTTATTTGAAATTCGAATTTAAATTCAAAGTAAAGGTTAGAAATATGCCATTCATGGAAATTTTGCAAATAACCTCCAAATTTAGTAAAATAAATTTTATTAGAATCCTTGTAATCTCAGGAACCAGAATCTGTAAAAATACTTAGGTGTGTTGTAAGAAAAATCTAAGTTATAAAATAAGTAGAAAATAATGCAATAATGGTTTAAATAGATCAAATCTTTAAATTGCAAAAGAAAACAAATAACTCATGTAACCATTCCTGAAATTATGAAATCATTTTATTTGAATATTTCCATCTGATTTCTTTTTGGCCTTATTGAAATTTGGTATTTATTCTATGTCGCCTTCGACGTAGAACCCGATTTAACCCTGACGCTCGACGACCGTGAGTTTGAAGTCGAGGATAGTCAACAAGGCAAGCAAACCCCTTTGATCATATTGATCCCAGTTTTATAAATGTTTTCATTAAATGTTTTATCGCATACTTTACTTTTATTAAAGTCTGCTATATTTTGGGTATTGGTAGTTGTACCTATTGTCACATAGAACTTCCTTGATAAGTAGGAAATTGAAAACCTTGAAAACCCTAGATTAGCTTAGACAATATTTAATGTCAATCTAGGTTACTCACATTTAGTGAAATGCTTAGCCAAAGCTAAATGAGTTAAAACTGTGAAATGATTAAAGACTTTGGATATAACATTTAAATGGGTATGACCATTTTTGTGGTTGGTATTTGGTTGGAAAATGAAAATAAAACTATGGTTTAGATGCGGGCAATTATTGGCAATAGCCGTGTGTGCATGTTTTGCACGTAGTGTAGGGTGGAGATTATTGCCCGTGTCGGATTAAGGACCGAACTATGAGTTGTTTTCAGGCCAAGAAAATTCATACAACCACAAGTGCTGGTATGGGACAGCTCTAACTTATTAAGTTGTTTAAAACTAGCTTTGCACTTGGAAGGCCGGAGTAGTACGAGCTGTTTCTTAATGAATTGCTCGACGGGACGTCCACACCGAGGTGATCATGGATTAAACGTCTACCAATATAACGATGTACGCCATATTGTGGGTAGTTCCATCATTTCTATGCTCGAGTTCTTACTCCACAAAATGGGTTTGTCGCCATCGTCTTTGGTGCAAAGTTAGGTTTAAATAATGTAAAAGTTATAACATGACTCTCTGCGGCACACCAAAGGCAAGTGCAAATATCGATTGCTCAAAGAGTCACCATGTCTTGTGGGAAAGTCAGATACCTCTGCAGAGTGTAAAACTAATCGATTAGCGCGTCATGATCATGGACACTTGGTAAAGTCATCACATAGTTAGTGTTTTGCTTATTTTCCTAAAAAGTGGTTTCTACCACGTGTTGGTCATTTCATTGTGTGGAAAGAAATGATTTTAAGTATGATCAAGATACCCAAACATTCGTAATTTATTGATGCTTACATTCTATCACTTTTAATATTAAATTGCTTTTATTTAAATTTCATTTTGCAATCTAATATTCTGTATTTACATTTCAAACCACTTTGTGCAAATTAACCTTAATAGCCTTTCTTTGAAATGGCTCGCATGTATTTTAGGTCTTGCATAAGTCTTATGAGTACGTAAGTACTCAACTTGCCATGTTGATATTTTTAGGTGAAGAAACAGATTTCCGACTTAATCTTACGTTGATGCAGGATACGGGAATTTAACGATGACTATTTCTAAGGATTTTCCTTGTCGCTTTTCTGTGGGACAATGGGTTAAAAGGCACACTACAGGATGTTGTCTCCACTGCAGCTTTTACTTTTGGTATTGTAAAATAATATGTAATCTTACTTCACTGTGTAATAAAGTTTGTGTATGACTGTGATAACAATTTGTATTTGTGCGTACTAGCTACTGATCATGGGACTAGTACTGTATGCACATGGTATCCATTTTTGGTATTGATTTATCAAAAATGGGGGCCTTACAATATTGGAAGACATGTTAAGAGCCTGTGTTCTATCGTATAGCACTAATTGGGAGAAATGTTTTGCATTCGCTGAATTCTCCTACAAAAACAGCTTCCAAGCTAGCCTCCAGATATCGCCTTTTGAAGCACTTTATTGAAGAAAGTGCAGAACTCCTCTCTTTTAGTCTGAAGTAGGTGAAAGGAAATTCTTTGATCCAGATCTGATCCAAGAAGCCCAAGAACAAATGGATATGATTAGAATTCAACTAAAAGAAGCTCAGTCCCACCAAAAGAGCTACGCCTACAATCATCGATGTGAGATCATGTCTACTTAAAAGTCTCACATCTTCGCGGTGTTTGTCATTTCCAAATCCATGGGAAATTAACACCTCGATATATTGGACCTTATCATATCCTCGAGAAGAAAGGTGAGATGGCATACAAGCTAGAATTGCCACCTCAGCTATCCGACGTTCATGATGTTTTTCACGTATCTCAACTCAAGAAGTGTCTCCGCGTCCCCACCGAGCTCACACACTTGGAGGCTATCGATCTGAAATATGATCTGTCGTATCAAGAGTGTCCATTTCGCATTTTGGAAGAAGCTGAATGCCACATGTAGAATCAATCTCACAAGATGCTGAAAGTTCAGTGGAGTAACCACACTGAAGATGAAGCAACATGGGAGCGAGAAGATCACCTTAGAAAAGAATTTCCAGATTTCTTTTAGACCCCGTTAAATCTCGAGGACAATATTTCTGTTAAGGGGGTAGATCTGTAACATCCTCAAAAATCTCAAATAATCAAAATGTGAAATTAAAATATTCAATGTGATTCAATTCTGAATTTCTTCCTTTTTCCCATTTATTGCATTTTGGCCTTTTTGGAAATTGACTTTAACAATAAGTTTTGTGTTTAAACACTGGAAAAGAAGAAGTTACATAAAAAAATTTACAAAATTTATATTTAAATATAAGACCATCATTAGAAACCCCTTGCAAAACCCCAAGGTGGCATGAACGCATTTAATGTGGATAAGGGATTAAAAACTGTAAATTTGAATTAGCAATAGTAAACTTGTCAGAATTTATTAAACATTTACAGACCTCATCTTCATCTAAAAATTTTACCTCATCATCTACAGGACTATAGAGATCTACATAAAAATTATAAAAAATAATAAATCCCATTTATTGCCTTTGAAATTTCAAAAATAGAAATATTAGAAATTTCATAAAATCAATGTCACAATTTCTATAAAATAAATATAAGGATTCATAATCTAAAAATTTTAAAGTAAAATCCTTAAGTCATTAGTAACCCCTAGAAAAAGTTTTAAAAATTTGTAACAACATTGTAATCCTCAAAAATATCAAAAATAGAAAAGGGAAATTCTGTATAGTAGGCATGTTAGAATTTTTATAAATTCTACACATAACATTTTTAGCTGAAAATTTTGAAGAATGATAAATATTGCCTAAGGATTGAGGAAAATAATTCTCAAAAATTTCATACTTGAATTGATAGCTATTGAATGCGAGAAATTTTGAACTGTGAGGAGGGATGAACTTCATTTGCTCTCTATGTCTCTCTTACAGGTGGGACCTTCCGTGTAGCATGACCCCACCAAGTAGCCTCCCTAGCCTTATCTTATTCCCCAGTGAGCATAGCTTCTCCACCTCTATTCCTTTGCCACAACAAGCAGAAGCTAGCGAAATCGCTACCACGGCAACCGAAATTTCGCCACCATCTTAACATAGCCATACACGGCCAAGTCGCTATCCGAGCCCTGCCATGGCGACCTTATCCTCACACTCTACCACTGTGAGACCCCGTTCTGATGAACAGGAACCTCCATGTGATTACTGTGCTATTCCCTGGATCAGTAGCTAGCACTCACATGTTTACAACAATTGGAATCACAACCATACAACAAATATTATTAAGCGGAAGCTATTACATAAAGAAAACTCTTACAAATCAGAGAATAAGCAGCAAAAGAAGCAAAGTCTTGTAGTGTGCCCATCCAACACCCGCAGGCAACCGACAAGGCATAATCCCTAGAAAGATTCGACGAAGAAAAACCCGCAACTCGCGATTTAAAAGGAACCTTCGAAGCTCGACAACTTAACCACCTAAAAACCACATATAAGCAAGGGTGAGTACAATCGTACTCCGCAAGACTTGAGCAAAGCCTATAATATATGCAAGCCATTTCAAAGGAGGATACTACAGTTAATTTGCATAAAGCAGAATTGACATCGTAAAACAAGTTATTTACAAACGGAATTTGTAAAAGCATAATTGACTGATATGAAATAAGTAAAGCATAAGTAATATATTCACAACCCATCGTGAATATCGAATAATCCAGAAATGGAATCCATCAATGTCGATCCTTTGACATGAAACAAAAGCTGATAAAACAGGTTCCAAACCAAAACCCAATTTTAGAAAATACCAAAGCATTCTAACATTGGAATGACTTCACCAAGTGTTCATAACCGTGGACACGGCTAATCGATTAGATTTACACTCTGCAGAGGTGTACACTTTACCCACAAGGAATGATCAACCTTTTCGCCAGAACAATTAACACACTTCCTTTGGTGTGTCGGCAAGGAGATCATACAGAGCCGTTACATTATCTAGACGTGGCTTTACACCAGCCCGGGACATTAACCCTCGCCCTGAAGACAGAGACACTCACCCAAGCCGTGGATCCACATTTATCACACACACACCACGTCTCTGTCCAGGGCAAGGCGTACACCGTTGCATTGGTATGTAGAAACCCCACTGCATGCACTGACTGGAATGTCTGTGCAATCTCCCGCCTTCCATAGATGCAAAGCCACATCTAAACAACTTAATAGGCTAAGACCCGCCCACACAAGCCCTCGTGGTTGTACGAAATTCTTGGATCTATAGCGTCCCATTGCTCGGTCCTTAATCCGACACGGGCGATACTCCACCCTAACTACGTGCAAATCCCTCTGCACCTCCGGCTATTGCCAATAATCGCCCGCATCAAAACCATAGTTTTATTTTGGGTTTTTAATCAAAATACCCATGACCAACAGCTTTATTTCCAACATTTTCCATTTCTTAAGAAACAAATTTTGATCTGATCATCATCCACATTTGTTCTAAAAAGCATGGCTAAGCATGGATAGAAGTAATCGCATATACCCACAATGACATTAAGTAATTGTCTAAGCTCAATCTATGGTTATCAAGGTACACATATCCATACTTATCAAGGAAGTTTCATGAGACAACAGGTATAACTACCTTTACCATAAAATAGCGAATTTACAGAAAGTAAACGCGTGCATGAAACATTTTAATAAACACAATGCAAATTAAATACTGGGATCAAGATGGTCAAAGGGGGTGCTTGCCTTGCTTATATATCGTTTACGACGAATACACGATCGCAGCTGACGGAGGCAGCGACGGAGGAAGGGACGTCTGATTCTACACGTCGATCGATCGGAAAATATAGCAAATAATAAACTTCAATAAAGGCGAAAAGAAGACAGACAGAAAATCAAATAAAGATTCATTGCATAAACAGGGATGATTTAGGGTTTGAATTATTTACGACCTCATGATTTAGATACTTACAAATTCATATTCTTAATGGTTTTGAGATAACGAAACAGGGTTTCTTTTATAGATTATCTTCTCTTGTTTTACTAATTCAAGAGGCTAAAATTATGAATTCTAGTATTTAGAACTTCAATTATAGATGCTAAAATTATTTGGATTAAAAGAATTGAAATACCAATTAAAGGAGTTATGCAAAACATACTTAATTCTTTAAGTGATTTGCATAAGAAACGATCTGAAAGGTTATGACCGATAAGGTAGCTAATTAGATTTATTTATAGTTTTTAAGAAGGTTCTGTGATACAAATTTATTAACTTCAAATTCCTTATTACAAAGTTCACTTAATCCTTATTATGTAGGGTTCGCTAAACATAGAACGAAGGGTTATTTGACTATTACAGTTTATATGTAAAACATGATGAAATAAGGTTATTTCTTCGGAATTAGATAGCATATACTTTGAACAACATATCTAGACTGATTTTATACATTTTAGCTTTTAGACGAGACATTATTTTCTTAGTTGAAAACGCTTATATGACATTAAAGGTTACGACAATCATACTTTTTAGGGGTATTCAACTAGCAGGATTTAATTGAAATGAAAGTTGTAAATGAAATATTTTTCTAGAATATTGTATACCATATCCTAAATATCATTTCTAAACTGATTTCTAATACATTTGCATTTAGACGAGAGGTTCTACGGATCGATGAAAAGGCTTGATAGTTCAATTTACTACTCGACTACAGCTCAGCTTTTGATATAAGGTTGCGACTACACCGCCTAGGATAATTTATCTATTTTTTAGGCATTAATAGGGCATGACACTAGAAGTGATTCAGAGTTGGTTTCGCGACAATTGACTTTTATCCGCGATGTTTTTCCTATAAACGATCATTAGGGTTTAACATTATTTTATTTCAACCTAGCACTAACATAAGATATTTTCACCTAATCAGCAAGGGTACTATTTTTCAAAGCTACAGGATTTGGTTTCATCAAATTCAGAGTTCATTTGCGAAAGTTACAACTATTCCAATTACGCAAGTATATACATTTTGACTATTAAACATTAACTGTTTCATATAGCAAACTTTAAATGTTATTTTATATCTGGAAACCTTGTACTGCTAGGAATATATCAAAACTATTTTGGTGATCATTTGAATTCATTTGACCCATAATCTAACTACTCAACTTTATATACAAATATACATGCACTTTATGTTATAAGTCATTTCATACTTTTCAAGATAATTCAAATCAAGTTCATTTATTACTTATTTTGGAAAATCAAGGTATTCTACTGCCATGTTAATATTTATAAATCAATTTTACTTATTCCATGTTTCTTTTACTCAAATTATGTATTTTTGAATTTCCAATGCATTGAATACTATCTTTTAATAAAAAGTATTTCAAACAATAATGAAATTTAAATATTTTTATATATTTGAACTCCTGGAAACATGATTACTTCACTAAAATTGGTTCCACTCATTTTTAAGTTTATTTACAACTTTTTAACATGAAGTGTGTTTTTAGCCCTTTTCTTTAAATTTGAATTTCAAATTTATCCAGTGAACATTTTCAAAATATTATTTTATATTCTGAAAGAACTAGATTTTAGATGAATTTAGAATTTGATTTCACTCAATTCGGAGTTATAATTCAAAAGTTATCAACGTTTGAAGAGACTCGGGTATACCTAAATGCTGAAAAATGGAGAATACGTTTTCCTTACAGTGAAGGCGCCTTCACCGTTGAACTGGGTTCTTTTGTGCCACCGCCAGGGGTCCCACGGTTCAGTGAGGGAAAAGCAGGGCGCGCTAGGGCTGCTCGTCGGCGCGCGAAGGAGCGAAGAGAGGTTCGCCGAGGGCCCGCGAGCATCACGGTCATGGCGCGCTGGGAGGTGCCGGCCACCGGCGGGGTGGCTGAGCGGGCTGCCACCGGTGGCTGCGGCGGTGGAAGGTGAGGCTCACGGAGAAGAAAATGAGGCCAGCCGGTGGAATCGGTAGCACTTTAAGCATCCATGGGGTCTGGGCATTCCATTTTTCTAGTTGGCCGGGGCGGAAACGGGCTGTGGAGGTGCGCCACCGTTGGCCGACCGCGGAGAAGAAATGGGCACGGTGGCGGCAAAATCTCGAACAACCTGAGCTGAAATTGAGCCGTGGGTTGGTCTTAGGATTGTGCCTAGATGCCTCTGGTGAAGTGATTCGGAGCAATTTTCACCGAGCTAGTAGAATTTGGGCTTTTCCCCTTTTCTGCTTTTCTGGCGAAAATGGCGAAAGGATCTGGGTTTCGGCTTGATCATTTGGTTCTGAGGGTGAATGAGGAGAAGGGGAAGCCTCAATGTGATGCGTAGTTGGTATTTATAGCCGA
Source organism: Otatea glauca (assembly GCA_036346275.1). Lineage (NCBI taxonomy): Eukaryota > Viridiplantae > Streptophyta > Magnoliopsida > Poales > Poaceae > Otatea > Otatea glauca. Next base: position 18,267,879 of record CM070714.1, read on the forward strand.
GGAACGAGTTCACCAGGGTTTGAACATGGAAGAAGAGGTGCGGCTCGGTTTGACGCTTTGCGCGATGAAGTGGTGCGAGGTCTCTCCGACAAGAATTGACATGAGGTCGACCGGGTATGGCGCACGAGAACCAAGGGAGGCATGGCTTTGGTCGGCAGCAGGCGCACCGACCCAAGCGGAGCTCGCGAAGGCTCGGGAGAAAGATCGAGTTTGTCTCGGGCGAGAGGGGAGGAAGAGAGGAGGCAGTGAGATCAGAGGCTGACGGGTGGGTCCCGGGGCCACTGGCAGCGGGAGAGACCGGTTTTTCCGTTCCTTCCAACGAGCCGTTACGGACAAGGGGATGGCCCACACGTCGGTGAGTGAAAGTGAGGCAGAGGATAAGTTTCAGCCGGACAGCTCCATGTGAGCACTAAATTCGCTATCAAATCAACATAAAATTTTACAACACTTTTTGACCGAACTCTACTGGTAGTTTCTAACCTTCAGTAAAAATTGTAGGTTAAAATAACGCATGGTTAAATTTTAGAAATTCTGACACTGTAGGTTTGTACAGGATTTAAATTTCGGTTTTGTATTTATTTAAAGGTTCAAACATTATTATTTATTTCTGAAACTTTTATGAGGGGTTATATATAGGTCAAGTATGTCTCTGTAAAAGTTTCAAGTCAAAATATTTGGTATTTATTTTATATAAATTCTTACATGGCAATTTCCAGGTTTTTAAAGCCTCTGTTTTGAAATCTTTATAAGGTCTAAATGACAAGATAAAATTCTGAAATTTTTACCAGAGATAGGCGTTACACTTAGGGTGTTTTGGTAATTTTTTCAGATTCAGATAAACGACGAATATTTTTCATTAATTTTGACTTGCACTGTTTCTAGTCAAAAAGAGGTGACATTAATTTTATTTACCCATTTTTCTGTGCATAAAATTTTACTTCTTGATTTTACTGACTTACCAGATTGGTTATAGTTCCATGGTAATTTTTCTAAATTTTTACTTTTACCATTTTATCTTTTTACCATTATCCATTCCTTTAATTCTATTTGTTTGATTTTCATTCAATACAAAAAATCCAGGGAAAATCCAAATAAATTTCAATCATGTCAAGAAAAATCAGAAATAAATATATTCAAATTCAAAATATTAATTTTCATATTATTCCATTTTTCGGGATGTTACAACCACCTGAAAACCCTACCCAGCTAGCCTTCTTCTGCCCCTCTCGCTCGCATGACACATCCCCTCTGCCGCGGCAAGGGTGGCACCAACCAAACCTAGCCACGGCACAGCCCACGTCTACAACTCGCCCATACCGTTGCCACACCTCTACCACGGCAATCATTTCTTTGCAACTTGTGCTGCCATGGCTGAGCTTGCCCTGTTCTAGTGCTGCAACTTGAGCCACCGTTCACACCTTCTCCTTCGCCTATAAAAGCCGTCCCCCACCTCATTCCGTTGCACATATACATTCATGCGCTCCCTCACACCTCACCCTTGAGCATTGCTCGACCTGAGCCTCACCAAATTACCGCTAAGGCCGCCATTACCGCAAAAACGTAGCAAAAGGGGGAAAATTCGATTGAGGCGACTCAGTAAGAAATATTCCAATTCGTCAATCCTAGAGCCTCTCCATGCATCCCTAAGCTCCTTACCATCGTCATTTTCAATTTGGACCAATCAAAAACACCACCGCGACTTCATCTTCTTCCTCCACTCCGGCCAACCAATGACGGTGACTTGCGGCTAACCACAAACCTCATTAACTGGTAAAATGGAACTCTTACGACGTCTTGATGTTTAATCCATAATTACCCGAGCACAAAGCTGGCTTCTTCTAGCTCTCTGGCCATTTGGCCATGGTGTCGCCGCACTGCTTCGATGGTGCACCACCTCCGATTGTCGTCGACTGTGTCTGATCCTTTCCCTGTGTTCACCAAGGCCCCTGGCCTGTTTCTCATCGAGCCACTGGCCACCCAATTCCGGCACCACATCGCCGCTAGCGCAGTGAGACCGCCGTGTCAGTTGGCGTGCAAGCTCAAGCCATTCAAATTGCGCAATGCGCTTTCATACTGCGAAAACGTATTTCGCCATTTTCCAGGAATTTTCCAAACCGAGAGCATTCAAACTTTAATATCTTTTGAATTTCAACTCCAAATCTAGTTAGATAAATTTATAAATTCATATAAAATCATGAATTTTCACAATATGTAAAACATTTTAATTTTGAATCATATTTTAAATTATTTGCATTTAAATTTGTATAAAGCTCTAATATGGATAGTAATAGAAATATGTAAACCATAAAATATAAAATAATGAAATAAATTATGCATGCTCTTGAGATCATCAAAAACCTATATCTGCAAAATATTTAAGTTTGAACATAATTTGAATTTGTTTTTGTAAATAGATCATTTCCTAATGCAATAAAAATATAAATAGCAAAAAGTAGTGCATGAATATTCAATAATAGTGGGACTTTTTAAACCTTAATAAATATATGACACCATTTAATGCTACAAAGGTAAAAGTATTCGAACGTAATTTGCACTTCATTCTTTCAAATGAACCCCAGAGGTCAGAACCCGATCTGATGCTTTATGTGAGACCCCGTTCTGAATGAACAGGAACCTCCATGTGATTATTGTGCTATTCCCTGGATCAGTAGCTATCATTCACATGTTTACAACATTTATATCATAACCATACTCGCAAACAAACAGAAAGACATACATATCAGCATTAATTATACAGAGTTTAGTACAAATTAAAACATTTAACAACGGAAACAAAATAGAGTCGAATAACTCCAAACAGCCTTGTGGTTGCCCACTAAACCCCCAAGCAACTGACTAGGCACCCTAGAAGAGACCATTGTCGAAACCCCCCGAGACCTGCCTGGAAGAGAGCGTCGTCTAGCAATTCGCAGTCTTTGTCCTCTGAGACAGCAAATGCAAGATTGAGTACATTGGTACTCAGCAAGTCTTATAGTGGTTCACAGATGCAAATAATAAATATGCAGGCTGAAGAATAAACAGGCTATGGTTATGTTGCAGTTGCACAAAAGCATTAAAAATGTATAAGTATGCTAGATTGCAATATCGCATTTTAATAAAAGCAAATGGGAAACAATATGTTAAGCAATTATCCCAGATTTTCAACCCAGTCTACCCGACTGCATATGTCCCCGGTGTCGATCCTTTGACCCAAAAACAGGTTACAAAACAGTTTCCAAAACCAACCCCATTTTCCAGAAAGTATCAAAAGACTCTAGCATGAAATAACGTCACCAAGTGCCCTTGACCGCGGGCACGGCTAATCAATTAGATTTACACTCTGCAGAGGTGTACAACTTTACCCACAAGGAATGATCAACCTCTTTTGCCAGGCCAGTTAACACACTTCCTTTGGTGTGTCGGCAAGGAGATCATACAGAGTCATTACATTATCTAGACGTGGCTTTACACCAGCCCGGGACGTTGGCCCTCGCCTTGAAAACAGAGACACTCACCCAAGTCGTGGATCCACATTTATCACACACAACACCACGTCTCTGTCCAGGGCAAGGCGTACACCGTTGCATTGGTATGTAGAAACCCTTACAGGCAGACCTGACCGGAATGCCCGTGCTATCTCCCGCCTTCCATAGATACAAAGCCACATCTAAACAACTTAATAGGCTAAGACCCGCCCATACAAGCCCTCGTGGTTGCACGAAAACTTGGATTCACCGTCCCATCGCTCGGTCCTTAATCTGACACGGGTGATACTCCACCCTACACTACGTGCATCTCCATTTGCACAACCGGCTATTGCCAATAATCACCCGCGTCAAACCATAGTTTTATTTGAGGGATTTTATAGCAACCTATCAGTAACCATTTCCCAAAAAGGACCATACATTGGTTGAAAAGACTGAAACACATAACGAATAGCTTAAGCAGGAATATTACGCTAGCAGTTATACCCAAAATAACATTAAGCATGTCTAATTCAAACTAAGGTTTACGAGGTTCACATGTCCATACAGATTAAGGTAAACCATAATGTACAGGATTAACTACAGTTCCAACCCAAATTAGCACTTCTATAGAGAATTATCCGGATGCATCATACATAGACAAAAACAACATAAGGTAAGTAAATTATCAGGCTCAATATGCTCAAGGAGTTTCTTGCCTTGCAGCTCACTGTCTGGTACAAATTCTGGATCTGCGATAGAGTCGTCTTCCTCCTCAGGAATGTCGGTGTCTACACGTTGAGAAAACGAGGAACAAGAAAACATTAGTAAACTCCAAATGGGCAAAAAGAAAACAGACAGCAAAGACAAACACCAATTAATTACACCAAGACAGGGGTTGCCCTAAAAGAATTATTTCAAATTAAATTTTGAAATTAAAATGCAACTATTATTTAGATTAGGAAAACTAGTTCATTAACTTCTTTAGAAGGTAACATGAAAGAGCAGCACTAGGAGAACATAGCTCTCAACCTTCTCAGTACTTCAAGAAGTGAACACCCAAAACCATGACATTTAGGGTTATTCATCTAATAAGATTTATGTGCAACATCTAATGAAATTAGGGTTTTAATCTTAAAAAAGCTAGAGCATACTTTGGTTAACAATTCTAATGGCTTCTCTTAATCTTTAGGGTTTAGACAAGGCTTGAAATCTACTGTTAAAAAGGCTTAGTTGAAATCTTAACTTGGGATATAAAATTGGCTAAGGAAACAGACTAAACAATATCACTTAAGGTTATTACACTTACGAAAACTGAGTGAAGCACAGCTTACTAATAGAATATTTTTCTGGAATCTAGTAGTACAAACTTTGGTGATCATTTCTACATTATCCTCTCTAAAATTCTCACTTGGATGAGCTACTTTACAAGCTGTTGAAACTGCTGAGTATTTCAATTATCCTGAGAACTATAACAGTTAGGCCTATTTCACTAACTTGTATAACATACCAACTTTAACAAAACGGCTTAATTTCTTCAAAACCTAATAGAACGTACTATATGGAGTGTTCCTATACTATTTTTACATTCTTTCTCATTTAGGCAACCTATTTTACCTATTGATGAAAAGGCCTAAATGATTACAAAATAGCCCTTACAACATCTCAACTTCTACTTTCATTTGCAACTAGATCATTCACTAAATTTCATTCATTTTCTTACTACTATCAGGGCATAGTCTTGTAAACATTTTAAAACTGAATTTGAATTATTTGGAATCTAATATTAGCAGATTACACCTATGTTTACCATTATAACTACTATTTTTCTTCATTGGAAAAGCATCACTCATACTTTTTCCTAAACATTTTTACCCAAATGAGCTTATACTGGTACATGACTTCTCAACTTAAGTTTTATCCATATAAACTTCAATTTACATGTGTTTTCACTCATTTATCCTTCTACACATTAATATTTCATTCTATTTGAACATAAGGCTTAACTAAGTAATCTATAATTATTTTTTTACACAATTGAAGTGTTCACAACCAGTGGTTTCATAAAACTTATCTCATTCCATTTAAACTTTATCTGCAAATATTTTTAATTAAATGGTTCTACTCACACCTAAGTGTCTCTCTGAATTTCCTAAAATTGCACATTACTCATCTTTAACTCATTTTTGAATATTATGAATCTACATAATTTTATACGAATTTGGAAATTGGTTTCACTAAATTTGGAGTTCTAGTTCAAAGGTTATTGGCATTTGATTCCAATCGGTTTTCTGAAAAACCATCAAACGCCGGAATACGTTTTCCCTGCTGGAAAACGCCTTCTTCAGTGCGCGCACGGACACATTCAAATGCGCTGACTCACTGACAACCGGGACCCACCAATCAGCGACAGCGGGCAGAGCACCACAGTTTCTGGCACACCGCCGGCGAACCAGCTCCGCCACGGCTGAATTGGTAGCACCATGAGCATCAGCACACTCGTGCGCACCCAGGGGCGGTACCCATTCACCGGGAGGTGGCCGGGAAGGTGGCTGCCACCGTAGGGGTGCGGCGGCGCCATGGCCGAGCAGGCGAAAGCTCAACTGACAGCCTAAATTCCGACGAGCTAGGGTTGGGCTAGCTACAGTGGAGCGAGGGGATTCGGACTCACCGGTCAGCCGGGTCGGAGAAGGCCTGAAACGAGCTGCCATCGTGCGCCGGCCGGGAAGAAGAAGGGCGGCGGCGGGACGACGCTGCAAGCAAAAAGAATCCGAAATGGCGGTTGATCAGCAACCTGGTAACGCTAAGAGAGCTCGGGGTGGAGTTGATTTGAAGGATTGGGGAGAGGTTGACCCGAATCGCCGAGTTCCCCTCCTTCGGGCTCTTGCGGACGAACGAGGAAGAAGGCCCCGTGCGAGGCTCTCACTTCTCAGAATGGCAAAAGCGAAGTGTGTGAGGGCGCTGCGACGCGAGTAGAAGGCTTAAGACCCAAGAAAGGGCACTTGAGGCTGAACTCGAGCGCACGGCTTCGGTCGCCTCTTTCTGTGCCGAGCGACGAAGCGGCGCGACCTCTTCTCCAACGTGACGTGGCAGAGGACGATCAAGCACAGGTGAGGGAGGGCTCTACGCGACGTGGAGGGTGGTGATCATGTCCGGACGGGAGTTGTTGCGGCCGGACGGCGAAGGACGGAGGCGTCATCGCCTAGCCTCGGCCGAGAGAAGAACGGCGCCCCCCTAAGGCTAACAAGTGGGACTAGGGCCCACTGGCAGCGTCTGCGCCCTCCTGCTCAACTCACCAGCGCGTCAAGGTTCAATAGAAGCCGGGCCCACTTGTCAGTGAAATAAGATGTTCAACGTGATGGGACTGGACAAGAACTCTCTGGATTTGCATTAGTTTAAGCATCATCCTCAGTCAAACTTTTACCAAAATGTTTGACCAAAACTTACTAGGAGTCATACATCTCCTGTAAAATTTTGAGATAAAAACACTCTCTAGATGATTTACTAAAATTCTGACACTGTGCCCTGCCCTAGATCTTAATTTTCAGATTTTGATTTAATTAAAGGTCCATCTTTCAAGATTTATTTTTGAAACTTTTTTGAAGGATTTATATCCTTTTAAATAGAGTACCCTAAAATTTTCAAGTCAAAATCATGAGCACTTATTTTATAAAAATTTTGACAGTTGTTTTCCCTATTTTCTCAACTCTCTGTATTCGAATTTTTAAAAGGCTTAAACCAACTTATTAAATTATAAACATTTTACCAATGATGTGTTATACAGTCAGGGAACTATATAAATTTTCTTACCTTTACCTTGATGTCAACTATTTTTCATTTAAATTTTTGATTTACTGTTTTTAGTCAAAAGATGGTCATATTATTTATTTATTCCCAATCCTATGCATAAAAATTTTGTTTATTGGTCCCACTGAAATACCAGTGCAGCTTGGGTTACATAGAAATTTTTATTACTTTTAACCACCTACCTTTTTATATTTTTACCTCTTTCCCATTTCTCAATTCCTTTAATCAAGCTTTCACACAATTTAAAACTCCAAGAAAACCAATAAAAATGAATAACACTAGAAAAACTCATAAACATTTATTTTTCCAATTTCATCCGTACATTTTCACTGTTTAAACTTTTTATGATGTTACACTTTAATGATACAACAATTTTCAGAGGTCAGGACCCTTTGATGCTATACAGGTAATGGTATTCAGACGAATATTGAACTTGGACCATACTAATTAAGAATCTATATCATAACATGAACTTAAGAATTCATAATATAAGCAAACAAGTTTAAAAATTGAGAAACCTTTACCTAAAATCTTTTTATAACGACAACCTTCTATTTCAACTCATATTTGAATTTGGTGTTATCTGACTTCTTTTTGCTCTTATCGGATTCGTTGTTTGCCTTGTTTCTTGTTGAACGACGTGTAGTCACCGACGCTTCCGACATCGTCGTTGACGACACCAACTACGACCTCGACTATGTTACCGACATCAACCAGCAAAGCAAGCACCCCCTTTGATAACATTGATCCTAGTGTTTTAATTTTTGTTTTGTTTTGTCAAATCTATTTGTGCATGCACATATTTTCTGTAAATTCGCTATATTGTGTTACTAGTAGCTATAACTCTATCTCATAGAACTTCCTTAATAAATATTGAACTGTGAGCCTTGATAACCCTAGAATAAGGTTAGATAATACATAATATCAACATGGGTATATGCGATTACATATTAATCATACTTAGCCATATTTTAGTATTAGAAATTGAAATAATCATATTAAATTATTTTTTGAGAATTTAAAAAGGTTGGATATGACATTAAAGGTCGTTGATATTTTGGTAAAAATAAAAATAAAATTATGGATTTGACACGGGTGATTATTGGCAATAGCTAGGTGTGCCTAGGACTTGTACTAGTGTAGGGGGATTATCACCCAAGTCGGATTAAGGACTGAATGTAGTGTTGTATGATCTAAGGGATATCCGTACAACCACAAGTGCTGGTATAGGACAGTCTTAACCTATTAAGTTACTTAGAACTAGCTTTGCACATTAGAAGGCTGGAGTAGTATGGGCATTCCAGGTAGGTTTGCTCATAAGGGTTTCTACATACCAATGCAATAGTGTATGCCTTACTATGAGGAGAAATGGGACGTCAGGGTGTATAACCGTTCGTCGTACAGTGAATGTATAAATATCTTTTGCCGCCATTAATAAGGGTTTATCGTCACCGGGCTGGTGCTAAGTTAGGGCTAGGTAATGTAACAGTTATGTTATGATCTCTCTGTTGCACATCAAAGGAAGTGTACTAATATTGATTACACAAAGAGTTAATCATTTCTTGTGGGTAAAACTGTACACCTCTGCAGAGTGTAAATTTTTTCGAAAAGTCGTGCCCGCGGCTATGGGAGACTTGGTGAACTAACACTAGTTAGATGATTTTCATATCTTCATAAAAATGGATTGGAATTGGAAACATGTGTTGGAAAGCTTACTCTTCAGATGATTCAATACTATGCCATGTGTTGGCAAGGATTGGTTTTAGTTGTTATGCAATGTGTTGGCAAAGACTGATTTTGTGCTATGTGTTGGCAGGAAATGATTCCAATTGTTACTCACGTTATGGAGGACTGTGAGTTGTTACCTTATGCTAACATACTTGTATTTTCTTATACCTGTCAACTTGCTATTACAAAATTCCGTTTTGCAAATTACTACTTGATTTACCTGTTCACTTTCACTTTATGCAAAGTAACCGTAGAAGCCTCCTTGGACATAGCCTGCATTTACTACATTTTTGCGATACACCTTAAGTCTTTCTGAGTACGAAAGTACTCACCTTGCTTATTTGTTGATTTAGTTAAAGAAGAGGTGCCCCCGATTGATACGATTTTCTAGGATTTATACTTTGTCAGTTGCCTGAGAGTTATGTGACGCACTACAAAACTTTCTTTCCGCTGTAATATATTCTGAATTGTAAGACTATGTTGTATAAATAGCTTCCACTTTAATAATATTGTATATGGATGTGATTCCAATTGTTGAAAATGTGCATGCTAGCCACTGATCATGGGACTAGTACTGTATGCACATAGATCATACTTCCTGGTATTCTGTACCAAAAAGGAGGGTCGTTACAGACGTCGAGTTTAACTAGTTCAAACATGTTTGAACTAAAATTCAAACTAAATTTGCCTTTTTGTGATTGTTTGATTGTAGGTATGTGATAGTTATATACATAAATCAGTAAAGTATGTGATCTAAATTCATTCAAAATCTTTGAATTCGAATATATTTTTTTCAAGGGTATGCGTTTCATTTGAATTGTTATAGATGGGTATATACACTAAAATAGATTTTCAAAAAATATGTCTAAATTTAGTTTGAATTCAAGTATTTAAAATCATAGTACTTTAGCACCATGGTGTCCCATTTTAGCATCTAATATAGAGTAATCAAGCTAGATCTAGCTAGCTTTAGCTTTCTCTCCCTCCTACGACCTGCATATATACTTGCAAAGCTCATCAACTTTTACCAGCTAGGACTACTGGTACGTCCAGGACAGTATGAGTACGTACATAGTAGTAGGTGGTGTAGCTCTCTATCTATCGGTTTCTGCACCGATCTATGCATATATGGGTGTCATTTTGCATTGCCCAGGCGCAAATCGTATAGGGTGTGGCATTCATAAAGGTGGTAGCGATACAGCTAGCAGCTATCGGCTTTGGATGCATGGCTGCTTTCTGCTCGCGCGCGTCCATTTCGGTGGCGATCGGTCAGCTAGCGCCTCTGGAAAAAGCTCGCGAGTGGTGCAGGGTGTGGTCGCACACTTGCACTACGTACTGCACCGGTACAGCTACTCCATGATTAAACACTCATGCATATACCGTGGTATACGCGCGAGACATAGCCAGCCATTAATCTCGTCTGTTACCCACGTACATTCAGTATCTGAAGGAGCTAGCCTGCAGGGATCAGAGCGTCAATTGGGCGGCAAATGGAGGGCAAAACGTACATACATATGTGTGTATGAATATCGGTTAAAACATACTCGATCTGGCAGGGAGTTAAAATTTTTGAAGGGTGCTGATCGAGGCAAAAAATTTACTGTGCATTCGGGCGTTTTCACAAATGTGAATAAAGATGTCTTTCTACTAGCATGCACTGACAAATTATTTCCCTCGCAAAAATATAATTTCATTTTTAAAGTAGCTGGAACAAAAAAAGACATGCCGTAGTACGCTTTAGCAAGTAAATTAGAGTTTACATCCGTACAATTTACGGTCAGGATGCATAAACGGAGATCCCTAGCTAGCCAACCGGTAAAACTTGGAGCATTTTCCCCCCAAGTAATGAGTAGTCGCACGCGCAGTACGTTTCCATCTGCAGCTCATGCCTCTCGCGCATTGACAAGGTGGATACTCGGCAAGACCGATGCATCCATCCATCCATGTATGCACCAGCCACTCGTACTTATTGCTTCCTCTTTTCACTATATTTATCCATAGTCAGGAGAGTATATGTTTCTATATATTTGTCTGTTGAGATAATCTGGAGTGTAATTATTGTAATTTTTTGTTTTTGACCTTACTTAAATGCTTTGGAAGAGGCAGTGATGTACGCAGAAGAAAAATAAAGGAGGTTCTCAGTACTGTTGCCCTTCCTTGCGTTCATGAAGCCGGTGGACGCCTTGAAAATCACTAGAAAAAGGCTATAAGACTAAAAGGGTGCCAAAGGTATGACGGTCGGAGTTAGTGCTCTAACCCCTTCGGCCCCCTGCATCTGTCACTGGGAAGATGTTAAGTGGTTGTTGTATGCCATGTAATAGATTTATGTATGATCATTTCTTATTTACTATTTCTCCGATTTAGTGTTCTTCTCTGATTTGTATGCACGATAAATTATGGACAAATATAGACAAATGGAGAGAGGAGCTCCTAAAAAGAAGCGGAAGAGAGATGGTTGGAGCAGGCTGCTGCTCTTTCGGGATCGATGTTGCCGGCCGGCTCATTATTCATTCAGTATTTGCTGCCCGGCTGCAGCTTTGCCTCGGTCGGCTGCTGCTGAATGCTGCCGTCGTCGCGCGCCGCCCCATGCATGCATGGATGCTCAGAAGATGGGGGGCCACGCCCACATTCAAGCTACAGGTACCACGCTCTCAGTTGTGTTTGTCCATCGCCTGCCAAGGCGAACGACGTGACGCTACATGTGTCGTAAAACAAAGAGGAGATCTAGAAACGTGACGCTACATTTTTTTTGCGAGGAATATACATGATGTTTTGCGGAAGATGTATTATTTGCAGGATCTCTTATTTATAATAGTTTTCGTATGTGGCATTTTTTGTGCTCTATATGCCAAAGAAATGCTTTTTTTAGAGGAAATATAAATGTCATAGTTGTTCTTGTAACCCATGGTTCCCTACATATGTATTCTGTCTCCATTTTTAGAAACCATAGGTCTAACAAATACTTTCAGTTAGCACTAGCTCTCAGAAAAAAACATTCTACAGAAAACCCATGCATGCACACGTTAATCCCATATTAGTTTTGATGGAGTCTACATGTGATTTCCACATGTCATCGAGACAAATGATTATGGATCTAGTGATCAATGTTCCATGTTCCACATAGATGCACCTCTATCTTCACCTATCGCATGCTCTCTCTCCTCCTACTTCTCCGCCATGCCTGGCTGCCAAGTGTTGTCCTCACCTCCACTACCCACAACAACCGCATTCTGCCATCCTCTGCTTTACTCTCTACTTAGAGCTGAAGGTCATCGACAACGCTAGTCGGACTGGAGAGGAGAGGGGTTGACACTGACAGCTAGGTCTCATATGTCAATTACACTGATGGGTGGGTTCCACTGTTAGATTATGTTGGATTTACAAGGATTTATGGATTACGGTTTGTTGAAACTTTATGCCAAAGTATGTGTAGTTATGTTACATGCAATTTAAATATGTAGTTTTCTAATAGTTTTGGCAAAACATGTTAGTTTTATAAAACTTACTCATTTTTATTTCCTCTAGTCATAAATACATGTCATTTTGGGATACATATATATAGTCAAACTTCAAAACTTTTGTTATCTGTGTCTTTTTAAACATTTAGATTGGATACACAAAAATCATATATATATATATATATATATTTATTTATTTATTTATTTATTTGTCTCGAAAAGTATTTTTATAATACTATAATTTTATTGGGTGTTATAACTGTATTACAATAGAAATTAGTGACTAAAGTTGTGTTTTAAAGACGGTCAATATCCAAAACGATATGTATATGTAACTAGAGGGAGTAACATGCTAAGAGAAATAAACTTTGTTAACAGCAGGAAAAGTCAGATTTTGAGCTAGCAGATCTCACTATAACTATGCGTGACATGCATGCATGGTTTTCACTCTTGCGCCGTGTACGTATATATATAGCTAGGTGATAGTACAGGACAAGTTATATATGTTTAGTCATGAAATCTTCCAACTCACTGATCTCCACGTTGCCACGTAGCAAACCACATGTATGAAACCCTTGAGACATCTAGACCCCGAGGGATCCAAGCGGAAAGCATGGATGGCCGGCCGGCCCCAGTTAGTGTGGTGTAGCTAGAAAAGATGGTGGCTGCTGCCTCCAGTCTCGCCATCTGAATGCAAATCAAACAAACTCCCAGAGCCGTCTTTTCCCTATATTTATGGCCCTTCGTCCCCTCACATGACTATGCAAACATCAGCAACGGTCTACTCGTGCCTCTCTCTCTCTCTCTCTCTCTCTCTCATCGATCTCCACTTCACAAGCATCAAGGCTTCACAAGGAGCAAAAGATTCATCTCACTTTTGCAAAACATTCTCCACTTCGACTTCCCTCGTGATCACAAGCCATATTTAGACACAAGTACGTCTAGGTACGTACGTGCTTCGCCGAGCTCTACGCTTAGCTGCTGCTGAGATCAATCAATGCGGGACGGTGGGCTGTGCCAGCTCTTCGTCGACGACAGCGATCAGGTCCGGCACATGTCGGACGCCGACGACCTGTTCAGTATCCTCGAGACGTGGGAGGAGTGCATGAACGGGGGCCGAAGTGGTGCTTCCGCCGCCTCTGCGGCGGCGTTTAGCCCGAGCAGCGTCGTTGGTGCTGAGGCTACCGCCGTGGGCGCTAGGCCGACGGCAAAAGCCCGGCGGCGCGAGGGCGATGAGGACAAAGGCGGCGGGGGTGGCCGCAGCACTCCGGTGCAGAAGAAGCACAAGGGGTCGGCGTCGCCGTCTGCGGCGGCCGAGAACGAAGGGGCGGCGAAGATGTCGCACATCACGGTGGAGCGCAACCGGAGGAAGCAGATGAACGAGCACCTCGCCGCGGTGCGCTCGCTCATGCCCTGCTTCTACGTCAAGAGGGTAAGACTATGCATCCACATTGAAATACACATGACTGACTTGTCATTTACACTTGCTTTAATTTGCTGATCCATGTACGTACATCTGCACATGCTCCATCCATCTTTGCTTCTTATTCTTCGCTTGCACAGGTCCCACCCGGCAAAGCAACTCTGTTAGTTTAAGGGCCTTCTTGGCCTAGCTGGTGCCTCTCTGGTAAATCATCTTTGTCCCAAAATATCCAAACTAAAAGCTAACCATCATCCATCAGCTTAATTTGCCTTATTTGAGGCTTATGGTGGACAAGAGCTTGTTAGATTAATCATGTTGTGAAGGATGTGCCCCGTACATGGTAGCCTAGTTGCATAGATGGCTGATTAGTCAGCCGTGCATGTATCGAGTGAGTTGCTTAAGGCTCAGTTAGTTTGTTGCATGGTGATATGTTAGAGCTGTTGAGTTTCGTTTGTTAGTTTGGGCTGATTGTTAGTTAGTTAGTGCTTTGCATGTAGTTAGTTTATTCGTTGGGTCAGTGTATCACGCGCGGCTAAAAGTCAGGAGTCTGTTAGTGGCTGCGAGACTGAGACTTTATTTAGCCATTGTATTCCGGTTGAAGAGAACAGGGAATAGCAAGAGAGAACACAAGAAAAGAATCAGAGTAGCGCTAAGCAGTTGCAGTGCTGCGCCAAAGCTCTTGTGTGTTCTTCCTCCTGTGTGTAAGCTATGTGTGAGTTCTCTCCAGGGTCCGGGCCAATAGAGCTTTCTAGGTTTGGAGGGTGCAACTGCCACTCTTTACCATCCGCTTACAGGATGCATGGATCCCGGGCTTCTACTTATAAGTTCATATAACCTTAAGCTTGTATTTCTTCAAAAAATTTGATTTTCTTGACCTTTCAGTTCTCTTTGAGATATGTTACATTTTCTCAAAAAGTTTATTTTCTTGACCCTTCAATTAGCTTTGAGATATCTGTGTGCCTGATTCTACATTAATCCAATGATTCAAATAATAACTTATACTTAAGAAAGCATAAGTCACATTAGAAACAGACGATATTTCCATATTATTAACATCTTTCTTTTTGTTTTTTCAATTTGGAATGCTTCTGCACTAATTGTAGGTTGCAGTTTCCTTAGGCCTATCAATATGCATGGTCTCAGAGCTAGCTAAGCTTGTGCCCTAGATATCTTCGAGTACTCCTTTTTGGATTTGTGGGGATGGCTGCAATTTAACTAGTGTACCAGCCCTAATGCTATCTTGCAGTGTCTATCTGCAAGCACAGAACCACTTGGATGAAGTGGCCAATATCAAGTGTTACACTACTGCACTTAATATGTATCTGTAGCTGCTTTCGATTTGCGTCGATCTGTAGCATCTCCTTTTCTCTCGTTGTGTCTTGCAACAGTTCCATGATTATTGATACATGTTTGATGTATGTACTTTAGTAGGACTACCAATTAACTGCACCACGTTGTGGCAGGAGGGTGCTGATGCTGGAACTAGCATATACAGCTATAGTCTTCCATCATTTGGGAGAATCTAGGCAGCCAGACCCATGGGCAGTCCTATCTACCCTTGTATTGCACCATAAGAGGTAGATGAGATGCCCTAATAGAATGAGAGAGAGAGTCTATTTCTTGTGATTGATCAAATGCAACTAATTATCTTATATACTAGATCGCAACAGTACAAAACCCAATAGATAAACTAATTATCTTATGCGAGTTAGGGCAGGGGGTTTGTTCGATAGGGCGAGTTAGGGCAGGGGTTTGCTCGATTAGGGTCAAGGTTCACCGTGTTACGGGTTGGGTTCATCGGGAACTAAATTTAAACGAAGGCCGGGGTAGCAGAAGACTAGAGGTGGGTGGCGGCGGTAGCACCGCCGGGCGCGGGCAAGGAGGAGAGCAGTGGGTGGGGTCGGTGGTGGGCGATGATGACGATCCAACGATAGTTGGTGGTGGAGGCGGCGGCCGGATTCAGTGGTGGCAAGCCACCTGAGACCTGGGAAGAAGATACACCAGCGACAGGTGGAGGAGGGGCAGCGGAAGGGGAGGGGGCGCTATCACTGATGGCGAGACAGGTAGCTACGACGCGAGGTGGTGCCGGCGTGGCAGTAGGAGGCGGCGGCTGGAGGGAGGAGGTGGGGTTAGGATTTTGGTGTTAGTTTATATAGAAGATAGGGTAGAGATCTGGGTTGTTGGATCTCAATCCAATGGTAAAAAAATTCGGGTGATTTTGGGCCAAAAACAGTCTGTTGATGCATAGACATACTTTTAATTGCAGGGAGACCAAGCGTCCATCATAGGAGGTGTGGTGGACTACATCAAGGAGCTGCAGCAAGTGCTGCACTCGCTGGAGGCCAAGAAGCACCGCAAAGTCTACGCCGAGCAGGTGCTCAGCCCGCGGCCGGCGTCGACGGCCAGCCCGCGACCGTTCATCAAGTCCACGCCGCCGCTCAGCCCGCGGCTCCCCGTGCCGATCAGCCCCCGGACGCCGACCCCGGGTAGCCCGTACAAGCCCTTCGGCAGCGGCGCCGGCAGGCTGGCGCACCCGGCCGCGGCCTATATGTCGCCGGCCGTGACGCCGACGTCGTCGTCGTCGCACTCGCACGAGTTCTCGTCGCAGCCGTTCCTCCCAACCCTTGAAAGCATCGTGACCGAGCTCGCCGCGCGCGCCGCCGGGCCCTCCGATGCCGTCGGCGCCTCCTGCCTCCTCCTCCCCGACGTGAAGGTGGAGTTTGCCGGGCCGAACCTGGTGCTGAAGACGGTGTCGCACCGCGCGCCGGGGCAGGCGCTCAAGATCATCGCCGCTCTCGAGAGCCTTTCGCTCGAGATCCTCCACGTCAGCATCAGCACCGTCGACGACACCATGGTGCACTCCTTCACCATCAAGGTATAGCTAGTTAGCTTTTTCATAGTTACTACCGTTGCATCTAAGCGTGCATTTATAATTATAACTTTAATTTGGTTTATCACTATCTAGTTACTTAAGTACAAAAAGATCAAAAGAACCATGTGAGACATGAATCTGCAAACTCACAATGGGTTAGGCAAGGATCGATCAAGTAGAAGAGCTACCATTCACTATGGAACAGTACTTGTTAGCTAGGATATGTGTTTATTTCATGTAATCCAGGTAGTGTGTACTATACACACACAAACCCCATCTGGAATAAACATACATTAATCCAACCATACAAGCATGAATGGTTTCAAGTTCCGCATGGATTTGCCATCTTTTGTCCATAATTGCTGCTCACTCAAAATATTTTAAAACTCGATTGATCGATCGGTTCAATAAATGCGGCAGTGTGTAGGTTAAGTTCTACGTACCCGGGCATATCTCTATTGTAGAGCTCAGGTACACAGTATGGTGAACAGTGTTTACATAGTGAAACAGTCGAGTATTTATTGGGTTCAGGAAGTACTGCTGTATCTCTGAGAGTGTGAGAAACTACCAGATCCAGAGGGTATCCCTATACAGTAACCAGGTATATATATACAGATCATTGATGCAAACTATGCTTGAGCAGTAGTTGAGCAAAGCAGCGATGGCAGATGCAAGAGAGTACAAGCTAGCTAGAAGAACTCCATGGTAGCTCGCCAACTTTTCAGACTCCTTGTACTCTCTAACCTATCAGCTAAACTCTGTCATGTGTTTAAACTTGGAAAAGTCTCTGTATATTCATGGCAATGGCCGGACACTGCCTTAATTTCAGTTCAGCTAGGTTAATTGGAAATGTTGTCCTAGTGATCTGATCATTCATGGCCTTCTTACTTTTGTGTACTGCAGATTGGGATCAAGTGCGAGCTTAGCGCGGAGGAGCTGGTGCATGAAATCCAGCAAACCTTCATGTGAAGACGTACGTACGGCTGCTAGCTGCATGCATGCTTGCATGCCTACCTAGGTTTCTCTCTATTTTCTTGGCTTTGTTGTTGTTGTTTTAGTTAGATCATGAGTTGGTTTCGATCTGTAGCTTGCTGCAGTTGCCAGCTATGGTTATTATCTTGATTTCTAATTAACGCTAGCTAGCTGATGACCCCTTTCTTGGTCCAACTACTTCCCAATATTTCTTACGTGTAATTTGCTCTCATATATATGCGTGGTATGGACGTCGACGTACGTGCTAATCATTTTGCATTCTATGCAATCGTTGTCATACATCGAAAGTGTGGATTTTCTGTAGATACATGGTCGTTTTCTTGATTGAATGATATTGATCAGTCAAGGCTTTCCAAGAATGAGTCCTTGTCCTTCAATGTCGAATCTTTCTCGACGTTCCGACCATGGAAACCAATATGGCATCGATCGTGCGGCCCTTCAACCCCCTAGACCAATTTCCTGTACCATCCGCGCGCGATCGATGCATGAATGGTGTGATCAGTTTGTGAACATGACGATGGCGATGAAGACAGTGATTGGAGATATGCATGTACGGTGCTGGCAGCGCATGCGTGGTTGCCAAATACCTGTAAAACAATCTAGCTCGAAGTTTTAGTATCCCTTGGTTTTTGTCTAGAGAACATACTCTCTCTGATTTCACTATATAAGTTCATTTTCTTGGGAGTTGTCGCTTCATAATATATGTCCAATCAGGAAATCAAGGTTTTATTTATTGCAATTTTTCCATCTTGTATCCCCTAATTTATATATTTCTGGCAAAGATGTTGAGTGGTTCGAATATTTGCATCATTTATTAAGTGTAAGCATAATCCAAGTCTATTACCAATTTCTTCGGTTTTGAGTATTTTTCATTTGTACACATGGGAGATTGAGGCGAGGGTATATAGCTTTAACTTTACTAATATATAAATATGAGTTGGTAGTGATGGTCCGTGCTCCCTCTCCTCTGACGTACCTGCCACAAGATAAAAAAGAAATCAATCACATCTTTCTCTTTTCACCCACACCCGCTCCCCCTAGCCAGGCCATTAACCACTTCTCCCTCTTTGTGGTAACTCAAGAGTACAATTTTATTTTTTTTAAACATGTGGCATAATTTTATTATTTGGTTAAAAAATGTTTTTGTTGCATCGCATGGGCACTTGACTATTTATAATATGAAGTATGAACTATATGATGTGCAAAATTATATAGAAATTGAAAGAACAGGAAAAAAGGTAAAAATATGACTAAAATAAAAACTGTAACCTAGAATATATTTTTAAAGAATTATAAATAGATTGAATAAAATTAATCAAAGAAAAATTACAAAATATAATAAGAATTAGAAATATTATGCCAATACTATTTTACCTTCTTAGTTTCTACTTTTCTTGTAAATTCACATATGTGCAATTTCCTAGCCTGTAACTTGCATGATTTTTTTTCTTATATATTTTGAAACTGTCACATCTTAATGCTTTAGCAAAAAAAATTGCTGTATTTTCCTTAAAATATTCTTTAGCTCTTTTATTTATTTTTATTAGTCTATTAATGCTTTGGAGTTACTGTTGGCTGGGCCTAGCCTAGCCGGCTAGCCCAATGCGGTTGGCTTGATAAATTCGTGTTGGTATGGTCCAAATGCAAATGTCTCGGACAGCTATCGGGCCAAGATGGGCTCTTTGCCTGAATCTTTGCTCAGCCCATTAAGTCTCAGATTGCAACAAGCTTCGCAACTGAAAGCTCTCCGCCTTCAGGTTTTTCATCCATGAACATAAAGATTTACATGTCAAAGATGTCTAGTAGTAAAAGACCTGAACACTCAATGCTAGAAATTCCACATTTACACGTACCAAAAGAAAATTAGAACCCATCCATCGATCATCGGATACACCTTATATATACTGCTTGAAAAACTTGTCCCAATGACCAAGGACTACACTGTCATACAACTAACACACTTCTTGAGACGCTGGTGCCATATGAACAACTCAATTTCGTCTCGTCTAGGCCTGGTTTCTTTGCAGAGACGTCGTCAAGATCAACAATGAACACCTCTTGCGCGGCTCATGCCTAAGGTGCTGATGGTGAAGGGGATGATGGTGGTTTGAGATCCGGATACTGCATGGAATTGCAAATACAGAATGATGAGCATGGCATGATTTCATTTGTTCTTATGGTAATGAAGTTTCAGATGTATAGCTTACATTTGGATAAGGTGAAAGTGGCCTGGGTGTTGCAGGAGGCGATTCTGTGCTGGCTTCTGCTACTGGTGCCGAGTTAACTGCTGCGGGGGATCCAGTTGCTGTGGTATCGGTTTTATCCTCCACAACCGGTGGCGAAGGGGTGGACGGTGGTTTGAGATCCGGATACTGAATTGCAAATGCAGAATGATGAACAGGGCATGATTTTTTAGGTTCACTTGTGAATGGCATTGCATATTGGAGTATAGATGTATTACTTACATTTGCATAAGGCGAAAGAGGTCTTGACGTTTCCGGAGGCAATTCTGTGCTGGCTTCTGCTGCTGGTGCAGCGGTTGCTGTGGCAGCAGCTGGAGTTGCTTCTGTTGGTGCTGGTTGGCTCTTAGCATCACCAGATGAAGGCAACAGAGCCTGCCCAATTTCCTGTAAATGACAATAAGGAGTTTTGCTGAGCAGCCAACATTTACTATGCAAAACAATGAAAGTGTGTTCAAGTTCTGAAGAAAGGCATTTCAATCTCTTATTCACATAAGACATGATTCCTGAAGGTTCAATTGTAAGTCGTTGGCCTAGCAGCGTTGAGATGTGCTTATGGCATACCTCTTCAAGGAAAGCTTGCTAAGAAGTGGGTACACATTAACCAGCAAAAGAAATTGCTAAATGCCATATAAAATTTTCTTATATTTCTTGACCGTTTTTAGTTGCACTATATGCATCTTGCTCACTGTACCAATGGAAAACATGATATTTGGTTGTATCTGACACAGTAATATGAATAGTTGGCAACTAAGTTGTGATTGGTTTCTGGGGAAAAAAATATTAAGGACGGGAAAGTTTGAAAACGTTTTGCCTTTTCTTTCATACAATATTGAGAAATAATGTCTCATTACAATAATAGTACTCAATCATCACCTAGTGCAAATCGTCCATAAACAACTGACCCAAAGTACATCAGCCAGGAAAGGAACCAATAGATAGACCAGGTGATTTTTCAAAAAATCTAGTCCAAGTCAATAGATGCATGCTTCTTACTATTGGTTTTTGACATTCTTGAAATGTCCAACAAAAACATACTAGCTAAGAAAAAAAATGAAAATTACAAAGATAAGGCATAGCTACACCAGTTATCTATTTGGTTTCAGTATGTGGAGTTTATTTTCTAGGACGTGCCTGCTGAGCACCCATTAAACTATAAATTAACTTATTCATCCTTGGCCATACTTTCTATGAGAAGTGAAAATGAATCTATTAATCAATATCACATTTAACACTAAGTACATAAGTAGATGGCTAGCTACCTTAATTTCATCAACAAGCTCCTTTGGAGCAACCTTTTTGTTAAAGAAGTCATCAATCTGTTGTAAGGTCTTCTTTCGGTCCTGTGAGCGGCACAAATAGGTTTAAGAGTTTGTCATAGAAAAGCTTCTTCGGTCCAAAGGAACAAAGCTGTTAACATCTCTTTAAGTCCATTGAGAAGAGAAGAATGAAATACGCACTTCAGCATACAAAAGCTTGCTTGTCACCAGCTGGATAATGGCAGCTGACCCTAAAAACTGCAGCACAGTCTCTATCTGCAGCATAGATCGTACATGATTTGTAAGAAAACGGAAGCAACTCCTAGAGACATGAAAACACTCGTATTACTAACCTCTGTGTAGGCAAGTAATCCCAAACCCGTAGCTGCAGCAAGACCAATTGTGACAGGCAAACCATCTGAACCATCCTGAAAGTTAACACATCATAGTCAGCATTGAACAGTCACATAAGTTTCAATCAACGTAAGCATGGCATCGAGACCATATAATACAAAGAAATTAGATTTAAACAAAGTGAGTTAGATGCAAAAGGTCATGTTGATAACTCACCCCAAATAGATTGCCGAAGTCGAAACTGAATCCCTTCTTAGGAGCAGTCCAGGGAAGATTACTGCTCTGCAGTAGAACATTAGTAAATTGGGACATTTTGTTGAATGAATATAAATGTTAGTTTGCGGCGAAATCAATCCAGGTAAAGCATAAATACCAGCCATCCTTGACGTCCTTCCGCACCATCCTTCACCGCGAAAGCAGCTTTGTAACCATTGGCTGTGACAAGCTCAGCAACTAGCTCAAAGTTCCCATCAAACCTGGTTTCCATATTATTCACGTAAATTTTGCAAGGACAAAGAAATCGAATCGTGTGCTGGTGACCGAAGAATGACAAGTCACCCATTCTTTGCAAATTTATTGTGATAAATATGAGCTCATCCTTCTTCAGAACAGAATTGTTGATAATTCTGAGCATATCACATTGCATGTTGTTCCTTTTCAAGGACAACAATGTAGAATTAAATATGTGCTACCTCTTCATGGAACATTGGAATTTGAAACTGACATGCCCATTCTAAAATGGTGACACTGCAATTGCGGTACCTATTTACAGGCCAAAACTCCATTCCAATAAATCGTTAGTGTTCGAATTCTAGCTACCTACAACGTTTAAATTTATCCAGTAAATTAAGAACGGTTTCTGTTTTTCCTGGATGTAAACCACCTTTTCTCCTTTTCTCCAAATGCCTCATTTTTCACTGTTCTATCAGTGACGTCTTGATCAACAGGCAATGTATTACAAGAATCAACTTCTTTGACACAATTTAGAAGCATTAACTAGGTGCTGACTCATTGCTGACAACAATACAACATCATTATCCACAAGTGAACATGCACGCGTAGAGCATCAGATATTGTTGAAGTATAAGTGAATTATCTACCTTTCCTCATCAACTTAAACTTTTGGGTGAAATGGCTGGCGCATGTAACTCAATAGAGATACATGACTAAACCAAAAACGATGAGGATTTAAGCCAGCTAACAAATTCTTTGGATTTTAGTCTTTGATCGCCCAAAAACGTGCAAACTAGATTATGATTTCCAGTTTGCTTTGATTTTGAGAACCTAACACAACAATATTCTCTCGATTAGATGTTTGCTATGAAATGCAGCAAAAATGGCTGTTTTTTTTCCTGATGTAAACTCAGACCATAGACTAACACAGGGTTCACTTTTTCGTTTGGCTCTCGAAAACCAAATAGTGCTCGGCATCGGTTTTTCGCGAATTTCGAACGAATTTCGGTAAAAACCGAACAGTTTGCGAAAGTCAAACTGACTGGTCAAACCGATTCAAAAAACGAAAACTGGTTGAAAAGGTCAAAAATCGATCAGTTCTTATCGAAAACCGGTCAGTTTTCGTCGAAAATCGATGACAGAAGGAAAAATGTTGAAAATGCAAGGAAAATTGGGAACAAAATGCAAAACAAAAATTTGAAAAAATTACAAAAAATCCCAATTAATCTATCAAACACCTCAGAGAAATTTAAACAATTTTTGAAATCATTTATAGCTTCTAAAAAATCCAAAACAAAAATTAATGAAAAAGAACAAAGACAGTGTCAGATTTTTATAAATATTTAAAAGATTTATTATCTTCTGAGATTTTAATGTAACCATAACTAGTACCAAAGGATCATGTAATAAAATTTTCAGAAATATTATACTTCATTTTGTGCCCATATAAAATCAAAAACTGAAGAGCATATACAATGATAATAGCACTTTCAGAATTTTTAAAAAATATACATATCTCATCATCATCTGAATTTTTTACAACATCATTTTAATTACGTCATAACATCACAAAAAAAGTTTAAGAAATATTAGAATTCATTTTGTGCCCCTAGAAAATAAAAAACTGAAGAACGTATATTGTGATAGTATCACTGTCAGAATTTTTAAAAAATACACTGATCTGATAATCATCTGAAAATTTTATAGAATCATTAGCATCGCATTAGGACCTCACACAAAAAAAATTAAAATTTTTTAACACTTTTTGATAAATTTATTCAAATTTTTAAAATTTACATTTGAACTCCATGGTTTACTACTCGGTTTTTATTGCCGAACCAGCTCGGCAAGGTCGGTTTTCGCAAAAATCGATCTGTTTTCGTCGGCTTTTTGAACCGTGGACTAACTAGAACTAGCAAACACAAACAATAATCAAATACATTGCAATTACCAACAAAAAATTTGGGCTCCTCACTTGTCAAGGATGATCAATGTGGTGTTGTCGGGGTCCTTAAACCTCAGCGCAAGCTTCTTCAAGAACCCGTTCTTGTCCTCCCCGTCGTACGGCAAGGCCACCGGTTTCTTTTGGGCTTCCCGGAGGTCCGGCAAGCCGACCTCCCGGACGTCCTTGATCGGCCTGATGTCGACGAGCTGCGCGTCGGGCTCCTCGAGCAGCCTCCGGTACGCGGCGCTTGCGGAAACGAGGCCGTACGGCTTGGAGGCGCCGCCGAGGACCTGAGAGATGACCAGCGGCAGGGCGACCGCAGCGACGCCGGCGGCGGCGATGAGCGGGTTCTGCGTGAGGAAGTCCACGAGCCCGTCGAGGCCGAGGTCCGGGAGGGCGAGCTCGAACCCACCGCCCCCGCCCCCGCCAGAGTCGGTCGACAGCCGCAGCGTCTCCTCGTAGGAAAGCGGCGCGGCAAGGGCGGCGCCGCCACGCGCGAGGCCGAACGCGGCGGAGAGGCCCGCGAGGCCTCCGCGGAGGAGGTGGCCGTTCCTTGGCACCGGCGGGGGCGCCTCTCTTGTCCTCTGGGCGCGGGCGCGCGGGAGAGTCAGCGGCGTTGGCGCAGCGGAGGAGAGGATGACGGCCATGGCATAACGGTGGCCTCCGGCGATGTCGGCGGGAGCGGTGGCGCGCGCGGGGTTTAGGAGGCGTAGGCAAATTAGTGTCACGGAGGAGCGATTCTGGGGGAGATGAGGAAGGGGGTGAACTGGGAGGGGGAGGCCAGTGGGAGGGCGACACGTGGATAAAGAGATCAGACTCGTGGCCGTGTGGGAGGCTGCAATTTTTCGTGGACTCGTATCGGTCGCTTTTTGCTACTACGCGATTGGCAGCTGCGAACGTACACGAATGCGCACGTGTGTAGTACATTCGCCGGCGACAGCCAGATTGCACGGTGCCCATAGTAATAGTATTGTACAGGTAGAAGAGAACATGTAGAGAAAGCGAATGATTTCCCACTTACACGTGCAGCGCTATACGTACTATCGTCACCGTCAAATACACTTTATTGTTATAATTCACTAGGCAGCTTGCTCGGCTCTCGTCGCGATTTCGGGTATCTCGGGAGGCGTTTCCGCAAACCCGAGGACGTGGCCATGCTAAGGGGTTGGGATTCCTCCCGCTATAAGAAAGGTAAATATTTATACAAGTCTTCAAAATTCAAATCATTTTCTAACGTTGTAATGCCCTTTACAAATCCTATAGCACCGTGGAGGACTAAAATAATACGCGTAGGCACATATACGGTGGATCAAAAAACAGACACATGCAAGATTAGGAACTGTTCACTTATCTAGCTTCCTCTTTTGTAACATCCCGAAAAATAAAATAATATAAAAATAAATATTTTAAATTTGAAAAAATTTATTTATGAGCTTTATTGGATTTATTGGATCTTATCTGAATTTCCTTGGATTTATGCTTTGTATGAAAAATCCAACAAATGAAATTAAAGAATGAAAATGGTAAAATGGTAAAATGGTAAGAAGATAAAAGGCAAAAGTAAAATATTGAAAAGTTTATATATTTAAAATTATTTTAGCTGGTACATGAATTTTTAATGCATAGCATAGTGAATAAAAAGTTGAAAAGACATCCCTTGACCTCCAAATAGTGCAAGGACAGATTTATTATAAAATTTTCGAAAATTATCTACACCTGGAAAATTTACCATGATTCCCACAATACAGTATTTACCTCTGGTAAAAGTTGTAGAAATTTATCATGTCATCTAAGCCGTTTTAAAATTTATAAACAGACGCATTGGAAATCTGTAAATCAGCATGTCAGAATTTATATAAAATAAATATACAATATTTTAACTTGAAATTTTTATGAGAGAATCCTTGATCTAAATATAACTCTAAATAAAAGTTTAAAAAATAAATAATAAAGGTTTCACCTTTAATTAAATCAAAATCTGAAATCAAAATTCTGAGCAGTGCACAGTGTCAGAATTGTAATTAATTAACCATGCGGTATTTTAATCCCAAAATTTTACTGGAAGCTAACCACTCCCAGTAGACCATGGTCAAAAAGTTTCGAAATTTTCCAACTTGGTTCATAGCAGTTTTCACGTCCAGCACTAGAGCCATACCTTTTTCCTGTTCTTTGTGGGACACCTTGCCAATTCCAAAGACTTCCTTCGTGAGACAGCAGCACAAGTGTTAAGCCAGCCTTTTCATTCTCACGCCACAACCAGCAAGCTCCAAGCCTTGTAAGCCAAATGCAAGAGCTAGCTAGCCATTGATTCATCCTCATGCCAAAGGACAAAGCCAGTCGTTTGAGCAAAAGCAAGCTCAGCCATTCATCTCCTCCACATGAGCTTCATTCAGTGAGCGCAGAACCAGAGAAAATCAAGGAGGCCAAGCAATCTCAAGCCGAGGCTTCCTTCCTCCGCAGCGCCATTGCCGCCACAAGTAAGCGACGGGGAGAAAGCCGATCAAGCAAAATCGGTGAGTCACTCTCAAATTCCTCGCAACCGTGGCGTCTCTGAGCATCACTAAACTCATTCCGCTCATCGATTTCACCTCTTCTTGCCTGTAGCACCGCCGCGCCCCATTTCTTCTTCCTCGGCTCAGGCTCACGGTGGCGGCCCAGCTCGTCATTTCTCCGAACGAACCAACCCCCAAAATGGTACGCCCTAGCCTCACTGATGCTCACATCGCTACCGATTCGGCCGGAGACTTACCCCTTCTTCTTCTCCGGCGAGCTCCACCATTGCCGCCGCCTCTCGGTGGCACTCACTCGCCATCTCCGCAACAACCGACCCCATCATCGGGTGCGCCGTGGCGAGCTGGTGCTCGAGGTGCCCTCGGCCGAGCCCCTCCGTCGTCGTAGCCTCGCCGGCGAGCTGCCCTAGCCGGAGCTCTGCTCTCTCTCACTGCGCGGCGGGTCCGGCTTGTCAGTGAGTGAGCTCTTCCAGTTCAAATCAGTGAAAGACGTTTCCTGTACTGTGAAAACGTATTTTTGATTTTCTTTGGAATTTCATACCCGAGGCAATTTAATTAGCTATATATTTTGCATTATAATTCCAAATGGAATGAAACAAAGTTCTAAAATCATCTAAAATCTTGTAGTTACATAATATGCAAAAACATTTTGAAAAACAGTATCGGGTTAATTTGAAATTCAAATTGGAATGAAAGGGCTCAATGTATTCTACATATTAAAATGTTGTAGATAAACTTAGAATGTCATGAAAACAATTTTATTAGAATCTTTATACATCCAGGAAATCAGATATATAAAAATATTTATATTTTACCTTTGTTTAAATCATTTCCCATTAAAGGTTATTCTCAATAGAATAAATAATCAAAAATGGATAACTTGTATGAAAGAAAACTAAAATAAATAAAATTGAATTATAAACACTTGAATGACAGTAAGATACCTTATTATGCTAAAATAATTAAGGTATGAACTTGCTTTAGATATGTGATATGAATAATAGATGGTTTAAATGGAAAATGTATATATAAGTAACTAATATATAAATGAAGTTCATAAATAAGTAAAAAGGTAAGTGAAAAGCTCTTTAGTACTATGTTATCTGTTACAACAAAAATAACCATAGTGAATTGTAGTCAGACTTAAATTCTTAAGTAATATATATCTTCATATTATATATATATATATTTAAAGAGTTGAGTATAATCAACCAGTGTGAAGAGAATATCTTAAGTAAATCCTAATGCATGAATAATTAGTTCTGAATGCCTTGCATGATCGAGATCATGTAGTATAGCAAGAATCATTATCATAAGGTCGTAAATTAACATTTAACCTAATAATCGAAGTTTCAATACTTATATAATCCAAATAGTCATAACTTCCACAAATGAACTTCGAATTTGACAAAATTAAATCCTAGAATCTTGAGAAGTAATATCCTTACTAGTTATGCAAAAGTACTTCATGTTTGTACAAGTTTGAACTAAGTCCATATTAGGCCCTAGTGATCATTTATATGGAAAACATTTCGGATAAAAGCCAAATATCACAAAACTAACTTTAAAACGCTCTTATAGTCATTCCAGGTTTATACCTGAAAAATGGATAGATTATCTTATAAGGTGTAATCGCAAACTTAAATCGAAATCGAGCCTTTATTGTGTAAAGTTAGAAACGCTTAAGCATTTTCAGAGCTTATAAAGTATCTTGTCCAAATGAAAAGAATTATAAAAATAGTGTAGAAATACTCAAAAAGTGCATACTACTGTATTTTAAAGAAAGTGTTTTGTTATACTATGTTTTACATGTAAATGAACTAGCAACATAACCCTACGTGTTATGTTTACTAAAGTAATAGAATCACTTAAGCCTTTTAATGACTCGTAGAATGTCTCATCTAAATGGTAATGTTATGAAGATCAGTTCAGAAACGATGTTTAGGATATGCACTACTATGTTCTAAGAAAATATTTTATTTATAACTTATGGTTCATATAGTTTTTGCTTATGCAAAACCCTAATATGATAAGAATAGTTGTAGCCATTTTTGGCCGATTGCGATCAACGTAAACTTTAGTGTCATGATAGCTTTTTCAGCAATGCATTTAGCTCTTTAGCTAAACATTATAATTCATAAAATTTGTTTATAAACATTATCCAAAGTATATACTATATTATTAAGATGAAATAACCATATTTCATCACGCTTTCCATATAAATCGTGTTAGTTAAATAACGCTAAGTATTATGTTTTCTAAGCTTTATAATATGAATCGGTAGTAATGAAGAAGTCTTTAATAAAGATATTTGTAACTTCAGAACTTTCTTAAAGACCATGAATATGGAACCAGTAACCTATCCTAGCAAATCTAACATATTCGAAACCTCTTATTATGCTTAATCAACTAAGGGTTAAGTGCTATTTGTTCATATCATCTAGCATAATGATCTAATATCTTAATTTTACTAATCCAAATAATTTTAGCATCTATAGTTCGAAGTTAGAAATGTAAGAAATCATAATTTTAACCTCTTGAATTCGTAAAGCAAGTATAGTTAATCTTTTAAAGGAACCTTGCTTTGTTCATCATGAAAGCCATTAGCTGCATGAGTGTATAATTATCTAAATCATGAGATGTGAAATCATCCAATTCAAACCCTAATATATTCCTGTTTTCTGTAGTGAATCTTTATTTGATTTGCTGTCTGTTTCCTTTTTGCCCTTATTAAAGCTTGTTATCTGCTTTATTTCCGTTGATCGACGTGTAAAATCCGACATCGCTGCTTCCTTCATCGACTTCATCTATTGCGACCTCGTCTTCACCGTAAGCAATGATTAAGCAAGACAAGCGCCCCTTGACCATCTTGATCCCAGTATTTGATTTGCACTGTATTTACTACACTGTTTCATGCATGCGTTTACTTTCAGTAAATTCGCTATTTTGTGGTATTGGTAGATATACCTGTTGTCAGATGAAACTCCTTGATAATTATAGAAATGTGAACCTTGATAACCATAGAATATGGCTAGACATTACTTAATGCCAAATTGGGTATATGCGATCTTGTTAAACCTGCTTAGCCATGCTTTAGCATTTTGTAAAGCGATGATCATGATTAAAATTGTTTCTGAAATGTTTTATCCGAACCTAAATGGTCCTTTTTGGGAAAATGGTTGCTGTTAGTCTGTTAAAAACCCAAAATAAAACTATGGTTTGATGCGGGCGATTATTGGCAATAGCCGGATGTACAGACGGGTTTGCACGTAGTGTAGGGTGGAGTATCGCCCGTGTCGGGTTAAGGACCGAGCAAATGGGATGTTGTAGATCCATGTTTTTCGTGTAACCACGAGGGCTTGTATGGGCGGGTCTTAGCCTATTAAGTTGTTTAGATGTGGCTTTGCATCTATGGAAGGCGGGAGATTGCATAGGCATTCCGGTCAGGTCTGTCTGTAGGGGTTCCTACATACCAATGCAACGGTGTATGCCTTGCCCTGGACAGAGACGTGGTGTTGTGTGTGATAAATGTGGATCCACGGCTTGGGTGAGTGTCTCTGTCTTCAGGGCGAGGGTTAACGTCCGGTGGTGTAAAGCCACGTCTAGATAATGTAACGGCTCAGATGATCTCCTTGCCGACACACCAAAGGAAGTGTGTTAACCGATCCGCGAAAAGGTTGATCATTCCTTGTGGGTAAAGTGTACACCTCTGCAGAGTGTAAGATCTAATCGATTAGCCGCGCGCCATGTTATGGGCACTTGGGGAAAATCCTCCCAATGTTAGAGTCTTTGGTATTTTCTAAAATGGGTTTGGTCTCGAACTTGTTTTCATAGAATCGTTGCTTTATGTCGAAGGGTGACATTGATGGACCTTATGGTTTGGTTTATTCGAACTCACGCCATGGAGGATCGTGAGTATTACTTATCGTTGTATATATTTCTTATCAATCAACTTGTTTTTATAAATTCCGCTTGCAAATGATAACTTGTTTTACAATTCAATTTCGCTTTATGCAAATTAATCGTATTAGCCTTTCCTTTGAAATGGCTGCATATATTATAGGTTTTGCTCAAGTCTTGCTTTGAGTACGTAAAGTACTCACCCTTGCTTAATTATTATTTTAGGTGGATGAGTTAGCGAGGCTTGAGTCTCTTTTCGCCGCAGTTGCGGGATCTTCTTCGTCATGTTCATGCTCGAGTTTATACCTTGTCGCTGTTGCTGGTCTGGATGGGCAAACTACAAGATAATATTTTTTTTGCTGCTTTATTCTCTGAGTTGTAGCTTTTCCTTTATGTAATAGTTTCCGCTTTAATCTATGTGAGGTATGGTTGTGATTCCAATTGTTGTAAACATGTGAGTGCTAACTACTGATCCAGGGAATAGCACAGTAATCACATGGAGGTTCCTGTTCATCAGAACGGGGTCTTACATCTTTTACTTTTTTTTCAAAAATTATTTCCTCTCAATTTCTTTTTTTTACAAAACTAACTCATTTCCCCACTGCGGAAGGACCAAGGGGTAAAACCTGACACCTTCCGCGCCAGGGGATCGTGACAACTGGGTGACACGGTAGACGGCGCAGAGCGCGGCACCAGCCGACTTGCCGCGCTCGGCAGGCGCAGGAAGCAGCATTTCGTGTGCAGAAGGAAGCCATGTCGTGTGCGGGAGGGCAGATTCCCTAGACCGGGAGTGTGAGAAGACCTTCTGCAAACTATAGCGTGAAAGGGGGCTTTTTTGTGGTACTGTAGCGTAGGATGAGGATAGTTTTGCAAAAAAAATTGGTAGGATGCCATTTTTGAAAAAAAAAGTGAAGGAAGAGAGGCCATATGAGTAATCAGTTCTAAGATTAGTTTTGCATTTTTTTTATATATTTTTCACTTTTTGGATGAGCATTTTATAGGGTTTTGATAGATACCGAGAACCTCCAGATCGAAGACATGAAAGTTATCTTAAATAATAAAATAATGAGTTTATCTTTATCCCGTGGTATGATCGTCCCACCCTTCGCGCTAATTTGTCCACAGGTCGCCCGCACAGCCTTCTCCTCTTCTCTTTTATGTGCCGACAAGTGGATCTGTATCACCCACCTCCTTGAATAGCTCGCTCACTTCCCCAACCGCTCCTAGAGGTGGGCACCCGGGCCGGACTTTTTTGGGCCGGCCCGAGGCACGACGTCACGGCCCGACACGAAGCCCGACCCGGCACGAAGTGGGCGTGCCGGCCGGCAGACGACATCAGAGCACGGCGTGCGGCTCGAGAATCGTGCACGATGGGCGGCCCGGCACGGCACGACACTGTAGAATAGGCTATACTGAGCCTGATGATCCAGTGCATGAGGAAGAAGCCTAGCATGAAGGTCACTGACTCACAGAGTATGACCGTCATGGATGCACCCAGTAGCATGAACGTCACCCCTATCGCCAACACCTGAGAGAGACGGACAAAATAGGAGAGAGAGAACTAAGAGAGATTGAGAGACGGTGCAAGAAACTGCTCTCTCTAGCTCGCCCCTCTCAATCTCTCTCAGCTCTTTCTCTCACCAGTCTCTCTCAATCTCTCTCGTCTGTCTCGCTCACTCTCTTTCTTGCCCATTCTCCCCTCTCTCGCCTCAGATTGAGCACATCCTTCTCGCCTATGTAATCGCTCGATAATAAATAAAGTTTAGTTCTTTTTCTCATAATATTTGCATTCACCGCCTTAATTCTATGTATCTCCTATTTTTCCTCTGGTTGAAATAGTGCAAATGGGTCGGACCTGGGCCAGCACGGCAAGAAGCAGGCACGAAGCGCAAATGGGCCGTGCCTGGGCTCGCCGAAGGCGAGCTGGGCCGGCACGGCACGGCACGACAAACACGACGGACCGTCACGGCCCGGCACGGTTCAGACACGAAGCACGATGAACTCGTGCCGGGCCGGCCCGACACGACACGACGCCCACCTCTAACCGCTCCCTACGACGATCTCCTTCCCTTAAACGGTTGCGCTCCCAACTGTCCACCATTCCCCTCTCTACTCTTCTAAGTCTCTATCTGTGCCACCCCCTCGTCCCCTTATCCTCCTACTCCATCTCTTGCACGAGCTTCTTACCGTATTTTCTAGTAAGATCCCCATCAAGTGATGTTGGGGTTGTTCGCTACTGACTGCACCGGCAATGGGATGGGAAAAGGCATTGGGAGGGAAGGAAGGAGAGGAGGCAGTAGTACCTTGGAGCAGAAGCAGCGGCGCCAATGAAGGGAGGGGAGGCAACAATGACGCGTGAGGAAGAGGAAGAACCGATGTCATCCTTCCCTCACCACACTGTCGTCTCTAGTTCCTCGCACCGCGTCCTCTTCATCCTAATCCATCCCTGCGCTGCCGCCGCCTCCTGTTCTGGACAAGCCACGCAAGTACTGCTGCCTCCTCCTCGCCATCACCGGATCTGCATGAACAGAGTTCTCCCCGCCGTTGAAGTTACAGAAATAGAGCTCTTGGCCGCAGGATTCGGCGTCCTCATCGATGGTGACGCAATCGAGATCCATGGCATTGTCGTAGGGCGATCTGATCTAGCAACACCATGGCCAGGGACGTCTGGATCTGGCGGGAATCTTTTTCATCTCTGTCACCTCCGGCCACCGAATCTAGTGTCCTCGTCGATGTTGATGCGATCGAGGTCCATGGGTCCGTCGCAGGATGGTTGGATCTGGCAACACTGTGGGTGATGATAGCGACGTGTTCGAGGTGCATGGCACATGCCACCATCTCTGCCCAGCTCGACCGCCAATACTCGTAATGTTGCCCACCTTCTCCATCAACAGTGTGCGTCTCCTTCCCCTCCATCACTGGTCTACACCGTCGCCCGTGTTTGGTGTTGGAGAGAGAGAGCAAGATAGGGAGACATAGGGGAGAGAGAGTGGAGAATGTGAAAGGTGAGATAGAGAGCTTAGATTATGTACACTACACTAAAAAACGTCATCAGTGGCGGTTCATAACCGCCATCAGTGGCGGTTATTGAACCGCCACAGATATAGTGCCACTGATAATCGAGGATTATCAGTGGCGGTTTTCTAACCGCCACAGATAAGTGTTATCTGTGACGGTTCTACACACTAACCGCCACAGATAACAATACTATCTGTGGCGGTTCTATCCACCAACCGCCACAGATAACTACACTATCTGTGACGGTTCTTTCCTACAACCGCCACAGATAACAATATTATCTGTGGCGGTTCTTTCCACCAACCGCCACAGATAACTATATTATCTGTGGCGGTTCTATACACCAACCGCCACAGATCTATATTATCTGTGGCGGTTCTATCCACCAACCGCCACAGATAGTACCTGACCGAAAAAATAAAAAACTGCATTTTGGGCTAGCCTCAGGTGCTACTAGCCATGCCCTCTGAAACATATAATACATCAATCACAGATTTTGCATATACACAGTTACAATATACAATAATCACCACATATTTCGCATATACACAACTACAATATAATACATCAATCACAATTGCAATTTTGCATATACACAATTATAATGTACAACAATCACAGCTTTTGCATATACACAACTACAATATAATACATCAATCACAATTACATATAATACATCAATCACAATTACAATCACAGATTTTGCATATACACAATTACAATGTACAATTAAAGTGTCTCATGCATGAGGCGCTCGATCATGGTGATGGTGTAGGGCATGCCTCCCATCGACTCCGCTCCCTTCTCAAGTTCAAGATCTTTGCATCAATATTTCTCGAGTATGTAAATGAAGTTATTATATATCATAGTATGGAAAGCTAAATAGATCACTTTTGTTGTATCACAAATCTAGCCGATCCATTGTCGTCTTATTCCATGTGAATGCCGTGGCATCCTCCATATGTTGTACATGCATTAGCTAGTTTATACTCCTCTATTTTTGAATATGTGACATTCTTTTTTCAATTTTTATTCCTAAATACATATCATTCTACAATTTTGATCCTACTTTTTACTATTTTTCCTTCTATAATCTCCATTTAGCTATTTTTAATGGCATTTACTATCATACATTAGAGTAAAACACACCATCTAAAACTATAAGGACCATGTAATCAAATCTCTTATGAATGGACGGTAAAGATGCAAAAGGAAACTTCGCAACTAAATCAAGCAATCAAATAAACTCATTGTAATGGTGCAGTTTTGGGGTGAGCTCTTTCCGTATTCATCCATCACCCACGCCTATAAAAAGCTCTACTAGCCATCATGAAAGGGCACAGAGAAAAGCAATAGAGGAGAGCTCCTCGCCTAGAGCGCACGCACGCACACACACCACCCATCAACACACACACACACGGAGAAGGGCAACAACACAAGCGCAGATCAATCACAACTTCTTAAATGAAATGACAAAATTAGAACATATGCAAGCCATGCCATCCAATACTAAACTTGACATTCAATGAAACATCAATTTACACCACCGTCATTTAAAAAATTAACTAGTTTTGTGAACTATAAGCCTACGAGTCTTCACTGTTGGTAGGGGCCTCGGAGGTGGTAGATGAGTATGGAAGACTTCATCGTTATTATCCGGTCATGAAACTCGCCGTTCTTGTTGAGTACTTCCTTCATAATGAAGTAGGCGAGCTGTCCCGAATGCCTTGGATTTCATTTGGAACCACCCTCCGTAGGCAACTTCAAACGCTATAGATAGAAAAAGTTTGTCTTAAGAGCTTATATAGAGAATGAGATGTGCAAATCAATGTGTGATGTTAGCGTGACAAACCTCTACGTCATTGTTTACTATTGTAGAGCCTAAGATTTCGCGCATGTATTGGCAATACGAAGTACCCACATAAATTTGTTCTGGCGCTGCTTGTAATCGCAAAAATTGAATAAACTTATACGACATTGAAGGAGTTATTGACTACGAGGTGCGATATAGACAAATTGTTTTTGTGCGCATCGGAAATTTAGTACGGATTGTCGTTGATTTATGGAAAGGACGGTGTCTTGAGCACTTTTACAATATGCTTTGAAGGCCCTATTCACTAGACTTGTCATATCTTTGTAGTCTTTTGGATCTTTGTCCCGGGTCCAAGATCAAGATCTTGCTTTTATCCGGATGAATTACTATGAGAATCCAATGGAAACTACGTACACATGTATGATGCCGTAGTCATTAGTCCTAACTCGAGCAAAGAACGAGATCAACAAGTAATTGAACTAGCTAGTGAGCCACTTACTTGAAATTGTATGGTAAAAGTATGAACTCCTTGTCTTGGAGTTTGATGAGAGCGTTATATACGTAGTCCTCGACCTCCTTTGGTACTCTTTTGATTTCCTACTGGCAAACCGCTCCTGATCGAGGAACGCCATCGCCCTTTGGTTCTTTTAGTTCGATCAACTCGAATCTACATAACAAATGATTTAGACATCACATTTATCGGTATTACATGAATGTAGACAATGATTTTTATATTGACACTTACGGTGACCAAAGATCTCATAAGAGACACGTCGAGGGCATCTTGATAGTACATGTTGTGCAACTCATTGAATTCTATCATGAAGCAACCGGTCCCTCATGGTGGAAATGTTCCTCTCTAAAATGGCGGTGATCACCTTCGAGTACATGTTGGTTCGATCGCTCCATATACCATTCATGTAATCGCTTTAGCTGCCTTTGTTAGACTATGAAGCTTGAAGGGGTGACAAACGGCTTCCCAATTCAGTATTTCATCTTTCTTCACAGCTTGTCCTTTGGAGACCGCTTTACCCTTACTTTTCTCGCACACAACATCATACTCCGCTCGCTTCGCCGACTACGTGATATGGCTTGTCTATTCCGCCATGCCTTCAGAGGAGGGTTTTAAGTCGGTCAACCAAGTTGTCGCACTAACTTTCATACTGTTGATGTGTTGGTGACGATCGCGAGGTTTATCAGAGGAGAGGCCGCGGTTCACTGCAGAGAGGTGGCGAGTTCACCTCGGAGAGGTGGCGGTGTTCACCTCGGGAGGAACAGCACTTCATGATGGTCCAGGTGATGTCACGTTTGCGCCATCGGATGAATGTGTGGACGGCACTTCCTAGAGTTGTAACCTCGTCGTTCGGGGCATTTCTAGCCCGAGGTTGGCGAATCGGGATTAACCGTGTCCACCGAACCTTTGCATATCCCGCGCTATCGCAGAGTTGTGCAATACACCTCCTTCTTGGCATGGGTACGCTATGCCCGTATCAGCTGAATGAATATGTTCATGACGGGCAAAGTGAGTGGCACGGTGTGGGGTCATGTATGTCGTCCACGTGATAATGACCCATGTCCCGTTCTACAATTGGGGCGGATGCGCAATCTAACTGCGACGATTCGGAGGGCTGGTCGTAATAATGTTCTCGGCTTGTGGTAGCTCATGGCTTGTTGTACTTGTCGTTGTACTTGTTGTTCAATTGTGCCTTGTAATTCTCAAGCATCTTTTCCTTCATCATTTCTATTTCGCAAACGCTTCTCTAGCTCTCTTTCGGCTCTTGTAAGTGTGAAGGTGCTCGGGAATCCTGTCTTCCACGGAACCTTAACCCGACACCTCTTGTTCGTCCGGATGCTCCTTGTTTCCCGTGGCACGTGTTAGTTCGCCGCTTCTCCTATCCGTTGGAATGTTCCTTGGGAAGACTCGACGTCTGACTCCCGGACCCTTTGTGACATTGCTTCGTCGTCGCTATTTCGAAGGATAAGCCCCACCAGACGTGACACTTGCCCTCGCTAGCACGTAGTGCTTGACTCGTCCGTAGTCCGCCAATTGACTTGTACCACCATCGTAGTGATTCGCTTCCTGCCTCTCCATTGAGGGATTTTACCAGCACCCACCCGCACCAAGTCCGTGTGGATGGATGTTCCTTCTTCCGATGTTTATGTGGTCCTCGCCGACTTCTTTGTCGCTTCACTTTGCTTCATCGACACGAAATCATCCCAATATGGTTCTAAGTTTGGGTAGTCCCGATGGCCGATCGGTTTTTCTTTACATAAGTAGTATTCACTGGCCTTGAAGTTCCTCCATGCCGCATCCATGGTCATCAACGCATCCCGACGACGCGGTGTTCATCTTCTTCAGGAATTCAAGGTTTGTTTCACTCGATCCATAGATCCGCTTTGATGGTATCAGCACTTTGTGCCAATCCAAAAGGTGATTGGCACTCTCCCTTGCGATATACCCGCAGGTTGTTCTGTACTTTGCTACGAACTTTGGCGGTGCACTAGGGCCCGACTTCGAGACCTCCGAGATGGTATACCGCCTTGGGCTTCTTATTTCTTCCTCGCCACGAGGTCTTGCCACAGTATGTCAAGATCGGGCAACACCGGTGGTTGGGTGGAGGTTGAGGAACCCGTAGGGCTAGGGCTCGGGCTCGGGTGGATTGCTCCTCCATATCGACCTTGGATGTGCGAATCGAAAGAGGTAAAGTATGGAACCATTAGAATTTGGCGATCCGATGGGTTAAGTGCGGAAGTTTAACTCGAGAACTAGAAATAAAAGTAATCAAGAATTGGGCATTCAATTGATGGGCTGAAGTACCGAATTGTCTACAAGAAGGGTAAGGAGAATGTGGTTGCCAACGCATTGTCATGGGTTGGACAACTCATGAATTTGTCAATGTGAAACTTTTCACTAGCAACTCATTGCGCCACATAAACAATACCATCTTGTGAAACCAGATCAAGATGTTATTTGAACCAGATTATAAAGTTTGATAGAGTCAAATGTCCGATTTCATAGTTTGAAGTGCTATATGGACTTTCGCTCAAAGTTCCAGTGTCTTATGGACCATCTAGAATACTCATATGAACATTACATGAACAGATTTGTCTAAAAACAAACATTAGCAATATTACAACATCACTAGATTTTATAAATATATTGTAATGCAAATTTTGTGGTCAAAGATACATTTTAGAAACCGTGCCTAATGCCCAAACATCACTTTTTTAGAGAGGAGGAACATGCAGTGGTAGATCATTAGTAGTTCATTAGTAATCAAGTCATGGTGAGGGTCGCAGAAGAACAGTACTTGGCATGAGAATTCAAACCAAAACAACTTCACTCGTGCATTCAATGCGATAGTACAAATCTCCTCACCACCAACACCAACTCAAAGCCAAGAACTAGTTATTCCTGCATTCTCTTAACTTTTCACCGGTGATTTGATTTTGACCCAACCTTTACATTCTTCCTCTCTTTCCTACACAAATCCCACCACAACATGCACACACACGTTGAGGTCACCTATGCATGCGACACCCAAACAACAAGAAGAACAACCTTACTCTCTTTTTTGAAGGAACTCATGTGTGTAGAATGAAGGTAGAACATACCTAGGAATGCGCGGCGTCGTCAGTGGTCGGGGCGCTGCTCGAGGGCGCGGCGCCGGGGCGGCGTCGGGGCGGCGTCGAGCGCGTCGGTGGAGAAGCGGGCGGCGCGCGTCGGGTGTCGAGGCGTCGGGAGCGGCACGGGCGTCGGACGGCGTCGGCGCGCGCGGCGCGGCGTCGGACGGCGTCGGGGCGATGACCGTGGCGGCGTCGGGCTCGGGCGAAGAGTGAAGCGCAGGAGTTTAGGGGTTAGGCAACGGTGAGAAGAAGAATGATCAGACGACTTTTATATGTGGGGCCTTATCGTGGCGGTTCTTAACAAGAACCGCCATCGATACTTTATCTGTGGCGGTTCTTCAAAAGAACCGCCATGATACATAATTATCGTGGCGGTTCTTTATACGAACCGCCATCGATATTTTATCTGTGGCGGTTCTTCACAAGAACCGCCATCGATATAATTATCTGTGGCGGTTCTTTATACGAACCGCCACAGTATTCACTATCTGTGGCGGTTCTTCACAAGAACCGCCATCGATATATATATATCCGTGGCGGTTCTTTATACGAACCGCCATCGATAATGGGATTGTGGCGGTTCGCTTAAGAACCGCCACCGATAAAGTTGTCCTAACATAGCTTTTGCGCGGACTACTTCAAGTGGTCCGGCGTGAACGAGCTTTTTGCGGACTACTTCAAGTGGTCCGCGTGAATAAAAACGAGTAATGACCATATATATTTCTAATATAGTAATATACCCTATATAATCTCTACTGCTTATTTTCATATCTTCTAGGATGTATACCAGAATAGAATATTATTTCTAAATATGTTCTAATATCATAAATGCCTTATGTACTATGTACAATATATTTGGTTTTAATTCATACTGAGGAGAAACCATTAAAACTTGTGTAATCTAATATAGTAATTACCCTATATAATCCTAATATAGTAATATATTAATGACCCACATTTCCATTACTCCACACAAATGCATAACACCATATTTCCATTACTCCATACAAATGCATATTGTTTACATCACATTGCCATTACTCGTATATAGCTAATTATTTTCTTTCACAATTTGCCCTTCTTCATGATCGTCGCGATGATAGGTAGTTTCTTGAGTGGTTTCTTCCTCGAGCCCGATGTTGCCATCTACGAAAGGAGGCAACTCGTCAAACCGGTTGTACTCATCCTCATCCACGACATTCTCAACTCCGACGATCCTTCTTTTCCTGAAGAACTACATGCCGCTTCTTATCTGTCGGTCGATTACATAGAAGACTTGTGCTACTTGCTTCGCAAGTACGAATGGTTCGCTCTCAGATCCGACATGTTCGATGTCCAAAGTAGTGAAGCCGCATTTGTCCACCTTGACACCCTTTGGGAGTTGTACCCAACGACACCAAACATCGGGATCTTAAAAATACAATAGTCGAGCTCCCAAATCTCTTCTATGAACCCATAGAAGCTAGTCTTCTTCTTTTGTGTTGTCATAGGCATCTATGCGACACCACTATTTTGGTAAGTGCTTTTGCTATCCCGAGATCTCGTAAAAGGTATATCCATTTATGTCGATCCTTGCCATGTCAAGATTGTACCGATGGCCCTTTGCCAACCACCTCAACATAACACTCGTTTCTTTCCCACCATATGCTCTTTGAACCAATGATTGAACAAACGGTTATGCTCTTTTGTTACCCAAGCCTCGATCGTCCACGATTTTCCTCTCGTAGCTTATCCTTGTGCATGTCCATGTACGAGGACACCTCAACCGATCAAGCAAGATCGTGAAATGAGCTTTTGAACAATCCATGATCGTAAGAATTTGTTGATTTCCTTCCAATCGTCCTTTTCCACTAGCCTACCCTCATGGCGAGATACAGCACTCCTACCGGTTCCACCCCTCCATGTAATCCACGCAAAACTCGATAACCTCCTCGGTTGCATAACCTTCCACAATGCAACCCTCCGTGAGATCGATTATGTACATACTTCTTCAGATACCCATGTACCTTTCGAACGGGTACATCCGATGCGAGAATACGGGCCACATACATTTATCTCATTCACAAGGTGAACAATGAGATGAACCATTATATCGAAAAATGATGGAGGAAATACATCTCTAGTCGGCATAGTGTCTTCACCACATCATTCGTAGTTTAGAAAGTCCGATGGGATCGATGACCTTCGTGAAATCGTGTTGAAGAAGAAACACAACCTCATGATTGCTTCTCGGACCTTTTCGTGCAAAATACCTCTAATTGCAATAGGAAGCATTTGTGTCATCATCACATGACAATCATGAGACTTCATGCCGCTTAACTTCAAATCTTTCATGGACACCGCTTCTTGATGCTTGCGGAGTAGTCGGATGGAACTTTCACACCATGCAAGCATTTGCAGAGTCTGTTCTCTCTTTCTTGGATAGAGTGTAGCAAGTCGGGGAAGGTAAAGTCGGCCTTTCCGTTGTCTCGAGGATGTAGCTCACTCGATTTTCATATCTTCCGTGTCCCTTCGTGCCTTCATCCGTCCTTAGTTTTGCTAGGAATATTCAAAAAAATACCAATCAAGTCATCACATACATTTTCTCTACATGCATGACGCCTATGCAAAGGTCGAACTTCTAAGTCCTTCCAATAGGGCAAGTTCCAAAATATCGATCTCTTCTTCCATGTGATCTTCTCGAGACGAGACCTCGATTTATTATTACTCTCCCTTTCCAAGTACAACATTAATATCCTTAACCATATCATATACCTCTTCCCACGAGGAGGCCTTGGAGCTATACCATCCTCTTTTGTCCCGTCAATTGTTTCTTCATATTGCGGTAGGGGTGATTCTCAAGGAACTGCGGTGATGCATGTACACGCTTTCCTTGAGTTATTGAGCCACACACTTGCGCTTCATCCATGCAATGGGGCATGCTTTGGCCCCTTTACAAGACGACCGGATAGGTTACCAAGGGCGGGAAATCATTGATGGTGCAAAACAACAATGCGCGTAGGGTGAAGTACTCTCTTGTACTCATCCCATACCAGACACCTTCGCTCCACAAGATCACAAGATCTTCCACCAATGGTTGTAGGTATACATCAATATCATTGCCAGTTGTCTCGGCCCTTGGATAAGCAAATGACATCATAATGTACTTTCGTTTCATACACAACCAAGGAGGAAGGTTGTAGATACAGAGAGTCACAGAGCCAAGTGCTATGAATACTACTCATGTTACCGAAAGGATTCATTCCATCCGTACTCAACCCAAACCTTACATTCCTCGGTTCATTCCCAAGTCCATCCTAAAGAGCCTATCGATGGTTCTCCATCGCGTAATCGTGAGGTGTCTCGACTTTCCATCCTTTTACGCTCTTACGAGTGCCATCGCATCGCTTGGGCATGCTTTTGTTTCCAAATAAACGCTTCAACCGAGGTATTACCGTAAATACCACACCACTTTAGCGGAGCTCCTTTCTTCACCACGGTGCCCTCATTG
Organism: Otatea glauca; assembly: GCA_036346275.1. NCBI lineage: Eukaryota > Viridiplantae > Streptophyta > Magnoliopsida > Poales > Poaceae > Otatea > Otatea glauca. Next base: position 18,310,233 of record CM070714.1, read on the forward strand.
TCATGATCTTTACGCTTGTATCGCGATGATTTGCACACCGGACATACATGCATGTCTGTATACTCTTTGCGATAGAGTATACAATCGTTTGGACATGCATGTATTCTTTCTACTTCCAATCCCAATGGACATACAACCTTCTTAGCTAAATAAGTGGTTATCGGCAATACGCTTTCCATCCGGAAGCATGTCCGCTAAGAGATGTAATAGCGCCGTGAAACTTTTATCGGACCAACCATTGCTTGCCTTCAATTTTAGAAGTGAAAGCACGGTGTGCAACTTTGTGTATTCCTCCTGCAACCCGGAACAAAGGTGTGTCCGAGTCGTCCAACAAACCCTTGAATTGATTAAACTCTCTCGACTAGTGTAGTTCCTTCGCATCGCGCAACATCCGAGCAAGATTATTATCGTCATCAATGTCCAACCTATCCTCATCGATCCATAATCGATGTCACCGCCATAATGCCTTCTCCATCATCCAATACGTTATCACCTTCATGTATGTTTTCCTCTTCACCGTGACTTGTCCAACGTGTATAGCCAAGTACAAAACCTCTTCAATCAAGTGCAAGTGGATGTGCTCTTTGTCCAAAACATTTTCTCATTCTTGCAATCAATGCATGGACAATGTATGTACTCCGCCTTCTTATGCAATTTGTTCTCTCAATGCTCTTAGAAAAGCAGATACCCGTCGATGTAATCTCTACAGAACGGTTCGCATTGTACATCCATCTCCTATCCATCTAAAATTAATTAACATATAAAAATTGATTAAAAACTAATCTAATTACTTATCATCTAAATGAGCTAGATAATAAATTCATCATCTAAAAATGATGAGCATCCACCTACCAAATTAGCTTAAATTTCATGTATATCAATATCCAATAATCTTAATTAAATAAATTTAATATATGTCCACACTAATGGAACCAAATTAATAGTAATTAAAAACTAATCAATACTTTTCCTGTAAAGAAGCTAGATAATAAATTCATCATCTAAAAATGATGAGCACCCACCTACCAAATTAACTAAAATTTCATTTATATTAATACCCAATAATCTTAATTAAATAAATTTATTATATGCAAGATGTATATGTTCGTACACTAATGGAACCAAATTAATAGTAATTAAAAAACTAATCTAATAACTTATCATCTAAAGGAGCTAGATAATAAATTCATATATATGCAAGATGTACATGTCCGTACACTAATAGAACCCAATTAATAGTAATTAAAAAACCAATCTAATTACTTATCATCTAAAGGAGCTAGATAATAAATTCATCATGTATCAAATTAACTTAAAATGCAATTAATATTAAATATATGCTTAATCATAATTCATCATCTATAAAAGGAACACAACATCATCTAATGAACCTAGCTAGGAAATAAATTCATCAACTACAAAATGGTACCTAAATAAAAATAAACAAAATCTAAACTTTTCATCTCATCTACATATAAACCCTAATTAAACTTGGTTTAAAAATTAAATTGCAACAAGATTAACACAAATCAAGAGAGGAGAAAAAATAACTCACCAAGGAACAACTAGAGGAAGTACAAGCACAAGAATTGGAGAAAACGAAATCAAATTTAGAAGTTTTGGTTTGCTCTCGGGAGGAAGAAGACCAAGGTCTTTGCTCGACCACCTATTTATAGGCAATATTATCGATGGCGGTTTTTAACTAGAACCGCCACTAATAACATTATCCGTGGCGGTTCTATCCTCGAACCGCCATCGATAATTATTATCGATGGCGGTTCGAGGATAGAACCGCCACGGATAATCAATAAATCGATGGCGGTTGGAGGATAGCACCGCCATCGATAACCTAGTTATCGATGACGGTTCTAGCCTCCAACCGCCATCGATAATGTATTTAGTTATCGATGGCGGTTCTACCTCGAACCGCCATCGATAATTCATTATCAGTGGCGGTTCGAGGATAGAACCGCCACTGATATTTTTCCCGCCATTTATGAAATTGAACCGCCACTGATAATTATCTTTGTGGCGGTTCGAAAAAAACCGCCACAAATAGACCGTCACCTATTGCAGGTTTTGGCGTAGTGGTAGCTGTACCTTTGGATGTGTGTACGGTGGGGTCCACCATGTGGTGTATTTACCATGTATTGCTTGGTATTTTGAATTATGTACCTACAACATGCACAAATCTCCATGGAGTATGGATGGCTCAAATTGGGTGGACAGGCGAAGGCCAAAAATCCTGTTCATTCTTTTTTTCTTTTTGAGGAATTAAGAAGTATTCATGTTCATAACTTTACTTAATAGCGTGAGCAGGAGAAGGCATTGTTGTAGGGACAAAGAGGACAGTGGAGGGCAATAGGAGTGAGAAGAGAGGAGGGTGGTGCTGCTGCTGGGAGCCTCCGCAGGAGGAGGCGCTGCGAATGGATGTAATGTGGTGGCATCACGTAGGCAAGGGAGGCATAAATGACTTGTAAGGAGAAGAAGGGAACACAGCATACTGGGAACAGCAGTAGCGTGCAAGCGGGTAAGGAGAGACAAGGGAGGGGACATGGCTACGGCTGCGATGTGCAGGGAGGGGAGTTGGGGGCGACGAGCGGGGAGAAGAGGGGATGGCGGCTCTTGGAATGGTGGTGACGCATAAGTAGAGCGAGGCGAGGGGAGATGAGGGAGGGGAGGAGGCGACGTCGGGTGGATCCGGATCCAATTTTTCTACTTATCTAGGACAACTCACTCCCTTAGCCTATCCCATTCACTAGATATCATGACAACCTCTACAAACATCACTATCAAAGAAGTAAATCTCTCGATCTCCTTTTATTAATTCACCTACATATTGATAGCTTCATTCACATGTTCGCATAATGTCTCCCTTTTTTTAATGTTTATATATTATTTTGATTATGTTTTATGATATGTACCGCCTTTTATCGAAATCCCGTTGTAATGCACAGACATCTTTCTATAAATCATATAGGCTCTCACATGATCATCCATAGTCGCATAGCAACATTGCCAGTGTATATTTCCTCAAGATTCATGGTCCACCGTGACCTTGTCCTTGACCACCTGCCTGGTCAAGCAAGGATCACCCTACGCCGTATCTCTAGTCACAGGCATAAAGGTTTTAAATTAGATTTCGTAATAAGGTCTCAAAAAGCTACAATAGCAGGATATTTTTGTTTCTTACAAACATCCAAATTTTATCAAAACCCATAGTTACGATGAAAGCTATCTTTTATCATATTTTCAGTAGTAAAATATTAAATAAATAAATAAATATAATATAAATCACATTCAAATAAATTGTAAAACAATGGTACTTTAGAAGGTATTAATATTTTTATAATAAAAATATGAGTCTAAGTCTAGAATCAACAAATATACTAATACATGTCGAAGACCATAACTAATTAATAACTATATCATAATATTCTTAACAACAAGTACTTAATCACTCAAATACATAAATGCTGGATTATTGAAAAAGGGAGAGATGAGGTATTTTACTAGATTTTCTCACAGTTCAGGATTATAAGAGATGCATTTGGCCATTCTAATAATGTTGAATATCAAAATAGGCACAATGCTTTGGCCCCTAAGTACCCATCCAGGACAACGAAGCTATGTTAGTTACAAGCTATGATATATAGTGGAGCTATCGCTAGCTATAACGTTTTGTAGCTAATATAGTATAACATTGATCCGTAGCTTTGCATTTAGAATTTAAAATAGCTATAGCTAAGTATTTAGAACATTATAGAACATTCGAGCAAATGCGTACGTACCAATCAAATAACTGCCTTGTTCGGTTACAAGATTTAACTCCATTGCCCACATTCAACACGCGCGCTGTCAAAATGATCAATCGATTGACAACTACGACAACGAAGCATTCGTCTCTACATCGATAGTTCGTCCATGTAGAGACGCCTTTGCACACATGCATGTCAGTTGATGACAATGAGAGTATGAGACTGTACGTAAAAGGCAACATACATGGTGACGTGAGTAGGTCTGAAATTTCCGTTTTTGGTTTACATTTTGGAGATGGGTGAAGTCACAAATTTATTTCAGAATTTCAAACAAAATCCGATCTAAATTTAAAAAGCTAATTTGAAATCCAGAATTTTTGAACCGAAATTTCGGATGAAATTGCCGAAATCTCGGCGAAATTCAACCGAGTAAAAAATAGTCAAAATGAAGTTCAAAATTTTTGAATTTTTTTTGGATGATTCTGACAAATCACTAATATTCCCATAAATATTTCAGATGATGATCAAGCCTGATAAATTTTTAAAAATTCTGATAGTGCTACTGTCCTGATAAAAGGTTGACCGGCAAATTTCAACCGAATGAAAAATGATGCAAATCAAGTTAGAAAATTTTTGTGGATGGTAGTGATGCACCAATAATATTCCCATAAAATTTTTAGATGATGATCAAGCCTGAGGAATTTTCAAAAATTTGGACAGTGCTAATGAAGGCTGGCCGGCAAATTTCAACCGAATGAAAAATGATTCAAACCATGTTAAAATTTTTTGAAAATTTTTGTGGATAGTCCCAACACATCACTAATGGTCCTGAGGAATTTTTAAAACTTGTGAAAGTGATACTATCCACAAAAATTTGGATCATGATCATATTAGAGTGAATTTATAAAATTCTAACACGGTTATTTTCTCAGTTATGTTCATTTTATTTTTGAATTTTTAAATATAACAAATGAAGTTCAATTCTTTTGAAAAAATTTATGTATGATCCTAGCTTGCTAAAGATGGTATCATAAATTGTTCAAAGCATGATCAAGCTTTTACAATTTTATAAAAATCTGACAGTGTTTTTATTATTTTTATAAAACGTCTCAAAAATTCGAGGTTTTAACAAATTTTCATTGAAGATAACATTCTTAAGGGTTATTAACCTAAATACAGTCCTTAAAAGTCAAAATTTGGTCAAAATACACGAGATTCTAGCGAAACTTGCCAAAATTTCTTAAATTACTGTAGCATTTTAAAAAATTCGGATTTATTTATGCGGTCCGGATTTTAAATCAGATCTCTAGTTAAAATCCAAAATCTCAGACAAAAATTCTGATATTTTACTGAGATTTTAAACTATGGACGTGAGGAGGGGTGAGTGATCATGTCACATCACGAGCCATTCATCTCAAGAACCAAATCACTAGATGACAACTAGTCAGTAGCCGCTCTGTAAACAATTGTACTGAGTGTTGGGAAACCACGTGACCTAATAGAAAGCCTACAGTGGTCCCTTAACCGAAACCCTAGGTGAGCGCTATAAAAGGAGGAGGGGGTCCCCCCTATGTACAAATAGTCTGAAAGCAATAAAGAATTCAGTCGTCGCTCCCCATATATCTGTGTCTCTCTCTTTCTGTTCTCCAATTTTAGATCTGTTCGGGAACCCGAGACTATTTGATAGCGAGGTTCCTTAACACGTTATCGACGACAGCTCTCACCGAGATCGAATTGAAAAGGTGAGAAGAGGTGAGAATCGACGATTGATTCTAATCGCCGTTGATCCTATGCATGCATCTACCGCTCAGATCTGCTTTATGTTTGCATCACGTGGCACGGCTACTGATGACATCGGTACATGCATCATCCACGAAAAAAAACATGCGTTTGGCTTCCGCGCTCGCGCGCGCATCATCATCGCCTCGGTTCGCGTGCACGACAAGAAGTCACCGAAGCACCACGTGCAACCCCGGTTCCCATGCTCACCGGTGGAAGCCGTGCCGCCGTCGCCGACCGGCTCCCAAGACGCGCGACGGCCGCCACCGCCATCGCCGGTCTCGCGCCGCGCCGCCGCCGACCGCCGCGCGCCGCCACGCACGAAGCTTGGCCCCGAGTGCCGCGATGCCTCGGCTTCGCGCGACGAAGCTCCTCCGGCCTTGCCTCGTTTTCTCCGGCCATGGCCCAAAGCCGTGCTCGCCGCACCTCGGTCGCCACGGCGCCCTGGCCGCCTCGGCAACCCGACGCCGTCGGCCTCGCCGCCCGGCGACGACGCCCGACTCGGCCTCGCGCCCCATCGCCGTCGGCCCTGGCCGCTGCGCCGCCGCCGCGCCAGCGCAGCGCCGCCCGCCTCGGCTTGCAACCGCTTCGATTCGCCACCTCGGCCGCGACGGCGGCGCTCCGGTCTACGCGTCGCCTCGATCTCCGCGACCGCCGCCCGGCGCCCAGCCTCCTCGCCGCGCGTCGTCCCGCCATGGCGGCCGCGCCATCATGCGCCCCCGCCCTTGGCGCTCCGTGCGGCCTCGGCCTCGCCACTCGGATCGCACGCAAGAAAGAAAAGGCAGCGAGCAAGAGAAGTAAAGGGGGAGGCGGCGCGCGGCGAGCAAGAAAAGAGGGAGGCGGCGCGCACGAGAAGGACTGCGGCGGCTAGGGTTTTTACCCTAGCCGTCGCGTGCGGTAATGGGCCGAAAGGCCCAGTGGTTTTTTTTTGGCCGCGAAAAAAAAGAAAAAGCAGAAAAGAAAAGGGAAAGAAAAAGAAAAAAAGAAAAATAAAAATTGCAGAAAAATTTGAAAAATTGCCAAAAAATTACAGAAAATTATTTGGCTCTGTTTTTAAATTTTCTAGCTTTATTTCTCTTTTTTATGAATATTCTTTATGAATTTTGAATTCGTTGATTTGTTTAGCATATTAAAAATACATGTGAATTTATTTTCTGCACTTTATGCTTTTTGCAACCATTTTCTATTAGATTACACGCAGTAATCTAATGTCAGAATTTTGAAATCATGCAGATGTCCGGCATTGTGAATCGTGAGTTTGAAGATCTGGCCCCGCACGGTCAGAACTACCTCACTTGGGCATCGGACGTAAAGATTGTTCTTGGGGGCAAGAAGCTCCGTGCAGCGATTGGTCTAGGGTCCTCGCAGGACGAGAAATCTACCGCCGAGCAGAACGATCAAGCCCTGCACTTTCTCAGGCATCACCTCTCAGCCACTCTGAAGAATGAATATATGGCTGAGGAGAGTGCACTTGAGCTTTGGACTGCACTTCAGAAGCGGTTCGAAAAGCTCAAGTACACCATCTTGCCCCAAGCACAACAAGATTGGGTACGCTTGAGATTTGCAGACTTTAAAACAGTGGCCGAGTACAATTCTGCCTTGCACAGAATTTGTACCAATCTCTCCCTATGTGGCAAGAAGATCACTGATGAGGAGAAGATTGAGAAAAACCCAAATGTTATCCAGAGTGCACGCAGCTATCGTCAGGACGCATACAAGGAGTATAGCGAACTAATTGATGTAATGCAAGTTGCGGAATCGCCAGACGATGTTCTACGCAAGAACTATGTCTCGCAGCCACCTGGAAGAGGCACTGGCACAGAAGTCAATGCCAATAGCTACAAGGTGAGAAAGCCCATTAATAGAAAGAAGGGCAAGCAAGGTGGAAAAGAGAAGACTCAGGCCAAAGGAAATTCCAAAGCCCCTGTGAAGAGGGATGACAAAGAAAAGACGCACGCCAAGCCGTATGGACAGCAGAACCAAACGTGCTTCAAGTGTGGCACTTGGGGACATTGGTCGAAGATATGTCGAGAATCCAAGGAAGTGATCAACGCATATCAGGCTAAGAGGAAGGCAAAGGAAAACGCCCCCGCAGAGGCACACTTCGCCAACATCGGTGATGATGATATCATGGATGTAGATACCCCACTTGTCTCATCCTTACAGAATAGCCTGGACATCGATGCTGCAGCCATTATTATGGCAAATGAAGAGAAAACTTCTGCCGACGACATAGAAGCAGAAATTAATGCATATTTTACAGATTCTGTTTAATGCATTTCCTTTAGATTATGGTTGTTAGTTTTTTTTAATAATGAATTGTAAGCTCTAGAAGAGCATACTTCTTTCATGAATAAATATGCAATTTATTCTTTATTCCAGTATTCTTCAAATTTGCAAGCAATATTTGGATTATTTTTGCCTCTATCTGATTAGAATTATATTTCTTTCATCTAAAAATCGTGTAGTGCCCAAATGGAAGAGATATGCATTGTTGATAGTGGCACAACAAATACCATCTTAAGAGAGTCTAAATATTTCCAGTCGATCACGAAGAACGCTGAAAAGATTACTACAATCGCAGGAAGCGATTCATATGTAATAGGCTCAGGAAGAGCCACAATTATATTGCCGATGGGTACAACTTTGGTAACTGAAGGAGCCCTTTTGTACCCTGAATCAACGCGCACTCTCTTAAGCTTCAAAGACATACGCGCCAATGGTTTTCATGTAGAAACCAATGAAGAAAATGGCAAAGAATACTTGTGCATTGTGAAGCACACGGTATGTGGAAAAATGGTATTAGAAAAATGTCCCTCATATGAATCTGGGTTGTACTACACGAATATTCATGTACCCGAAGTGTATACTTCCTTGAAGACTGTTTTTAGAAGCTCTGAGTTATTTTCTTTATGGCATGGTAGATTAGGCCATCCTGGTCTTAGAATGATGAGAAATATAGTGAACAACTCACAAGGTCATGGCATTAATGTTAAAAATTTCCCGAATCATAAAGATTTTGTGTGCCCTGCATGTGCCACCGGGAAATTAATAACTGACCCTCTGTTATGAAAGTGCAAAGTGAGATATTTGCGGCCCGATTTAGCCCTTGTCAGGGCCGTTTCGATACTTTATGATGCTCATCGATGCTTCCTCGAAATGGTCGCATGTATGCTTATTATCAACAAGAAACCATACTTTTGCAAAGCTGATCTCGCAGATCATAAGAATTAAGAATGCTTTCCCTGATCATCGCGTGAATTCCATTAGAATGGACAATGCCGGAAAATTTACTTCAAAGGCATTTGATGATTATTGCACGGCAACAGGGATAGCAGTTGAGCACTCCGTACCGCACGTCCATACGCAGAATGGACTAGCTGAAGCACTAATAAAGAGGATTAAATTTATTGCCAGACCGCTTTTGCAGAGTTGTAACTTGCCCAACACTTGTTGGGGACACGCAGTCCTGCACGCAGCAGCTCTTATCGATTTTAGACCGTCGGCCTACAACATCCATTCTCCTATGCAGCTTGTGCACGGGATCATCCCGAAGATCTCCCATCTTAGAAAATTTGGGTGTATGGTATATGTACCTATACCACCCCCTCAGCGGTCTGCAATGGGCCCTCTCCGCAAGTCTGGAATATACGTTGGTTATGAGAGTGCATCTATAATCAGGTATTTGGAACTCATGACTGGAGACTTGCATACAGCCCGATTCGCTGATTGCATCTTTGACGAGGATTGTTCCCTGTCATTAGGGGGAGGAAATCAACCTTTGGATGAAAAATACCAGGAAATCATATGGCATTCCACTGGGATCCCCGCACATGACCCCCGCACTAATGAAGCAAATCAAGAAGTCCAGAAGATAATTGATTTGCAGAATTTAGCAAATGAACTGCCTGATCATTTTTGTGATCTGAAGGGCGTGGTTAAGTCGCATGTACCGCAAGGAATGTCTCAGAGAGGGTGGAAATACCAAAGAAAATAGAAGGTATCCCTCAACCTGTTCAGAGGCCTCAAAGAAAAAGAACAGGAAATCTGGCTCCTCAAACCCAAAGTACACAGACGTCTGAGAAAAGCAAGCGAGAGAACTTACCACAACCAATCACGAAAATACCCCAAGGAAAGAAGGGGAGCCAGTTGAGACCTGGCACTAGAAAGAAGCCAACAGGAAAGGCAATTACAGACTTGAATCTTCCACTGAAGGAAGCCGCCGGAAATAATGTGTACGCACACATAGGCGATGAAAAGCTAAAGGAACTTGCTCCTGCAATAGGGAATAGCAGTGAAGAGCAAGTAGAAGTGCATGAAGCACCCCATGAAAAAATGGTCATAAACTTTGTAATAATAGGAGAATCCCTGAATAGAGCAACAGCCAACGTTGATGCATACTTTGCAAAGAAGATTGCCTCGATCATTGATCATGATCTCGAGCCTGCATCTCTAGCAGAGTGCAAGAAAAGGCTAGATTGGGAAGAATGGAAAAGGCAATCATCTGCAGAGTTAGTCTCTCCAACAAGAGAGAGGTGTTTGATTCAGTATGCCGCACACCTCCCCATATAAACCTTGTAGGTCACAAATGGGTCTTTGTTCTAAGAGGAATGAAAACAACGGTTGTAAGGTACAAGGCAAGGCTTGTAGCTCAAGGTTTCACTCAACGTCACGGAGTTGATTATGAAGAAACCTATTCTCCGGTCATGGGAGGAATTACCTTTAGATATTTGATCTCAATGGCATCAACTTGAAGTTGAGAATGAAGCTAATGGATGTTGTCACAAAGATATTTGTATGGAAACTTGGATTCGGAGATCTATACATGAAAGTACCTAAGGAATTCCTATCCCGAACCAAGACGGAGCAAATAGAAACTGTGCAATGTGAAATTGGAGAAATCACCGTATGGGCTGAAGCGATCGGGAAGAATGTGGTACAATCGCTTGAGTGACTTTCTCTACAAGAAAGGCTACACAAACAAATAAGATTGTCCATGTGTGTTTATCTGACGATCACCGAATGGATTACAGATAATCTCCGTCTATGTAGATGACTTGAACATCATTGGGACGGATGAAGAAATTGAAGAAGCATGGTCATACTTGAAGTCTGAGTTTGAAATGAAGGATTTGGGTAAAACCAAGTTTTGCCTAGGCTTGCAGCTTGAACATGTCCAAGGAGGAATCTTGGTACATCAATCAACCTACACGTAGAAAGTGTTGGAAAGGTTTGGTTTTGAAAAGGCATATCCTGCGAAGACTCCAATGGTCGGAAGGTCACTCCAAGCGCACCTAGACCCATACTGCACCTAGAGAAGAGGGGAGGAAGTCACGGGGAGCAGAATTCCCATATCGAGTGCGGTTGGAGCACTCATGTACCTTGCGAATAGCACTAGGCGGACATCGCATTCGCCAGAATTTGCTAGCCGATGCAGTCTGTAACCCACCAAAAGGCATTGGAAAGGGATCAAGGACATCTTCCGTTACCTCCAAGGAAGCAAAGACCTCGATGCATTTTTGAAAGAAACAATGAATTGAATTTGGTTGGCTCTGATCTTTGGGTACTTATCGGACCCATATCGGCAAGTCCCAAACCGGCTATGTTTTCCTGTGTGGAGGAACAACAATTTCTTGGAAGTCGTCTAAGCAGACTCTTGTCTCGACGTCGACAAACCACTCGGAAATCATTGCTTTGTATGAAGCATCTCGTGAATGTGCATGGCTCCGAAGAATGGTTCACCACATCCAGAAGTCGTGTGGTTTGAACATTGAGCAAACTCCCACAATCATTTATGAAGATAATGCAGCTTGTGTTGCCCAAGCACAGATGGGTTATGTGAAGAGCAATCTCACGAAGCATATCAACCCCAAGTTCTTTTATGCTCACGAATTGCACAAGATGAACGAAATCAAGATATTGCATACTAAGTCATGTGAAAATCTGGCAGATTTGTTCACTAAATCACTCCCAGCATCTACCTTTGAAAGGTGCGTAAAAGGAATTGGGATGATGAGACTTAGAGAAGTACAGATTTCAAGGGGAGATATTTCATATACTCCCACATGAATCTCGAGCATGAATTATGAATACCCAACATGAATCTCGAAGATTAGCAATTGAAGTTCAGGTGGATTGTACTCTTTTTCCTTATCAAGTTTTTCATGAAGTTTTCTTGCATAAGGTTTTAACTAGGCAATTCGTGCAACATAGTAAGAGTATGCTATGTACTCTTTCTCCTAGTATTTTTCCCACTGGGTTTTTCTGGAGTTTTAATGAGGCATATGCATCTCGCGGCAAAGGGCCCAAGGGGGAGTGTTGGGAAACCACATGACCCAATAGAAAGCCCACGGTGGTCCCTTAGCCGAAACCTTAGGTGAGCGCTATAAAAGGAGGAGGGGGGTCCCCCCCTATGTACAAGTAGTCTGAAAGCAATAAAGAATTCAGTCGTCGCTCCCCATATATCTGTGTCTCTCTCTTTCTGTTCTCCAATTTTAGATCTGTTCGGGAACCCCGGACTATTCGATAGCGAGGTTCCTTAACACTGAGAACCCATCACTCATCGGTAGTAAAGTAAATGAGAGCGGTGGGAACACGGTGCGCAAAGAACCATCGGCAGGAAATGCGGCCCAACACCCGCGAGGCCTTACGCGCGGCACACGCGGCAGGGCGCACGGACAACGGCGATCGGTCGCGGAGGGCACCGGATGTACGGGGCAGTGCTGGGGACGCCGGAATTCCTTCCGGTGTAAGGATGTACATTCACGTGCTACGCTGCGTCGGAATTGATAGCAAAGGATTTAGGAATAGTATGACGTAATATCAACAGAAAATTAGGCAGCGTCTGCAAAGAAACGCAATGTTATTTTAAGTATATTATTTAGGAAGTCGTTGTTGACAAAAATGAAAGTACCATGTAGGGAACAACTTAGATTCCGGATACAATGTTACTTCGTAAATTTTGGCGAAACAATTGTTTCATATGAATTTGAGTTTATTTAGCATCCTAGTAGTATGTCTGGCAGATTGTGCAAGGAATTTATAATATTCATAGACAGATAGCGTGCAGGCAAGGAATTTATAATATTCATACACAAACAGTAAAAACACCTAGCCTTGGAGGAGCATGTGCAGTGGACATTTCAGGCATTTTAGATTGAGTTGCAGCACATATAAAAATCTCTTCCATCATTTTCACACCCTGTATCTTCCAAATACGCTCATCACAACTGCAGAAATAAGCAAATAAAAGTCTCAAATGATAGTCTCAGACCAAGCTGATCTACTTTTAGCTTCTTGGGTTAAATGCTATCAGCTAGATGAAAGTAAAATTTGGGAGAAAATTATTGATTTTAAATACAGAACCCAAAGTCGTAATATCTTTTCCTCTCCTAATGATAATGTCTCACCTTTTTGAAAGGTTGTTCTATGGGCTAGCAAGACTGCTAAGGGGTTAGATATAGATGGTAGGTTCGTATTTGGAAAGATCGTTGGGTGGCTATCAGCACTGGGCACTATATTTTCTGGTTAATGAAAAGGGAGCCACGATTGCATATGCTTGGGATAGTATTGACTTAAAATTCACATTCAGGAGATGTGTAGATGCTAGACTACTGAACCTGTGGTGAGAAGTAGTCAGCATTGTTCATTCTATTGTTTTTACCCATGAGGAGGATTATTTAAGTAAAGGCAAAAAAAATTAATTTGGTCTAAGCAAAAAAAAGCAGGAAGTTTAATCAATCCATAATAAAATGAACACTTAGAACAAATTGATGAGTAGACTAATGAACTAAAGATAGCTGCTTCCTAAATTGATCAACAACACTGCACAAACACTGGCAGAAAAGTGTTGTTGTAGGTAGGAGTTGATACAATGAAATACAAACGTGCATGCATGCGAAAAAATACAACAAAAAACAAAGGTTAGTAGACGCATGTCCTAAAACATCATACATGTCAAAAGATACGATTGCTAGAACGTTGGATAGAGAAAGGTTGTCCTCTCAGTGCTATTGATATAACCGCTGAGTAATTGCGGATGGTATTCTAGTATCTCACGGAATATCAGCTCCCTTATATCTTCCTATGTCACTCTTCTACGTTCGAACTCAAAACTCTATTTTTGTGATTGTTTGACAGGATGGTTCTCTCTCAACCTTGGCAAGGATGAGGCAAGGCCTCACATAAATCACAAGTTTCCAAAGAAATATCACAGTTTGCCCCACAATAAACTAAAGATAAAGGACTTTGCACTGCTGAGATAAACAAAATTGTACAACACTAAACTATAGTTACCTCTTTTTAGTGGTTGGATGGTCCTTTGGATCGAATGCTAAAAGCCTTTGCAAAAGGTCCAAGGCCAAAGGATCTGCATTCGGAAACTTCTGTGAAAATGGGGTTGGCTCTTTCTTTCTCATGCTGCTCGGGTACCTCCTTGCTCTCATTCCGAATCTAGAAAGAAAGGAACTATCAATGTCAACCTTTGGCTTAGAAGATGCCCACTAGAAAAACTACAGAAGTCCTCCAAAAGAACCAGTACCATAGCTGAGAAACTGTATCCATGGATGGTGTGCCTAGAAGATCATTAATTAAATCTAATTGATGGATAACATTTTTACCAGGAAACAAAGGCTTTCCTGTCAACATCTCGGCAAAGATGCATCAAATGCTCCAAATGTCAATGGCTGGTGTATACTGCAATTTTCCGGGAAACAACTCGTTTGAGTTAATTACAACCCCAGACATGGAAACATTGAAAACATGCACCAGAGTAACAAAGTTATTTATTGTTTATCATCACCAGTACAACGATAGAATACTTTAAGAATAACCATTATGATGCCTGGAATTCTTTAGATATTCTTAACACACATGCAACTCAAATGATTATTAACAACTGCAACTAAAATGGATACAAAGTCAGAATTCTATAGATCAACATGAAATCAGACAACTGCAACTAAAATGGATACAAAGTCAGAATTCTATAGATCAACAGGAAATCAGAGCAATTTTAAGTCTGAACATAAATCAAATGATCAACAGCGTGATAAGGACAAGAGTAAACAAATATGGCAATATTTTGCTAAGAAGGGAAAGGGTGATGCAAAAGTTTACAGATTAAACTATAGCTTTTCACATGGAAAACTTTTATACATCTGCTCCCACAAGGCTGATTAAATAAAATTGTTAATAAAACTGCTATACAAGGTCTCTAGAGGGATTTACTGTGCCACATAATAAATAAGCTTGAACAAAAACTAATGAACAAATGCATCTATCACCGAACATCAATTATTCATATTAATAGGTTGATTAATCATAATCGAAGATATATGATATAGCAGTATAGCACCATTAACCTTTACTTGTCTCGGTTCAATGAATGAAATAAAATTCAACAAAGCGAATGCTATAATGCACTATAAAGCTTACCTCTTAAAAGAAGGATCCACAGAGCTCTGGAGCTCTATACCATCTTGTTGCAACATAATCCTGCAGAGCATATAAACAAAGAGGCCTCATTATGATCAACTCACATGCAACAAGTCAAATGAAAGGAACTAAGAAGTTAAAGATAGGCATTCCCCTTAACATACCGTCCAAAAGATTGTTGTTGGGGTACCATTGAATGCAACTCGTGCTAGTCCAAAATCATAAATTTTCAGCTTGTAGTTAGAACTTGCTAATATATTCTTTGGCTTCAAGTCCCGATGATAAACATTAGGTGCAGTTACATGGACTTAGTATTAGCGAAGACTGCAGGCAGCAAAAGTAACATATCTGCACAGAATATATATGCAGATTCCGTTGTTGGAAGAACTATCAAGATAATTAGTTAATAGTTGTTAAGAAGACTACAACACATGAATACCATTAGAATCAACCAATACTCAAAATCATTGGCATATTATTTAGTACAACAACACTAAAATAGTGAGGAAATAGCACATTATTAAGAAAACCTGATCCTTCCCTACCCATAAATGTTTTAAAAAATCAATTATTTCCCAATCTCCTTGAGCCTCTGCTTCATGTATGCACATTAGAAGAAAATAGTTTTACCTCTCTAAACAAAAACCAATAGGATGATGAGAACTATGAAATGCACATAACACTGATTCTTCAACAGGTTGCCTGATACAAACAAATCATGATAGCTCCTGCCCAATAAAACAATATAATCAATCCAAGAGAAATGCATCAAATAACCAAGTTGCATCCTGCTAAGGTTGAATTTGACAGGAACAATATAACACTAGCAAACCTTTGCAGGTCCCTCTCCTCCTTCTGCACCGATTTCGCTGCCTTCTTCATTTTAATGGCCACTACCACGTGGTCCATGGCTTCGTCATTCATCACCACCCTAAACGTGACAGTGTGTCCTTCCTAGGGAACATCAGCTCCATCAGCTTAGATTGAAAATTACGGAACAAAGCCACTGAAAGAATGATTCAAGGAGGTTGGCCAACAACAAATCGATCGATAAACCAATCGAATCAACAATGAAAGGAGGAAGCAAAGAAAAAATAGGAAAATCAGGGAATAGTACCTACACAAGTCGAGAAAGGGAATTGAACGCCGCAGGGGAGCAGGAATCCACCAACCGCAAGCAAGATTTGACCAAGAGGGAGAAAAAATTGAAGAAACAAGTAGAAGAATAGACGTGTAATCACCATGGTGCTGGGGCCGAGGTGCTAGGACGGGAACATGCTCTGGCGCATCCTAAGGCGCAGGATGGCACGGCGGCGTCTGCAGGGGCCCTGGCTGTGGAGCAAAGGTGGAAGCCGGTGGTGTCGGGCTAGTTCACCACCCTCTTATGCCTGTCGTGGCCAGTGTTAGGCTTCCTGAAGCTGCAATAGAGATCCAAAGTCCCGTTAAACCCCTAACTTTCTAAAACCCCCCTTCCCAAGATCAAATCATGCAGCGGCAGCAAGCCCCAATCAAGAGCGAACGAGTCGGGTGATACCTACAGTTGGATGAGAGGGGAGGCTGGCCACCGGAGGGGGCCACATCGGTCTTGCCCATGCTACCGACTCCGCCTCCGCGGTGGCCGCCGAAGCTGGTGGACCGGCGGGCCTCCTCGCGTGCCCCTCACCCTTGTCCCCTCGTTGGGGCATATATTCCTCTCCCTTCCGATCTCCTCCTCGTCCTCCTTCCTTCCCCTGATCCAATCACAAACCACTGAAAAATAAATCACCGCCGAACCCGCCAAAAGAACCCTGGCCAAAATCATCGCACGGTAGGTAGCGGGGGAGCCCTCACCGCAATCACAGAAACGTGGGGGACCTGGGCGCAAAAACGGTGACGTGGGAGGCCTAGGAGGCCGCCGATCCTTGGAGGATGTTAATTAACAAGAGAGTGGCGCGTGCAAAACCCCGATCGGAGACCTCCTCGCTGGTCCGGTCGTACATGCACAACAGCCAGATTTGGCTAGCCAGGGGCAGAAGAGGCGGCGAAGAACAAGCTAGGGGAGTCGCAGGGCGGAAGAAGCAATGGAGAAGGAGGCAGTCGGAGGGCGATGGACGCACAAACAAAAGCAACAGCGATAGAAGGGGGGAACGGAGGAGAGGACGATGGGGCGAGGGCAGCACCGGCGATGGAAGGGAGGAGGGCACTGGGCAAAATGGGAGGGGAAGGGCAGGACATGACGGAGGTGCGAGAGCGAGTGCGACGCGCGGCGCTGGAAATGGTAGGGAGGAGGCCATTGGGGAAAATGCGAGAGCCTCCTCGAGGGCTCCGCAGGGCCCGAATTCTTGAGGACGCAAGGACCGGCACTCGGGACTTGAAAAACGGGAGGGTTTTCCCACGCAAAGCGTCGACGTGGCGCAGGGATTTGGCCATCCATGTATTTGAAGTCATCCAATTGTTTGGATGGATGGATGAGTTAGCTAAAGATATCCAGTTTTGAGGAATATACCGTGAAGATGCTGGATGGCTCAATCCCGCAGAAAAAGCTGGACGACTTCATCCCACGCGCGACTGGCTTCTCCCCACTGGTTTCGCTCACCTCCCTCACGGGTCTCCCCCAGTCACAGTTCACGCCTCTCCCATGGCGGCACGGTCAGAGGCAGGAGCGGCTCTGCCAGAGGGCCGCGTTGCATAACTGGAGGGCGGCGCGAATGGCAGGAGCAGATCGAGTGGTGGCGCAGCATATCGGCGAAGCGGCACAGCGAGATCGAGTGGTGTGACGGTCGAGGCGACGCGGCGAATCCGAGGCGGAGTCGTAGGCCGACGGCGGCGAGAAAAGCAACGCGTTGGAGGCTATTTCAACCCGACGACAGGAGGGCAGATCGATGGCGGAAGGAGGGTGGCGCAACCCAAGATCTTGCACGAGGCGGCTCGGCCCGGCTTCTGCAGAGGACTCCTCGGCCCGTGGCGGGAGGCGCTCAACCAGCGGCGGAGAGGCGGGAGGGCGGCGCGTCCGGTGGCAGCGGCAATTTGGAGGCGGCCTTGGGTGAGTAGTCGGCAGAGTGTGGTGGAGGGCGATGATTGAGCGGTGAAGGAGGCCGAGTTGAGGCCTAATTTTCCCCCAAATCTCAATTGCATTAATATAGTATCGCCTTTCTTCCTTTGCATCAATTGCAGATCAATCTAATGAGCTGGTAGTTAGATATAGTTAGAAACTAGAATATGCATGCTGATTAGTTTATGAACTAAATCTTTCAGTCTGCAGTTGTGATACTGAGAAATCTCTACTACTTCTAATTACGACTTGGTGGCAGCGGTCCGTTCTCCATACCCTCTCTTTCCTTCTATTCGCTCAGCCCACTCGCACCCCCTTTCCTTCTGTTCGCTCAGCCTTTCCTTCTGTTCGCTCAGCCCGTCCACCACCCGATCCGGATTCCCTCTATTTTATGGTAATATTACTGATCACATCTCCTTAAAATAGAAGGATTTTATTCATATCTCTTATAAATGAAAGAGTTTCCTTATCATATCCCGCTTGGATGGAATGACATACTCACCATATCCCATAACATGAAAATACTATTTCATTGTGCCTCATTCGGATGGAAATGCAGAGATTAAAAGGCAAGAATTGTATAATCAAATCACGTGACAATCCCAAAGATCACAAGGCACCGTATCATAGAGGCTGAGCACTCACACGCCTAGCTGCCCTCTCCTCTACCTATGAAAAACCACCTTCATTTCCATCATACAGGACATACGAAGAGACGCAGGAAGAGACAGAGGAGAGGAAGGCTCATACACACACAGGAGAAAAGAGAGAAAGAAGCAATACAAAAGATTCAAGGGGAGCACAAGAAACGATATGGAAGGAGACCATAGTCATAGCTCCTTCTCTCTTTTTTTTAAGACATCTAAAACTGTGATTAAATTATAATAATAGAAAACAAAGTTTAAAGTTACAAGGTGCAGAAGACTGCACTCGAGACAAAAGGGGAGGAGAAAAAAAAAGAAAAAATACCAAATTCTTTAAAGTTGCCATTGTACTATCATGTTGAGGCTTTTTAAAATTATACTAGCATGAATGATTAACTGATAATTTGAAGCAATCTTAAGTAGCTAACAAGTTCGCTTCATACATGTCTTTCTCATCAACCAACTTGGCTGTTGCTTTGAAAAACTTTTCTTAATAAGGTTGTGTTTGAGAATTTTTGTAGCAACGCACGGGCACTTAACTAGTCATTAATGTACTTCTGTTAGACTTTTAGGGCTGGTTTGTTATTGTTGTGCCTCACTATGTTGTGCTATGGAATCAAGGGAATGCTAACGGTTTATGTATTTTTTTCCGGTTCTGGTTCTAAAATAGATTATGTTCGAGTTTTTTTAATGATACATTTTATAAAAGTAATTGCGACATTAATACGTGGAATTTTTTTTGCCAAAATGATATTTGTTCGCCAAACCGTATGGCAAAATAGGAGCAATCGCCAAGTGGATGGGCGAAGATAGTTGTCGGCGTTTCAAGCACCGGCGAGTGAATTTTTAAGTCTAAGGGGCCGCGCGTTCCCTCTCCTTGAATGGTTAGACTCAGGAGTCCAAGATGTATACTGGTTCGGGCCGAACGTCCCTACTCCAGTTCGTGTGGTGGTGCTATATTGCCTTAGGTGCAGATGACTGCACAGTTTTTACAAGCGGGGGCTGAGGGCTCGAAAACGTGAGAGCAAGAACAGCCTATTCATGAAGATCGAGAGGAGAGTGCATCGCCCCTCGGAGGATCCCGCCCCCTTTATATAGCCGGAGGGGCGGGTTCGTGGGAAGTTGGGAGAGGAAAGGGCGAGGTGATCTATGCTAGGAGCTACGGTCGCCGTCTTGTCGTTTGGACGGCGTCGCTTCCCCACGTCGGGTAGGTGGACTCACCGGCGGAAGCGGTTTGCCGTTTCAGGAAATACGCACTTGCCCTCTGCAAGTCTGTCGAACAGCGTTGCCTCGAGAGGAGCGTGTCCTCATGCCGTGCGCGTCTGGACGATGAGACCAGAGCTTGACTTTGGCAATCTCCTTACCACCTCGGGAAGGAGCCACCTGCCCCCGCACAGTCACTCTGAGCTATCGTGTCCGTAGGGCACGTGGCTAATGGCCGGTGGAGGCCCGTCACTTGGCCCTCGGCGGAGATCACCTCGGCAGTGGAGATCGTGGGAGTCAGACCCTACGGGTCGGACGCCTCATTGGGTCGGGGACGAGCTTGGGGCAGCTCGTTAGGTCGGGGTCGATCGTCCTTCGTGGTCCCGCAGGGCCTTTGGTCGGAGCCGGGCTTGGGGCAGCCCGTTCATCACTCCGGGCCGTTGGGGTACCCATGGTATGAGTACTCGTCAGTAGCCTCCGAACCCTCGAGCGAGTTCGTTAGATACGGTCGGGGGTTTAGCTTGGTCGACAAAACATGGTTGAGTGTGGCGACCAGACTTGGTCGGCCGATCCGACTGGCCTGGTCGGTTGGTTCCAGCCTGGTGTGCTTGAGCGCATCCGATAGCTGCCGGAGGACTGGGCGGGGGTAGCTCTGCCGTCGGAAGCCTTTAATTGCTTCGTTGCGCGCATCGCGCATGGTTTGGCACATCTTGACCATACGTCTTTCCGGCCGCTATGGAATCCAGCGAAGGACGTTTCGTCTTCTCGCGTTTGTATTTACTAGGAGTCGTTGGCCTTCCTTCATTCGGGTATATAAGGACATCACCGCTCGCTTGAACGGTTGTCCCCAGCCCAGAATCCTCCTTTGCAACCTTTTGATGGCTTCGTCGCATCCGCTGGTCTTTAGCTTTGGTGATGACGATGATGTGGAGGAGGAGGATCCCTGGGCCGAGTATTGGGCAAACTACGACCAGGTGATGACCGAACTCGCGGAGGAGGAGGCCGTGGCCCGCGATACTGCCGCCATCGACGCGCTGCTCGAGGTCGTTCCACGGCTATCCAAGGCGAGGAGCGCCCTCATCAAAGAAGTAGGACGCGTGCGTCGGGCGTAGACCTTAGATTCTTTCATAGCATTATGTAATGATAGAACCGGGGGGTCTATAATAAAATTTCCTCTTTCTTTTTGATCGCTGCATCTGCGTGATGACTTCGTTTAGGCGCTTTCCCAAACTACTCGAGCCCCCGAGGGTCAGTAGTTGGTACGCGGCTGTTTCTCTTAAGCGCGGGCATCCTGATGCGGACGACCAGATGCCTCTCGGGAGGTTCTAGAGTCTGAGTGCTCGTTTAATCGTCGTAGCTGGACGGGCCTTGGTCGGCGCGAACGACCAGATGCCTCTCGGGAGGTTCTGGCGCCCGAGTGCTTGTTTAACGTCGTAGCTGGACGTGCCTTGGTCGGCGCAGACGACCAGATGCCTCTCGGGAGGTTTCGGTGCTCGAGTGTTCGTTTAACATCGTAACTGGACGTGCCTTGGCCGGCGCGGACGACCAGATGCCTCTCGGGAGGTTTCGGTGTTCGAGTGCTCGTTTAACGTCGTAGCTGGACGTGCCTTGGTCGGCGCGGACGACCAGATGCCTCTCGGGAGGTTCCGGTGCCCAAGTGCTCATTTAACGTCGTAGCTGGATGTGGCTTGGTCGGCGCGGACGACCAGATGCCTCTCGGGAGGTTCCTGTGTCTGAGTGCTCGTTTAACGTCGTAGCTGGACGCGCGCTCGTTTTACGTCGTAGCTGGACGCGTGCTCGTTTTACGTCGTAGCTGGACGTGTGCTCGTCTTACGTCGTAGCTGGACATGTGCTCGTTTTACGTCGTAGCTGGACGTGGCCTTGGTCGGCGCGGACGACCAGATGCCTCTCGGGAGGTTTCGGTGTCCGAGTACTCGTTTAACGTCGTAGCTGGACGAGGGCGTCCATCTCGAGTCCCTATCGGGAGAGGGTAGCTGCGAGAGGAGTGACCGCTGTCTATCCCACGTGTACGCCCCGTCCGCAGGTGTGGGACCTGGAGGGGGTGAGCGAAAGCGCGTTTACCTGCGTCGTTTTGAACGTCGTGCTCGTGGAGCTAATAACGGGTGATCCGAGTGGGACACGGAGATCCTCCCAGGGGACCTTTCCAGCGAGGCGATCGGCGTAGGGTGTCCGGCCCACTGGGGGTGACCCATGAGAAACCTTTCTTTACTCGATCATGTATCGGACTCTGGGCCGTCCGCCAACCCAGAGCACAGCTGGCTGTCACCCATCGATGGGTTCCGCGGGAGAGCGTGAAGTATGGTCTCGGACACGAGTTAAGGCGATTGGGTCGTCCGCCGACCCAACTAGAGGCCCACTGGGGGCTCACCTTGCCCTCGCCCCTTGCTCAAGTTCTTGCTGGGGCGGCTTGAGTCCACTTGGTGGATCGTGCCTTTGGAGCCCGCAGCTTTTGACTGGGCCCCGGGCGCGAGCTATCGAGCTCTTTTGCCACTTTGGGGGCCGCAGCGGCCCAGCGGGCCTCTCGCACGTGTCTCGGAGCAGCAGACCCGACCCGAAGGCAGAGACCAAGAGGCCAAAGGGTGCGCTGCTCGAAACGGTGTCTTTGTGTCTCCTACAGTCCTATCAGACTTAAATGCACAGAGAGGAATTGGAAATCATTGCGTTACCAGGGGCCTGGCGTGGTAGCCAAGGGAAAAGGGCGTGCGATGCTTCACCCGAGGAGGTGTCTGTTCGAGTGGTGCCCGCTCGGCTCGGCGCCTGTTCGGCTCCTATAAATCTGGCGCGGGGACGCTTGTGCAGGTCATTTGCCTCTACTTTCCTCGCCTTCCTGTTTTTGCCTGCGACAAGAAAAAACCAGAGCGAGGGAGCCGAAGAAAAGAGACCCCTACCTTCCCCTTTTCTCACATTTTAGCTGATATTGCTCCTTAACCAGTCTTTGACTCCGGCAATGTCGTGGCCAGAGTGCTCTGCTCGGCTTAGCCACGCACTTGGCCTAGAGAAGAAGGGGTTCCTCCCCCCGCGGGATGTCTCCAAGTGGGGGGTGCCGACGGGGGTCGCCATCCCTTCGCCGGGGGACGCCAAAATCGTGGTGCCCGCCTCATTCTTCGAGCGGGGTTTTGGACTCCCGCTGCACCCTTTTGTCCGAGGGCTACTGCACTATTACAAGGCGGAGGTGCACCATCTCAACCCCAACGGTGTGCTCCACATAGCAGTCTTTATCACGTTGTGCGAGGCTTTCCTGGGGATCGATCCCCATTGGGCGCTTTGGAGGCACTTCTTTCATGCTCGGCTGAGGAAGGACAAGCCGACGGACGCCCCGGCGCCCATGGGCGGTGTGGCCTTCCAACTACGCGGCGGCCGCGCATCGGACTACATTGACTGAAGCTGCCGTTGTCAAGCCGGGGCTGGCACTCCGAGTGGTTTTATGTTCGGAACCTGGGAGGTAGTGCCCCGGTCTTCACCGGCCGTCTTCCCGAGGTAGGGCCCCAGTGGACTTGGGGTGCCGAACGGAAGGAGAGGAACAAGGTGACCGAGATCATCGACCGGATCAAGGCCCAGAGGGAGCAAGGGCTGACCAGCGACGTCGTCGTACGCGCGTTCATGAAGATGCGCGTGCAACACCTTATGGATAGGATGCGCCCCATGTTCCAATATGAGGGCGAGTCTGATCCCATGAGGATGGCGAGACCAGAGCTTTCCGCGTCGGAGGTGGGGGCTCGGGTGTCCGCCGTTATGGGTGGCAGCACCTCTGAGGCGGCGGGAGGCCACCCCGAGCTGTTCTCGGCGCGCAATCTCCCGAACCTGGTAACCCGAGCAGATCTCTTCCCTTCCTCTTTTTCCTTTTCAGCCCATCGCACTTGGTCCGACTAGTATCTCCGTGATTTCCGAGGGCTTGCGGGATGGTCTCGGGCGTTCTGCCGGGAGAAGGAGGCGAGGGCAGCGATCGCGTGGACTCCGCCGCACGCGAATCCGCGCAAAAGGTGCAAGGAGGAGAGGAGGAGAAGAAGAAAGAGCGCGGCGAGGGCGCGCGCGGCGAAGGTCTCGACACGACCACCGTTGAATCGGCGGTGCAGGGTCGACCTCGGCGATAGTGGTGGCGGTGATGACCCATACCGCGGTGGAGCTTGGGCGTCGGCCGGCGGCGGTCGGACGAGGGTGCCGCGCGAGCGCTGCCGCACGCCTCGGCGGAGCATCCTCGGGAAGCGGAGGCGGTCGCCTCATGAGGGAGAGCCGGCGAAGAGCGCGGTTGCCCGCGCCGCTTCGGCGCCTATAAGTACTATCCACGTCCAGTCGCATTGTAGTAGAGCGATCCGAGTAGCTTTAACTAATCGTTGTGTCTGGTCTTACGAGGCGATCGTAGCGGCGGCGGTTCGCCGTGGAGCCCCGGAGGCGGCACCGTCCAGCGCGCACGGCGGGGGACGAGAGGCGCGGTCGAGCGAGCTAATGGCGGCGGCGCGCTACCAGGCCGAAGCGGCGGTCGAGCACCGCGGCGGCGCTGAGTCGCCGGCGGGCCGACATTAGTAGTGGCGCCGAGGCGGCGAGCCCGAGCGCAGGAGGTCAAGCGACCCTCGGCGGTCGGGGCCTCGCCCGGAGATCGAGGGGGGCGCGAAGAGCTCCCATCGCCACCGCGAGAAGCCGCCCGCTGCAGTTCGGCTCTGGAGGATCCTACGCGCCGCTCGCCGAGCCTATCGGCGGGAGTGGCCCAGGAGCCAGGGGCGATCATCCCCAAGCCGCGGGGAGGTGCGGATGACCCTGTAGGACAAGTCACCGGGCCGCTCCAGCGGTCGTCTTTCGGTACTCGCGCTTCGTTGGCATGGCCGGGGGACGATCCGATCGTGAGGCTATCTCCCGCACAGGACGACTCGGCGGTGTGCGGGGAGTGGGAGTCTTTCCAGGAATGTGCTCGGGGGGTCGAGGCTGAGATGGGCCAGATCCACAAGGGGTTGGCTCTCGCCCTCGACTCCTCCAGCAAGGTATTGGATGCAATCAGCGGGGGAATCATCCCGATCTATGCGGTAAGCCGAACAAACTCCCCTCTTTGCCGCCTTTGATGAGCTTTGCAGTGAACTTAACGGGGCGTTCGTGTCTCGCAGCGCTTGTGGGCCCGTTCAGAGGACCAGTCCGAGCTCCTTCGGCGCCTGGATGGCCAAAGGGCGGCCACCGAGGAGGAGCGCGATTGTCTGTGCCCCGAGCTGTGTGAAGCTCTGGGGGCGTTGGCTCGCTAGCGGGAGGAGGCGGGGAAGGTCCGCCAGGAGCTGAGCCAGGTCGCCGGGGTCTTGCACGATGTGCATCGGACAGACCAATCCTTGAGGGCGAGGGTAGTTGATCTCGAGTCCCTCTTGGCGGGATCCAACAGCGCCAGGGACGCTGCCGTCGCCGCGGAGGAGACCACGCGGTCGGAAGCATCCCTCCTCCAAGGCGAGCGCGACTTGGCCTGTAGTCTTGAACAAGCGCGTTTGGCGGGATCTTTGCTCGGAAGGAGCCAAGCGGTGAGGGCGCTGCAGGAGCAGACCCAAGAGGAGCTCCGCGCTCTGAAGGACTCCACGGCTGGTAAGTAACCCAACTCTTGTAGTCAACTTCGCGATCGCGGCACGCGAGTGTGCTCGCTGATTTGTTTTGGTCTGCGAGCTGCAAAAGAATTTTAGCGGCCATTTGGCGGCGCGGTCGGTGGTGGATGAGCGCGACGTGGCGGTCGTGGCGTGCGACGTTGCCTTTACATCGCAGCAGCTAGCGGAGGGAGATCGGGCTGAGCTGGTCGCTGAGCTGACAACCGTCCGAGATGTCTGTGACAGAGTGCTCGGGACCGTGCCGGGCCCGAGCTCGCTCGCCACCGAGCTAGCTCGCGTGCCCGAGCACGTCAATAGCTCGGTGAGCGAGGGCGTCGTGCTTGGAGCCTCCTCGGCGCTCGTCTGCACCATCTCCCATTTTGATGGTATCAACCTCGCCACCATTAGCAGCGGGATCGCTGGGAATCGGACCTAGGAGGAGATCGACAGGTTCGAGCTCCAAGTCGAACCGTATGCCCGGGTGATTGTTGACCGGATACCGCCCCAGAGCATCCTCCACCGAGAGCAGGAGAAAAGTTAGAAATTTTAATATACTTTTCTTTCTTTTTGCGATGTAAGAAACATTAGTATGCAATAAACTGAAGTTTGGCAAATTTCAATCTGTCTTGTGCACTTTCCTGCTGTGATGAACGCTTGGCGACCATAGCTCTCGAAACCGTAGGGTTTGGTCAAGCGTTGGTCGGTGCGTTACCATTTGCGAGGGAAGCGTGAAGAGGACAGGAACTTGGCTACAAAGCATTCATGCGCACTTGCTCAGGACAGGAGTGTTCCCGACCGACCAAGGGTCGCTCCGTGTGGGCACTTCCTTCTTCCGCAAAACGCTACTTAGCAATTGTAGCCGCTGGGGCGTAGGTCCTAGCACTTGGGTCGAGAGGGTTACAGTTTTAGGAGGAACCCTGTGGTCGGCCGAGTCACCGACCCGCGTGAGTGCGTGAACAGGCTGCGCTCACGCGGGAAAGGAGTGTTCCTAGCTGACCGAGGGTTGCTCCGTATGGGCACTTCCTTCTTTCGCAAAGCACTACTTAGCAACCGTAGCCGCTGGGGCGTAGGCCGTAGCACTTGGGTCGAGAGGGTTACCGTTTTAGGAGGAACCCTATGGTCGGCCGAGTCACCGATCGGCGTGAGTGCGCCGACTGAAAGCGACCCGTACGAGTGTGCCAACTGGTGGCCCCCGAGCGCCATGCGGCGGCCGGGTACTCGGTAGAAGGGTAAAAAAGAGCGAGGGACGAGAAAGAGTTTTAGGGATAGAATCGCCTTAACTTTTCTATGTTCCAAGCGTTGGAGACGATGTTGCCATCCGTGTCCTTGAGTCGGAAGGTGCCGGGTCGGAGAACCTCCACGACGGTGAAGGGGCCTTCCCACGGCGGTGAGAGCTTGTGCCTATCCTTGCTGGACTGAACCTGGCACAGGACCAGGTCGCCCACGTTGAAAGACCGACCTCGGACCTGACGACTGTGGTAGCGTCGTAGTGCTTGCTGGTACTTGGCCAATCGCAGAATGGCCACGTCACGCGCCTCGTCGAGCTGGTCGATGGTGTCTTGTTGTGAGACGAGCCCCCGTGCCTCGTCAAAGGATTGCAGTCTCGGGGCACCGTATTCCAGATCGGTCGGCAAGACAGCTTCGGCACCGAACACCATGAAGAATGGTGTGAACCCGATCGCCCGAGTCGGTGTGGTCCGCAGGCTCTAGAGGACGGAGGGTAACTCAGCCACCCATCGTCCTGTAAATTTCTTCAGTCGACTGAAGATTCGTGGCTTGAGCCCTTGGAGAACCATATCGTTTGCCCGCTCGACCTGGCCGTTGGTCCGCGGATGAGCCACGGCTGCCCAATCAACGCGGATGTTGAAGTCGTCGCAGAACTCGAGGAATTCCTTCCCCGTGAACTGCGTGCCGTTATCGGTGACGATGGAGTTCGGGACCCCGAACCGAAAAACGATGTCGCGGAAGAAAGTGGCCGCCTGCACCGATGTGATGCTAGCGACTGGCTTGGCCTCTATCCACTTGGTGAACTTGTCCACCGTGACAAGGAGGTGGGTAAAGCCCGGGCGCCTTTTTGAAGGGCCCGACGGATCGAGTCCCGGACCGCAAATGGCCCGCGATGGGGATGGTGCGTAAGGCTGTGCGGAAGATTCATTTGCTGGGCGAAGAATTGGCATCCCTCGCAGGTGCGAACGATTTGCTCGGCATCGGACACGGCAGTCGGCCAGTAGAAGCCTTGCCGGAAGGCTTTTCCTACTAGGGACCGAGGTGCGGCGTGGTGACCACAGACACCACCATGTATATCGAGCAGCAACCGCCTCCTTGGTCGGCGAGCGCATTTACGGAGGACTCGGAGGACTCCTTTTGTAGAGGTCTTCTCCGACCATGACGAAAGATTTCGCCCGTCGAGCGAGGCGGCGTGCCTCGGTCGAGTCGGTGGGGAGCGGTCCATCAGTTAGTCGGTTGACGAAGGGCTTCCTCCAGTCAGAATCGGCCATCAGCACGTCGCGGCCCGACCTGGGTGATTCCACGTCCGACCGCTCGGCAGTCGGAGTGGTCGCGGCCGCTCGGTCGCCGAGTCCAGTTGGACAGAAGGTTGTCGAAGGTCGCAAACGAAGATCTCAGGTAGGACCAGACCTCTTCCGGAGGCGAGATTGGCTAGGTAATCGGCCTCACCATTGTAGCGTCTATAGCTATGGTGAAGCTCGAAACCCTTGAACCTTTCCTCGAGCTTGCGTACTTCCGACGATATCTTTGCCATGCGGGCGTCTCGGGCTCGCGGCTTTCATGACTTGGTCGACGCGACAAGCTTGGAGTCTCCGTGGACGTAGAGTCGGCGAGCGTCGAGGTCGGCAGCGATCCAGAGACCGTTGACGAGGGCCTCGTACTCGGCGACGTTGTTGGTCTCATCGAAGAGCAGCTGAATGGCATACTGGAGCTTGTTCCCGAGCGGGGAGACAAGGACGACCCCGGCACCCGCGCCGTTCTTGGTGTAGGACCCATCGAAGTACATTGTCCAGTACTCGGGGACTTTAAGTGCCGGTGGCGATTGGGCTTCGGTCCACTCGGCGACGAAGTCAGCCAGGGCCTGTGACTCGATCGTCGTTCGAGGAATGTACGATATGTCATGGCCATTGAGCTCGAGCGCCCATTTGGCTATTCTTCCTGAGGCGTTGCGGTTGTGGACGATTTCGCCAAGCGGTGACGTGGTCACCACGATGACGGGATGCCGGTCGAAGTAATGGACCAACTTCCTCTTTGTGATGAGCACCACATGGAACAGTTTCTGCACCTGCGGGTACCGCGCTTTGGACTCGGAGAGGACTTCACTGATGAAGTAGACAGGCCGTGTACCTTGAGCACATGGCCTTCTTCCGCTCGTTCTACGACGAGGGCCGCATTGACGACTTGGGTCATAGCGGCGATGTAGAGGAGTAGTGGTTCTCCAGCGCCGGCGACCGATCACAGGATGAGTCGGAAAGTCTTGATCGGGTGAGGGCTTCTTGTGCCTCCTGGGTCCAGTGGAATTGATCGGACTTCTTGAGCAGCTTGTAGAGCGGCATTCCACGCTAGCCGAGGCGAGACACGAAACGACTTAAGGCTGCAAGGCATCCGGTTAGCTTTTGGACCCCTTTCAGGTTGCCGACTGGGCCCATCTTCATGATCACCTAGATCTTCTCCCGATTGGCTTCGATGTCACGCTCGGAGACGATGAAACCGAGTAGCTTTCCTTTGGGGACCCCGAAGACGCATTTCTCGGGGTTGAGCCGTATTCGGTACCGGCGGAGGTTCGCAAAGGTTTCCTCCAGGTCGGAGATGAGGTCATTGGCCTTTCTAGTTTTGACGACGATGTCGTTAACGTACACCTCGATGTTACGACCAATCTGGTCACTAAAGCATGTTTGCATACATCGCTGGTATGTAGCGCCCGCGTTTTTTAGACCAAATGGCATCGTTATGTAACAGAACGAGCCGAACGGGGTGATGAAGGAGGTCGCGAGCCGGTCAGACTCCTTCACCGCTATCTAATGGTAGCCCGAGTAGGCATCCAGAAAGGACAGGGATTCGCACCCTGCAGTGGAGTCGACGACTTGGTCGATGCGGGACAAAGGGAATGGGTCCTTGGGACATACCTTGTTCAGGCTCGTGTAGTCAACACACATCCTCTATTGCCCATTTTCCTTTTTTACAAGGACAGGGTTAGCCAGCCACTCGGGGTGGCGCACTTCTTTGACAAACCTTGCGGCTAAAAGCTTGGCTATCTCTTCCCCTATGACCCTGCGCTTCTCCTCGTCGAAACGGCGGAGGCGTTGGGCGACCGGCCTTGAGCCTGGTCGGATGTTTAAGGAGTGCTTGGCGACCTCCCTTGGGATTCCTGGCATGTCGGATGACCTCCATGCGAAGATGTCTCGGTTGGCGCGGAGGAAGTCGACGAGCGCGCTTTCCTATTTGGTGGGGAGCGCAGTTCCAACCCGCCGCGGTTTTGGCGGATCCTCGGGATCGACCGCAACCTCCTTCGTGTCCTCAGCGGACTTGAAGGATCCTGACCCTGACTTGCCAGAGTCGGGGGCGGACTCGGAGGTTTCCCCCCGGAGGTTCGCAAGTTCGGCTGAGGCGATGACCACCGATACCAACTCGCAACTGCTTCACTCGCAGTTGTAGGCAAGCTGAAAAGATGAGGCCACGATGATTACTCCCCGTGGCCCAGGCATCTTCAGCTTGAGGTAGGTGTAGCTGGGGACCGCTATGAACTTGGCGTAGCACAGCCTCCCTAGGATGGCGTGGTAGGAGCCGGGAAAATCCACCACCTCGAAGGTGAGGGTTTCGATGCGAAAGTTGTCCGGTCCCCCGAAAGTCACAGGTAGGTTGACCTGCCCGAGTGGGTGGGCCTGCTGGCCCGGGATGACGCCGTGGAAAGGCGCCTTGCTCGGCCGGAGGCTCAAGCGGGGGACCCCCATGGCGTCAAGCGTCTCAACATACAGGATGTTGAGATCGCTGCCGCCGTCCATGAGCACCTTAGTCAGGCGCTTTGTCCCCACGATAGGGTTGACCACCAGCGGATATCTCCCCGGCTGCGGAATGTGGTCGGGGTGGTCGGTCCGGTCGAAGGTGATCGGAGATTCCGACCAACGAAGGTATTGGGGGACGGCGGGAGTTGCCGTGTGGACCTCACGGAAGGCGAGCTTGAGCAGCCGCTTGTCGGCGTAGCATGTCAGTCCGCCAAAGATCATCAGGCAGCCGTCGGGTTCTGGGAACTTGGTGTCAGCCCTATTTTCCTCGGCCCGTGGTGCCGGGCCTTGCTTCTTTCCTTTACCCCGCGAGGTTGTGGGGGTGCCAAAGAGGAAGTGCTTCAGGACTTCGCAGTCCCGGTATTTGTGCTTGATGGGGAACCCGTGGTTCGAACACGGGCTCTCCATCAGCTTTTCAAAGTGGTCGGGCGGGACAGCCTGTCGCGCTTGCTGCTTGGCAGGGTAGTCGGCAGCCGCGACCTGGCGGCCTTCTCGGCCTTGCTTCCCTTGCCGCTTCCGCTTGTCGGAGCGGTCGGAAGGGGACCCGGCTTGAGCGCTGGACTCTTGCTTGGCCTTTCCTCTCTCGAAGATGGCCCCCACTGCCTCTTTGCCAGAGGTGTGGTTGGTGACGATGTCCAGAAGCTCCTTAGTGGTTCTGGGCTTGACGCATCCCAGCTTGTGCACCAAGGCCTTGCAGGAGGTGCCGTAGATGAACGCCCCGACAACATCGACGTCGGAGATGTCGGGGAGCTCATTACATTGTCGGGAGAAGCGCCGGATGTAGTCCCGGAGAGTCTCTCCCGACTGCTGCTTGTAGCTCTTCAGTTCCCAGGAGTTTCCGGGGTTCTTGTAAGTGCCTTGAAAGTTTACGACGAAGAGGCTCTTCAAATAGGCCCAGTTCCTGATCGTCTTCGCGGGCAAGTACTCGAGCCAGGCTCGAGCTGAGTCCGCAAGGTAGATGGGGAGGTATTGGATGATAAAGAGGTCATCCGTAGCTCCTCCGGCCCGGCATGCGAGCCGATAATCTTCCAGCCAGACGCCGGAGTTTGTCGCCCTAGTGTACTTGGCTATGTTGATCAGTGCCCTGAACCTGGCAAGGAAATCCACGTAGTGGATCCCCTGACAGAAGGCCCGTGGTCCTGGACCATCGGGGCTCAGGCTGCGGTCGTCGCGGCGATCTTGCTCTATGACCGTGATCGGGCAACCGTCGCCGCTTTTACTGCGCCGATGGTGGCGCGGACGTCGTAGTCATTGCCGAGGCACTGGCGCACCGGGGTGCGCGAGGCCTGGGGCTGTTCGCGCTAAGCCGCCATCTTTGCCAGGCCCAGCCGGTTTCGAGCGGCGGTGTGGCTCGGGCGGTTGGAGGAGGCGCCCGAGTGGTGGGAGCCGGAGCCCTGCATGTGTTGCATGGCAGCGCGTTCGACCAGCCTCCGGAGGTCCTGGTACGTCGTCTTGGCCTCCGGGTCGTCCGGCTCGGGAATGCTGCGGAGCAGCATTGCGGCTGCGGCCACGTTTTCGCTTGTGTGGGGGAAGAACGGAAGGCAGTCGAATTCCTCCGCCAGCTGGTGGTGTACCTGACGCACGCGTCCGCGAGCGGCGCCAGGCGCGAGTGGAGGCTCGGGCTGACTTTGCTCCAGGTCGGCCTGGAGTTTGTCGAGCTCGACCCTTCGGGCCTCCAGTTCCTCGCGCTGTCGTTGGAGCTCGGCGCGACGAGCTTGAGTGCGTTCAGCGCGCTCGCGCTGATATTCCTCTTCCTGCGCTCTGGTGCGCTGGATGAGAACTCCCGTAGTCGCGGGGGTTGCGGTCGGATCGACCACACCCTCCATGTTGCACTCGCGAGAGTGCGGCCCGCCAGCAACGCGCTCCATGTCGGAGCTGGAGTCATGGTTGGAGGAGTCCTCCAGCAAGTCGTGGATGGAGGCCGACATATAGCCGGTCATTGCCACGAGGTGCGAGCCTACAGGGGGTGAGGTGGTCACCTGCCCGAGCTCACAGGTGTCGCTGCCAGAGACGGCGCAGGGCTTGGTGGGCTCCGGCCTCGAGGTTCGCACAGGAGCCTTGAGCCGGAGGTTGCCAATATCGCCGAAGATGGAGTCCAGGTTCCCAGCGGATGCTTGGTCTCGAAGGGCGGCGGGGGTGAGCATGAGCTCTCCCGCTGAAGTGGCGACGAAGTCGAGGGAGCCAAAACGGATCCAGCTCCTCGATGCGGAGACGTCGTCGCGGGTGAAGGAAGCCATCAAGGAAGCAAATGGGAATCCGGATATGACAAAAAAGACGCGCGAAGGCCCCTACTTGGCGCGCCAACTGTCGGCGTTTCGAGCACCGGCGAGTGAATTTTTAAGTCTAAGGGGCCGCGCGTTCCCTCTCCTTGAATGGTTAGACTCAGGAGTCCAAGATGTATACTGGTTCGGGCCGAACGTCCCTACTCCAGTTCGTGTGGTGGTGCTATATTGCCTTAGGTGCAGATGACTACATAGTTTTTACAAGCGGGAGCTGAGGGCTCGAAAACGTGAGAGCAAAAACAGCCTATTCGTGAAGATCGAGAGGACGGAGTCCGTCGCCCCTCCCAGAGGATCCTGCCCCCTTTATATAGCCGGAGGGGGCAGGTTACATGGGAAGTTGGGAGAGGAAAGGGTGAGGTGATCTATGCTAGGAGCTCTGGTCCTTCATCTTGTCGTTTGGACAGCGTCTGCTTCCCCCCACGTCGGGTAGGTGGACTCACTGAGCAGAGCAGTTTGCCGTTTCACCGAAAAATAGCGCACCTGCCCTCTGCAAGCCTGTCAGGCGCTGACGTTTCCTCGGGAGGGAGCACGTCCTCATGCCGTGCGCGTCTGGACGATGAGATCAGAGCTTGACTTTGGCAATCTCCTTACCACCTCGGGAAGGAGCCATCTGCCCCCGCACAGTCAGTCTGAGCTATCGTGTCCGTAGGGCACGTGGCTAATGGCCGGTGGAGGCCCATCACTTGGCCCTCGGTGGAGATCGCCTCAGCTTGGTCGGAGATCGTGGGGAGTCCGACCTGCGGGGGTTGGACCCCTCATTGGGTCGGGGACGAGCTTGGGACAGCTCATTAGGTCGGGGTCGATCGTCCTTCGTGGCCCCACGGGGCCTTTGGTCGGAGCCGGGCTTGAGGCAGCCCGTTCGTCACTCCGGGCCGTTGGGGTACCCATGGTATGAGTACTCGTCAATAGTATTTTTGCCGAACCGTTGGGCGACAATACATTAATTGGGTCATTAGCATAGCCCGGACAGAGCAGACTAATCGCGAAACGACACGTGGCATTTTCGCCATATGGTTGGTCTACAACTAGTAGTTGTAGCCGAACCGTGTGGCTATAACTAGTTGTAGCCAAACCATATGGCGAAAATGCCACGTGTCGCTTCACGATTAGTCTGCTCTGTCCGGCCGATGCTAATGACGTAATTAACGTATTGTCGCCCAAAGGTTCGGCGAAAATACTGTCTTCGCCCATCCCTCTGGCGATTACTCCTATTTCGCCATACGGTTTGGCGAACGATTATTATTTTTACAAAAAAAAATTCGCATATTAATATCACAATTATTTTTATAAAATATATTATTTAAAAAAAATCGATTCTGTTCTGGACATATTGTCTGAAGGCATCTTGTAATGCTACACAAAGAACATTCTTTCTGTCCTTTTTACAGAAATTGCCTTTCATGTTTATTGTTTCTAGCTAAAAAATGATGTTGTTTCCATTTGCATTCTATTGCTAGTAGTTCCTGGGCTTTTTACCTGTGATGAGTTGCGAAAATGATTGCCTGCATTGTTTGATCAACCTTATGAGAAATGTTTGCAACGTGTGAGGATGAAACATTGCCCCTTACTTATCTGCTGCAATTTAGTATTTTCCTGCATTAGACTTATGTATGCAATGCAAGGTTTATTATTGGTACCTATTAACATGAGTTACAAGTTGGAACACTCGTACTCTTGTCATCCATGCACTAGTTGGTTGATGATTTTGGTTTGTCCATTCTTTTATCCCCGTGTTTTTACATTACGAACTATTTTTCTACCTTATTCAGTGTGGTTCATCATGGTCAGTTGCTCCTATTAAGACTGGATTTGTCGCCCAGGTTGGCCGTCGGAAGGCTGGGACCTAAGTTGGCTGCTACTGAGATATTCTCTCCCCAATCAAACACCACATAAACAAATTTGTTATTGTCCAGTTTTCACTGTGCCCACACCGTTTCGTGTATGTGTGTTATTTTACTGTACTTTGAATGTTGCTGTGAATTTCAATTTATCCGAGAGGATCTAAGTTTGCGGCCTATTGACGCATTCCCTTGGTGCCTTTTTTTTTTTTGTTTGTGCGTCCTCTTCTCCGTGAGGATGTTATTTTACCGATCACTCCAAATTGTCGAATATTTTCAACTTGGGGTAATTTCACCGTAAGTTATCTCAACCAATCTATTCACTCTTATCTCTCCAACCAAACAAAAAATTGGCTCATCATATCCATTCTCATCCATCCAACCAAATAAAAAATTGACCCATTCCTATCCACCCAACCAAACAACTATCTGGATAACTCCATCCCATTTAGACTGAATGGACATATCCCATCCAACCTCATCCAAGCAACCAAACACAACCTTAGCATGCAGATGACTTTGCATCCTTTTCTCCAAATATTCCAGCCCATATGTAGAGCCCAGCGCCAGATAAAAAAATGCTCCTTTCCTCTAGTCCGAACAAATTCGCACGCCTGGCAGACTCGTCCCCATCTCTCTCATAGGTAAATAATTTTCTATTGTCTAAACAAGAGCAAAGATTTTAGTTCAATCCACGCCTCTTAACACTTTTAGAGTGATAGCCCTGGCAGATTGGGTTCACCTAAAGGAGCCCTTAATATTGATTTGTGGACATACTGTGCATCCCTAAAAGCTAATACTGTCCTCGGTCTTGAAAACACAATTTTGACTACTAATTTTTATTATAATATATTTATAAAATGTAATAAAATTATAATATTATAAACATACTTTTTAAGACAAACCTACACATATGATTTTCATGCATCAAATCTTAATATTTAAAAGATATTGAGACAAAAATTTGATTCTATCTATATCTAAAACGACAACTATTTATGACTTCAGAGTGCTTATTTACAGCTCATAAAGTATGCCATTACTACATGCACGACACCCGTGTGACCACGTGGGGTGTTTTTGTTGCTCGTACCAAGTTGAATGGGATGGTCCTATAACATTTAGTTCTATTGTTTTAGATAAATGAAATGATTTGTAAGGACTCGAATCCACTGATTCGAACCCACTGTGTTTACCGCACTAGTCCCAGGATCAACGCTAGTGCACACAGCTTAACATTGGTACATATCACATCATACACAACGATAATAGAATAATAGTTCATTTATTGATATAGCTAAATGTATGATCTTATGACCAACTTACATTATTAAGCCACGCAGGGCAAGACTGAGAATATAAACTAATAATTAAGCAGCGGAAAGTAGAAACGTAGATAGCTCATCAGTTCACCACAGGCAACCAACAAGGCTCGGACCCTAATGACTCGTGTCTTCTTGGACTTCATCTTCCAACACAGGTGTAGATTCTTCAACTGTTGATTATTGTTGTTTGGCAATGGTGAGTACTTAAAGCACTCAACAAGTTGTGCACAGAATGCAGTTCTATTTATCTATATGTAAGGCTTATTCCAAAGGATAGGCTATCATGGCTATTTTGCAATAAGCAGCATTTATGAACAAATACAATAATAGATTGTAAAGAATGTAAAACGAATAGCAATAATAAATAAATTCAGTATTTCTCAAGTAAACCAAGTTTCCAATCCTAAATCAAGTTCCAATCTTCCATATGGCAATCCTGCCATCCCAACCAAGTTGTCCAATTTATTAAACTAACCCTTAACTGTAATTCCCGAGCATTGCTCAATACATGAAACACGGCTATCCGAATAGTTTCACACTCTGCAGAGGTTATGCACTTTACCCACGTGATACAACCAAACACCACAAAGGCGAGAGATTATAACAAAGCCTTTACAATGCTCTATCTTAATCCGATACTACCCGCTAAGGTTTCAACACTGGCGGGTCTGAAAACCACATCCAGGGCCCCCCTCTTGCGCCATGTGAATTACACCCTGACCCGGGAACTCACACCGACCACGATAGTATCAACATTAAGACTTTGCAAATTACTCAGCTAGGCTGGCCCATACCAGACATGTGGTTGCATGATTGACTCAGGTCAAAGGCTTGCAAGGTTAAGTCCTTAGTGTGATCAAGGCAAGACATCCACATACCATCGCCCATCGGGCCCACCTTGGCCTCCTCGCCCTTGCCACTTGCCCCAATCTAAATGATTGTCACCCAGTTGATTACCAAGCACCACGTGCCATCAACAATTCAACATCGTTGCGTGACATGACTCGCCACAACAACTCAATCTCATCGTGTGATCCCACATGACACACAAGTTCATAATATTGTTCCATATTCCATTAATCAAGATTAATTATCAATGATTCTGACACATGTGATGACGTGGCATGGCTAAGCA
Source organism: Otatea glauca (assembly GCA_036346275.1). Classification (NCBI taxonomy): domain Eukaryota; kingdom Viridiplantae; phylum Streptophyta; class Magnoliopsida; order Poales; family Poaceae; genus Otatea; species Otatea glauca. The sequence continues at coordinate 18,347,239 of CM070714.1, forward strand.
ACTATTACGAACTAAACCTCCAATGTTGATTATAGTCATTAATCAACTATATTAAACCAATCTAGGGTGACAATGGATCATGGCATACAATGACAAGGTAGGGTATAGATCAATCTGGTATTTTAGCTAAGTCCAAACTAATTTGAAACAGTTGTATAATTGAAATATATGCAATAGTGTAAATCAAACATAGCTATTTTATAAACATGGGTTCAACATGATCAAAGCACAACTTGCCTTGGAATAGGTCCTGATCTTGATCTGGAGTTTGCTCTTGAGTTGCTGGATCTTCCTCCGAAGCGTCGCATAATTCAAGCGTCTCGCTGCATCTTAAAAAAGAAAAGTAAATAAATACCAAAACAGAGAGCAATTGAACTCCAAAAATCAATTAAAATTCACCATTAAATAGATCTCAATTTTACAAATTTGTAGAAACTGGAATCACTCAAATCCGAGTTACGATGCAAAAGATATAGCCTTTTGAAGTTTGAAATAAATCTTGAAATCGGAAAATCAAAAATACGAAATTATCGATTTATTTTTATCTTTGAAAAACTGGTTTATGACGTCAGCGTGACATCGACCATGATTCAAACCAATCGGGCGCTGCCACGTGTCGGCGTATAGACCCGGTCCACGGCGTTGGGTTGGTTCACCGCAGACGCGTCCATGGCGCCTCGATGCTTGCGCCCGACACGCGGCGAGTCACGGTTGGTTACAGCGGCGGTGCGATCTAGAGCGCACGGGTTTGATCGGACGGCTACCGATCTCACGCGGCGTGGCGGCACACCCGCGCGGATCTAGATCTAACGATCGGCGCTTACGAGGCGTTCACTTTGTTCATGCGGCGTCGTGGCACGATCTAGACCCTTCACCGAGATCCGACGGCTCAAGCTTCACGTGGCGATGGCAACGCGCGGCGCAACTCCACCGGGCGTGAGAACGACCTCGGCTCGGCGTTCGGCGACAAACGGCGATGACTCTTCACGGATCCGACGCGGCGCGGTTTGGCGATCTCGATGGTAGCGCGGTGACGACGAAAGATCAGCGGCGGCGACGAAACCGGCGAAAACCACCGCGGCAAGGACCTCCACTCCGGCGAGCTCCCTCGGCGAGCAGCGGCGACCGAGAGCCTCGGGCTTTGGAAAGATGCGCAGCGAGGTAAGGGGTTCCGTGCCGCGTCGGCGCCTTAAATAGTCGCGCGGAAGGCGTGTCGGCCGGACTCAAGACGGCTCGTGGCGGCGGCGGACTCGGCGACGACTTCGGAAGACGACGCGGCTTCATCCGGGACGTCCACGCGTTGCTCAATCAACGGCCCTGAGCGCTCAACGACGCGGCGAGATCTCGGCCGTTGGGTCTCGATCCAACGGTCGGGATTTCTTAGGCCTAGGGTTTTGGCCGAAGTAGGCCGCACGGGCTATCTGGGCCGCACAGTGCATGGGCCGGCCCGTTACTGTTCACTCGCTTTTCAAAAGGTTTTCTCAATTAAATTAATTCCAGAAATTCGTTTTATTTATTTTAGGCAAAAAAACTATTAGGAAAAATCCAAGAAAAATCTCAAAAATACTTTGAGACATTCTGGACTCAAATAAAATATTTTTGACAAAACTTTATTTTGACTTTGCACAGATTTAAATAGATTTGGATAAAAGGCAATAAACTTAATTTCAAACTAATTCAAATAAATCCAGAAAAATCCAAATAAATTCCAGAAAATCACAAATGCACATTTAAGCAAATACAACTTAATTAAGCCAAATTTTGGGATGTTACAAACCTCCCCCCCTTAACAGAATCTCGACCCGAGATTCAGGGCTAACTAGAGAATATGTTTGGGAATTCTGACTTCAAATCTTCTTCTCGCTCCCAAGTGGCTTCACTTTCGGAATGATTGCTCCACTGAACTCTGCAAAAGCGAATAGTCTTGTTTCTGGTCTTTCGTTCTATAACATCCAAAATTCGGACCGGTTGCTCTTTGTACGTCAAATCTTCCTGCAGCTCTATTGCATCCAACGGGGTTTGCTCTGTTGGCACTCTGAGACACTTCTTAAGCTGCGACACATGGAATACATCATGCACTCCTGCCAAGGACTGAGGCAACTCTAACTGATAAGCTACCTCTCCTCGACGGCTCGTAATCTTGAGCGGACCGACATATCTTGGCGCAAGCTTCCTTTAACATGAAATCTTTTAACGCCCTTAAGAGGGTAACCACGAGATACACATGATCCTCTCGGTTCAAAACTCAAATCTCGACGACGATTATCTGCGTAGCTTTTCTGTCTTGACTGTGCTATTTTTAATCTCTCTCTGATCATTGCAATTTGACTTTCTGCCTCTTCGAGGATATCTGGTCCAAACACCAAACGCTCTCCCGTTTCATTCAAAATCAACGGAGTACGACAAGCACGTCCATACAACGCCTCAAACGGTGACATCTGTAGGCTAGCTTGATAACTATTATTGTAACTAAATTCCGCATATGGCAAACACTTATCCCATGTCGTAGTATAAGCTAAAGCACAAGCTCTCAACATATCCTCTAAAATCTGATTTACTCTTTCGGTCGACCATGCATGCTGCGGGTGATATCTTTATCTTGAAATTCAAGCGGGTCCCCATTGCTTCGTGCAACTTATTCCAAAATCTCGAGGTAAATTGGGTACCTCATGCGACACAATCTTCTTTGGCACTCCATGCGGACATACAATCCTTGACATGTACAATTACGCCAAACGATCTCGGCGTAGGTGGTCTTTCTTCGGGATGAAATGGCGACCTTGGTTAGGCGATCCACTATAACCCAAATGGAATCGTAACCTTTACGAGTCTTAGGTAGACCGGTGATAAAATCCATTCGATTTCTTCCCACTTCCATTCCGAATTTTTAATCTACGCAATGACAAATGGTCTTTGATGCATAGCTTTTACCCTCGACATCGTCGCATAAAGCAACATGTTCAGCTATTTCACGCTTCATGTTAGGCCACCAAAATCTCTCTTTCAAATCCTGGTACATCTTGGCACTTCCTGGATGAATCGAGTACTTAGAATCATGAGCCTCCTCAAGAATCAATTTCTTTAGTTCCTTTTTATCCGGCACACAAATTCGGCCTTTGAAGAACATGGTTCCTTGCGCATCCAGAGTAAAATCTAAGGCTAGGCCTTCTTCCTTTTTAGCCTTGATTTTTGAAATTTTATCGTCATCTTGTTGACCTTCTCTAATCTGATCCTCTAGTGTTGGCTTCACTTCTAGCGCAGCTATCATTCCTTGCGGAACGACTTCCAATCTTAACCACAAAACTCCTTGCATAATTCGGTTGATCCTCCATTGACAATGTATTTGCGCTATGGCTCTTTCGACTCGAGCATCCGCCACCACATTGGCTTTTCGAGGTGATAATGGATTCCCACATTATAATCCTTAATTAGCTCAAGCCATCTTCATTGTCTCATATTCGTCGACTTGAGTGAATATGTATTTGAGACTCTTATGGTCCGTATATATCTCACATCTATTTCCTATGAGATAATGACGCCATATCTTTAAAGCATGCACCACGCAGCTAACTCCGGATCATCGTTGGGTAATTCACTTCATGTGGTCTTAATTGTCTCGGCGCATAAGCAGCGACTTTGCCTTCTTGCATTAACACGCATCCCAAGCCTTGCTTGAAGCATCGCGATAAATGTCAAATCCATTACGCACATCCGCAACACTAATACGGGGCCGTTGTTAGCGTTTCTTCAATTCCATAAAACTTTGCTCGCACTCTGGCGTCCATGCAAACTTTTTTCTTTCTTCAACAACTGTGTCAAGGGTTTAGCAATTGTTGAGAATCCTCTATGAACCGAGCGGTAATATCCGCCATTCCCAGAAAACTACGAATTTGAGTAATAGACTTCGGTGGCTCCCAATGCAACACTACATCCACTTTGCTGGGGTCAACTGCGACTCCTTTGGTAGTCATTACATGACCCAAGAATTCGACTTTCTCCTTCCAGAATTCACACTTGCTAAACTTTGCATATAGCTGATGCTCGCGACTGTCTAAAACCATTCGAGATGTTACGCATGCTCTTCCTCTGTCTTGAGTAAACCAAGATATCGTCTATGAAGACTACAACAAACTTATCCAAATATTCCATGAAAACCTTATTCATCATGTTCATGAAATATCTTTGGGCATTAGTCAATCAAATGACATGACCGTGAACTCATAATGTCCATATCGCGTAGAAAACGCAGTCTTAGGTATATCCTCGCTCGGATCTTCAGCGATGGTATCACGAGCGAAGATCTATCTTGGAGAAAACTCCAGCTCCTCTTAATCGATCAAATAAGTCATCGATCACGGGCAGCGGATACTTATTCTTGATCGTTACTTCATTCAATGCCACGATAATCGATGCACATTCTAAGACTTCCGTCCTTTTACGAACAAACAAAACCGGCTCTCCCGGTGATGAACTTGGTCTAATGAAACCCTTCTCTTGCGGTTCCTCAATCGCTTCTTCATTTCCACTAACTCGCGTCGGTAGGCATCCGATATGGTCTCTTTGATATCGGTCTTTGTACAGGCGCTAACTCGATATCACGATCGGTGGCAATCCGGCAATCTTACGAAACACATCCGGTATTCTCAGCTCTTCGCACATCTTCCATCTTGATGGCTTTCACGCTGTTGACCATTAGCGCCCATCTCGAATCTGCGGTCGCTTGAAACTCTACTTTCTTGCCACTAGGGCCTTCCAAAGTCACGATCCTTGGCCACAATCCAAAATGACCTTATGCTTTGACACCAATCCATTCCAAGGATGACGTCTAGGATTGCGCGTCTATCAAGATAAGATTTGCTAGAAATTCTATCCCATCCATAAGCAACTTAGCTCCCAAACACCCAAGGCTAGATCTAAGCTCGGATCACGGGGCTTGGACTAAAGCACACACTTAAGATTCACCACTTTAAATCCATTCTTGGTTGCAAAACTTTGAGACACAAGCGAATCGAGCTCGAATCAAACAAAGCAGAAAGTGCGAGTTGACGACCGAAACTTACCCGATCGACGTCCGTAGCTTCACGAGCTCCATCTGCGGTGATGTGGTTGATCCTTCCACGCCTTTATTGATTGCGGGGTTGCTCGGCTTGACACGGTGCACGATTTCCTCGATCTTTGGTGCTTTAGCGGTGTTGTTCCCGGTTGAAACGAATCGGCGTGATGCCTCCTTCCGTGGACACCTATTTGAAAAGTGCCACGGCTCATTGCAAGTATAGCATCTCTTCACCGCGGATTCTTGATTTCCTCTGGTGCATTGTTGCCTGTCTTTGGTGTCTGAAAGCTCGATTGGCGGGGCGAGGTGCGAGGGTTGATGTCTTGTTTCGGCTAGTGGTTGGAATCTAGCAAATTCTTTGTGGTGACATCCTCAAGCGTAGATGGTTTGGGCGTCCACCTCGATTATTCATCAAGCGCTTACGGTTTCACCTAGCTCTTTGCGCTTATCTTCTAGGATCAAAGCCTTATTTACCACTCCCGAAAATCTGGAAATTGTGGGTAATCGATCCCACCAGAGTCCCGAGTTCATCCCTTCATGAAACGAGGCTGTCGGCTTTATCTGTCGCTCGTCTTGAGGGCATAGCGAGCTAAGCGAGTAAATTTGTTCAAGTATTCGCCACCGGTTGGCCTCCTTGCTTCAAAGCTCAACTCTTCCTTCTTAAGGTCCATCATTCCCTCCGAACATGATCTTGGCGGAAAGCATTAGTAAACTCCTCCCGTGTGATCTCTTGTGGGGCTCCATGGCGGCACGATAATTCTCCCACCATTCTGCGCGGTTCCTTCCAATTGATGAGGCGTAGAGCACCTTCTCATTGCTCTCACACTGAGTGATGTGCAGCTTCTTCTCAATAGTCCTAAGCCAGTCATCGGCTTCCAAAGGATTCACATTTCCTGAGAAGGTTGGTGGCCTAGTCCTCATAAAATCTGATAGCTTTGACATAGGTCGAGGTCCACCATGATTGTTCTGAGTTGCAGGGTTGTTGTGATTTACTGCTGCATTGGTCATCTGCTGCATCTGCTGCATCATTATGCTGCATCGAGTTAGTCTGTATGCCGAAATGCTCCTAGATTCTGCATGTCTACTGTCGGTGGTTGAGGGCTGCCTCCGTCATTGGAGTTGTCATTCTGACGCAGTCCACTTCCTGAAGCACCGTTGTTCTCTCGAGTATTCACCATCTGACGATTGCCTCTTAGGTTAGGAAAGGTAGATGTAGCATAGATGAGGAGTAAGATTTTCTAAAGCGGGGAGATAGGTTATACCCAAACTGAAATAATTCTTTATTTATTCTTGGTATGGCTGCTTATTTAAGCCTACAAGCTTTGCAACACATACTGCACACTCAGCAATACAAAGAAGCAAACTAAACACGAAACCTTAACGTCAACTAAAAAGGTAAAGACTAACTTAAAGACGCGACTCACACTCGAGTCTCAACACAGCTCCAAGGCTGACACTCACTCATCCAGCCACCCTGGCTGAGGCTGATCCGGCGCATACACCGGCGGGTGAGCTGGCATAGGAGCGAACCTATCCTGGTGACCTACTACTAGGTCCTCTGCAACAACGGGGTCTGCACTCCCCTCTGGCTCCCACTCTCGCTCCTCTGGATCCTCCTCGGACTCCTCTGCTGGCTCCTGAACTTCTCGAGTCACGCGCTCCAGCTCGTCCTCAACTGCCTCCAGGGCCTCTCCCAGCTCAGTGATCATCCCGATGGCTGAAGCACGGGTCACCTCGAGCTCCTGCTCGGCCACTCTAAGTGCCTCGTACACAGTCTCCAGCTCCTGAGTAGTCTCTCTCATATGATCCTCCTGGGCAAGGGCGAACTCTGCAAGGTGTACCGCAGTAGCACACTCGCTCCCCTCGATCCGTCGTCTTGGCGCTTGAGCGTCCGGGTGAAGTCGGGACCGAGTCGTGAAGCTCGTCAACGTAGTCGCGGCGGACACGGCGAAGAGCAAGTCGAGCAACCTCTGAATTGCAACTTCATCGAGAACCTTCCGCGAGATGTTGATTGGCCTGCTAGCTTCCTCATTCCCCCGAGCGTAGATGATCAACTTGCAAATGAAACCTCGGTGTACACCATTCACTGTCCAGCTGCCTCCTCGGTAAAGTGGGCGGTAGAAGCCTCCAAGCGTCTGAAGAACTCTCCACAGCTCCATGGCGTAGCCGCCAGCTGACTCCTCAAAGGTCGGAACGATCGGCATCTGCTCCACAAGAACTTTGAAATAAGTTCTCCACCCGAAACGGCAAGTAAGACGGTAAATTCAGCAAAGGCAAGACGTAGAGAATGAGATGAGTCAAGAGTGTTTTATTAATCAAATTTAGATTTTCTTTTAGAAAATAGTTTTGGACTCTCACAAGACACCTCCATACTATCTAGGGCCAAAACCTACAGTCAGTATGCTCTGATACCACCTCTGTAAGGACCGAATACATCGATTCGAACCCACTGTGTTTACCGCACTAGTCCGGGATCAACGCTAGTGCACACAACTTAACATTGGTACATATCACATCATACACAACGATAATAGAATAATAGTTCATTTATTGATATAGCTAAATGTATGATCTTATGACCAACTTACATTATTAAACCACGCAGGCAAGGCGAGAATATAAACTAATAATTAAGCGGCGGAAAGTAGAAGCGTAGATAGCTCATCAGTTCACCACAGGCAACCAACAAGGCTCGGACCCTAATGACTCGTGTCTTCTTGGACTTCATCTTCCAACACAGGTGTAGATTCTTCAACTGTTGATTATTGTTGTTTGGCAATGGTGAGTACTTAAAGCACTCAACAAGTTGTGCATGAATGCGCTTCTATTTATCTATATGTAAGGCTTATTCCAAAGGATAGGCTATCATGGCTATTTTGCAATAAGCGGCATTTATGACCAAATACAATAATAGATTGTAAAGAATGTAAAACGAATAGCAATAATAAATAAATTCAAGATTTCTCAAGTAAACCAAGTTTCCAATCCTAAATCAAGTTCCAATCTTCCATATGGCAATCCCGCCATCCCAACCAAGTTGTCCAATTTATTAAACTAACCCTTAATCTGTAATTCCGAGCATTGCTCAATACATGAAACACGGCTATCCGAATAGTTTCACACTCTGCGGAGGTTATGCACTTTACCCACGTGATACAACCAAACACCACAAAGGCGAGAGATTATAACAAAGCCTTTACAATGCTCTATCTTAATCCGATACTACCCGCTAAGGTTTCAACATCGGCGGTCCGAAACCACATCCGGGGCCCCCTCTTGCGCCATGTGAATTACACCTGACAGGGAACTCACACCACCACGATAGTATCAACATTAAGACTTTGCAAATTACTCAGCTAGGCTGGCCCATACTAGACATGTGGTTGCATGATTGACTCAGGTCAAAGGCTTGCAAGGTTAAGTCCTTAGTGTGATCAAGGCAAGACTTCCACATACCATCTGCCCATCGGGCCCACCTTGGCCTCCTCGCCCCTTGCCACTTGCCCCAATCTAAATGATTGTCACCCAGTTGATTACCAAGCACCACGTGCCATCAACAATTCAACATCGTTGCGTGACATGACTCGCCACAACAACTCAATCTCATCGTGTGATCCCACATGACACACAAGTTCATAATATTGTTCCATATTCCATTAATCAAGATTAATTATCAATGATTCTGACACATGTGATGACGTGGCATGGCTAAGCAACTATTACGAACTAAACCTCCAATGTTGATTATAGTCATTAATCAACTATATTAAACCAATCTAGGGTGACAATGGATCATGGCATACAATGACAAGGTAGGGTATAGATCAATCTGGTATTTTAGCTAAGCCCAAACTAATTTGAAACAGTTGTATAATTGAAATATATGCAATAGTGTAAATCAAACATAGCTATTTTATAAACATGGGTTCAACATGATCAAAGCACAACTTGCCTTGGAATAGGTCCTGATCTTGATCTGGAGTTTGCTCTTGAGTTGCTGGATCTTCCTCCGAAGCGTCGCACAATTCGACGTCTACGCGTACCGAAAAAGAAAAGCAAATAAATACCAAAACAGAGAGCAATTGAACTCCAAAAATCAATTAAAATTCACCATTAAATAGATCTCAATTTTACAAATTTTTAGAAACTGGAATCACTCAAATCCGAGTTACGATGCAAAAGATATAGCCTTTTGAAGTTTGAAATAAATACTGAAATCAGAAAATCAAAAAATACGAAATTATCAGATTTATTTTTATACTGAAAAACTGGTTTATAACGTCAGCGTGACATCAGCCCTGATTCAAACCAATCGGACGCTGCCACGTGTCCCGGCGTATAGACCCGGTCCACGGCGTTGGGTTGGTTCACCGCAGACGCGATCCATGACGCCTCGATGCTTGCGCCCGACACGCGGCGAGTCACGGTTGGTTGCAACGACGGTGCGATCTAGAGCGCACGGGTTTGATCGGACGGCTACCGATCTCACGCGACGTGGCAGCACACCCGCCGCGGGATCTAGATCTAACGGTCAGCGCTTACCAGAGACGTTCACTGTTCATGCGGCGTCGTGGCACGATCTAGACCCTTCACTGGAGATCCGACGGCTTCCGAAGCTTCACGTGACGATGGCAACGCGGCGGCGCAACTCCACCGGACGTGAGAACGGCGACCTCGGCTCGGCGTTCGGCGACGAAACGGCGATGACTCTTCACGGATCCGACGCGGCGCGGTTTGGCGATCTCGATGGTGGCACTGGTGACGGCGAAAGATCAACGGCGGCGACGAAACCGAGCGAAAACCACCGCGGCAAGGACCTCCACTCCGGCGAGCTCCTCGAGCGAGCGAGCGGCGACACGAGCCTCGGGCTTTGGAAAGATGCGGCGCGAGGTAAGGGTTCCGTGCCGCGTCGGCGCCTTAAATAGTCGCGACGGAAGGCGTGTCGGCCCGGACTCGAAGACGGCTCGTGGCGGCGGACTCGGCGACAACTTCGGAAAGACGACGCGGCTTCATCCGGGACGTCCACGCGTCGCTCAATCAACGGCCCTGAGCGCTCAACGACGCGGCGAGATCTCGGCCGTTGGGTCTCGATCCAACGGTCGGGATTTCTTAGGCCTAGGGTTTTGGCCGAAGTAGGCCGCACGGGCTATCTGGGCCGCACAGTGCATGGGCCGGCCCGTTACTGTTCATTCGCTTTTCAAAAGGTTTTCTCAATTAAATTAATTCCAGAAATTCGTTTTATTTATTTTAGGCAATAAAACTATTAGGAAAAATCCAAGAAAAATCTCAAAAATACTTTGAGACATTCTGGACTCAAATAAAATATTTTTGACAAAACTTTATTTTGACTTTGCACAGATTTAAATAGATTTGAATAAAAGGCAATAAACTTAATTTCAAACTAATTCAAATAAATCCAGAAAAATCCAAATAAATTCCAGAAAATCACAAATGCACATTTAAGCAAATACAACTTAATTAAGCCAAATTTTGGGATGTTACATGATTCAGCATAATATTTCTCAAATTAATATCCACCATTTAGAATAGGATGTTCTATTCAAGTAATCAAACAATTAGATGATTTTTTTAACTATCTCATACATATACCATTTAAAACAACCAATCATAACCTTACTCGTGAGAACTGGCATGGCTGTCTCGTACACCCTAGAAGCACACATAGTTTACTCACCCCAAACGACCGTGACGAATCAAAGAACTGGACACTCGTAGTACGTGGCCTCATTACATGGCACTGCATGCATGTCGCCACGTCGCCGCCCGCTTCGACCTACACATGTCGCCCTCTTCTTCAACACGCGTGACACTTCTACCCTCCTTATGAGCCTCCTCGCACCTCGCTCCAGATCGCCGTCTTCGCGTAGCTACCACCTCACCTTCCATTAATCGATCGCAGGAAAGCTAGCTAGCTAGGCTGCAGCAGCCATGGTGAAGCTGGCCACGGCCCGCGAGTGCCGCGCGTACGGCCTCGGCTCCGGCGCGCGCGACCGGCGGTGGGAGCACATCAACGCCGGGGTGTATGTCTTCGCGGCCGTCCTCCTCGTAGGCGGGCTCCTCGGGCAGCTCTCGCCGTGGGCGGCGTCCAGGAAGGTAGGCCTCGCGGTGGCCGCTCTCGGGCTTGCCGGCGTGCTGGCCGTCAACGCGCACGACCTCCTGGCACACGTCGCCGGCGTCGACTACCTCCTCGGGCTGGCCGGGCTCGACAGCCAGCTCGCGCTCGTCGAGCTCGCCGCCCCCGCCGTGCAGATCGTCGGCACCGTGCTCACCTTCGTCGCGCTAGTCTTCTTTGAGATTCAGGTTTGAGAGTGTTAATAATTAGGCATTTGGTCGCAAATAATAATTGTCGTTTGAATATCAACATGATCTCTAAAACACTACTAATTTCTATTATAATATATTTATAAAACCTAATAAAATTATAATATTATAAAAGTATTTTTCGAAACAAATCTGTCTATATGATTTTCATGCTTCTAATTTAAATATTTAAAAATATATTAAGATTTAAACTTTTAAAAGTCACAAGTTTGACTGCACCTACATCCATAATAATAATTATTTGTGAATGGTAGGAGTATATGCGCTGATCGTATACCACATTTTCGAAGTGAAGTATTAGTACTACACTACTACTTGATATTTGTTCGATGGGAAGTCATTTTTGTCCTTTGTAGTGTGGGAACAGTACATTAGTGTAGTCAACTGAGAGTCATAGCGGCCACGGGATCGTGTCTTCAAATAAGAGAATTCACAGTGCAGAAACCCACACGAATAACCCATCCAAGCACACGTTGGGATGGATCAACTTTGGTCATCAACCAGAAACACAGAGGACCAAGCCAAACAGAGGTGTCACACCGGTTGGGATATCAAAAAATTTGTCATATTATTTTTGCTATGATGTCCTGCGTACTACACAACTCAACCAGAAAACAGGACTGAAATACCAAATCAGTGTAGGAAAGTGGTAAAAGTTGTAACGACTATCTTCTGAGAGTTTGGTTTACTACAGTTAGTGTCAGTTAATTGATCAAGGTTTGAGTACATGCTTTATTTTACCTCAACTCAATCGAATAAAATCCACAGATGGAGAGAGGTTACAGCGACAACCTAGAGAAGCACGGCCTGAACCTACTTATCGCCGGGCCAGCGCTCTGGTGCCTCGGATCAATACACAACATCTGCCAAACCTACGAGCGAGCCAGCGGGCACGTCCAAATCCTTCAGAAGAGCGTCCAGATCCCGCTGCTGCTCGGAAGCACGCTCTTCTTCGTCGGCGGCATCGTCAACCGCCGCGACATCCACAGCCGCTCCACCCTCGGCTTCACGCTGCTGGTATTTGATTTAGTGACCTCTGAATGAACCACCCTGCACTTTATTAGCATCAGACACACATGACCCTATCAAACCATTCACCGATTGTATTGTAAGCTGTAATTGACAGAGCTCCGCTCTGGATTCAGGGGAGGAGCTGGGTCTGGTTCTGCCTGTTTGGGAGCCTGCTGTTCTTCGCCGGAGGGTTGCTGAACCTCCTCAAGGTGTTCAAGATGCAGCAGATGGACGGCCGGGGGCTAGAGAAGCTGCGCGGCGGTGCGCAGGAGCGGCTGAGCAGGGAGAGGGAGGGCAAGGTGCCCCTCATCCTGGAGGAGGGCCGGAGGAGGAAGCAGGTCGGCCCGGAAGCGGTGGCTACCGGGCAGGTCCCGCCGCCTCCGTCGGGGTCTTACAAGGAGGCTCTTGTCAGCGGCGGCAGCTAGCAAATGCACCACGACAATGTGAATAAGAGATGTCACTAGCAAGACCTGACGTGGCATGAGGTATTGGCAGTGCCATTCTGTAGTTTCGTATTTTGTCATGTAAATTATATGGACTTTGAGTAAGTGTACCTGTGAATTGTGATCCACCTAGTGAATCTGGTTCTAATCAACTCCTGCTTGGCGATTTACACCATGAGTTTTCATGTCTACCACCTTTATGAGAGAGTGCGTCATAAGATGGGCACGATTCTATTTATATTCTTTTGGAGGGGTGCAGGTTACAAATCTAAATATCAGCTAGTGAAATGGAGTTCTAAATACTTGTATTATGGACATTTTCCTACTTGGCTAGTGGATTTTGAATTGGGGGTGACTAGAGAGAATGAGTATTTTTATCCTGAATAACACTCAAATTTCGAGCCTTTAGATCTCAATTTACCTCCTCTCTTCTCATTTGAATACTGTATATAAAAAGGAAATTGAGTGCTAATAAAAAAAACACTTAAGTGCTATTTGGTTGATGGTTGTAATGAAGACTGTTAAAAGTGTAAGATTACGAGAAGTATGTGCCTTGAGCGGATTTCTTTTCCTCTTCTACAAAATGTGGAACATTGGTTTTATTGGGGGTGCTATCCACAAAGTGAATAGTGGTAAGAAGAACACCCTCTTTTGGAAAGATGTCTGGCTGGGCTTCCCTTGAAAATTTGTCAGATTGAGGGATGTGAGACTTACGCAATTGAGGAAGACATTTGGAGTTGTGGAAATGCAATATTGGGAGTAGTTTTTTTTTAGAATCAAGATTAGGAGTTAATGCATTTCCTTAACACAATTCAGCTCAATCCTGACCCTGATTGGGTCTATTGGGCTATAGAAAAACCGGAGTTTACTCTGGTAGAGCTTTTATCATCATTGAGAGATACAATGAGTTACCATCAAATCACTTTTAAACTTTTGTACTTTTTGATATTTCCACCCTTAAACTTTTAGTGTCTCTTGGTACTAGCTTAATGTATAGTTTTATCTATACCCCTTTATAATGCATCTAAGCAATTTTTCCTACGTTCACCCTAAATAATGAACCTCATTAGAGATGTCCCAATGTTCGTGCACCCAGCAAAATGTCCCCAGAAACTTGCATTCATCAAAATGAACGTCTCAGATCTTTCCTCAGTTTTACTCACCCACATCCGATAGCCATTATTTAGTGTGTCTAATTATCCCTGTGGCCCACAACAGACCTCCCCCACCTACATATTTGGAAGGAGAGCGAATCAAACAAGAAAATAAATAAGGAGGATCCGCATACAAGGAAACCAGACTTGAATTTTTTACTGGCCAAAATTGTACGTACTACATATTTGGAAGGAGGGTGAATCAAACAAGGAAATAAATAGGGAGGATCCGCATATAAGGAAACAAGACTTGAATTTTTTATTGTCCTGGCATTGTGATCGTATTTTTTTCCGAATATGACCCTTCTCGAGACTTTTTTACGGATCTAGCCCTATAGAGCCTAATTTCAGTGTATGAAGAGCGCTGAATTTTTGTTTTTATTTTTTATCTAAGGAACCAACGGTCTGTGAGTGCTGCTTAATTTTTTCAATTTTTTCTCGCGGAACCAGCGGCCGGCGAGCACTGTTTAATTTTTATCTTTTTTTCCTTGCGGATCCAGCGGTCGGCGAGCGCAGTTTATTTTTCCGTATTTTTTGAAATCATCCCTGTAGTCCACAACAGACCTTCCCTCACCTCCAGCATCAACAAGGAAAAGGAAACAAACTTCTTGGAATAAGGAAAAGGAAACAAACGTCCTGAAAAAGGAAAGGACCATACATTACGTGCTGGGAAAAAGAAACCGGGAGATGGGACAGCGCGGCCGGGAGAACACAGGTCTGCAATAGCTTCACGGTCGCCATCGGTGGCTTTGTCGACGCGGCGAGGTTACTGGTCAGCGACCTCACGGCCACCGTGCCTCGGCAAATTTATAATTTAATTTTTTTGAAAATAATTTTATAAGTACAAAATAATCGAAAGTTTTTTTGAGAATTTTTCTAGAATTTTAACCTAATGTGCTATCTTTTCAAAAATCCTTCTATATTTTAAAAAATGAAGGCAATTCACATGTAGCTTCTTCTAGCTGCAGCCCAGACCAGAGAAGTTTCTTCTCTTCCATCCCTCCATTAAAGCAAGAAAGAAGCTCCAAAGCTCCATCAATCCCGCACCAAATCTCCTCTTTCCATCTATGGTATTAATTCCCCAAATTTCGTGCTCTATTGCCAAAATTTCCTCCCAATCTGATTTGATCCTAAATTATAGTTTCCATAAATATGCTTGTTTCGGGGCTATAAAAGCCGGCGAGCTCTCCTCCATCCCATCGCATTGCGTAAATCCCCAAGTGCTCCCTCTTGTAAAGATCGCCGGATTTTGGAGGTAACCAAAGCCATCACCGTCATCTTTCCCGGCGAAATTCACTGCAACCGTGACTCCTCCCCCGTAGGCGCCGGTGCCGGCGATCTCGCCGCACGATCTTGACCCATGCGACCGGCCGGCCACCCCTGGCCTTCCCTCCCCCTTACGCTGGCCAAGCCCAGAGAGCACGCTGTGCTCTCTGTGGAAGCTGCAAAAAAAAATAATCTAAAATCAGAAAATTCTTTTTTCTTTCTCTTTCTTGATTTAAAATCTTTTGGGAGCTCGTTTTCGCCCATTCGACTTCCATTTAGTTCCGTTTTTCTTTCTAAATCTATTTAAAATTCTAAATTTCTCTTTTATTATTAAGTGTTGTATTCATACTTATCTTCTCATTTAATTGATAAACGGGTGTACTGCCATCGTAGCGTTAGCACAGGCACTATACTAGTACTTTCTAATGATAGTAAAAAGTCCATTGCTCTGGTTATTCGCTCTATAGAATGGTGACCTGCAGAGATTGCTCTGGTTATTCGCTCTATAGAATGGTGACCTGCAGAGGGGGTGTGAGTTTCTTTTGAACACGCCAAAGATTTGCATGTTATTTCGTTAACAAGAAGAAAAGAGAGTACAACAAACTTATTTAGGATTCGAAATGGGCGAATTCGACTAAAAGACTTACTGAGATCTTTTTAAAAGGGTATTTTAAAAATAGGTATTTCATTCTCACAATCGCTTTGAGGTATTTCATTTTCACAATCGCTTTCTTTTGAATCTAAAGGTCGTGAGGACGGGAAAATTCATGTAACCAAGGAAAAAGCAACATCAAAAATTTAGGACCAAAAGCGATTAGCAGTGAAAATTAAATAAGTTTCTTCGGCTTGAGTTGAGTTAAAAATGCGGAAGGTATTTGCACCTTCATCGTACTCAAATAGAGTGTTTTCTACTGTTGCCTCGTGAATAACGCATAGCAGAGCGAAGAAATTGTGGAAGTGCAAAATTCCTGCGAAAGTTAAATATTTTTGTGGAAGTGATCTAAGATATAATCCAATCTGCCACACAATTAAAGAGGGGACAGTGGCAAGGAGAGAGATATTCATTGTGAGTTTTATGGAGGTAGATTGAAGCTGCATACCACATTCTTTTTTTTAATTGCGTTTACTTTGTGAGGGGTAAAAATTATCTACCCGGATCCCATAAAAATTCATATCTCATCCTGTTAGTGTTGAAATATAATTGGACTCTAAGTCCTAGTTATTCAAATATTTTTGGACTTTATCTCGTTGTGGTTGAATCTGAATTCATTTCTTGTTGGCTTCCGCTAGAAATATGGCACACTTTTTACAAGAGAATACATCTAATAAGAGAGAGTTGTGCCTCTATATTTTGTGTGCTCCTTACGATTGTTTTTGCTAAATGATGGGTGCATTATGGTTGATCTACAGTAGGCATCATCGTTTTACAACAGCTAGGTCTTTTTTGGGAGGTCCATCCCCAACCAAAATTTACGTGAGTGAACCAAGAATTTATACTAAAATCCTGATTTATTCATATGATGGACCGATATTGTGGTCTAGCCAAACAAGACCTTAATGTAAAGCAATGAAAATGCAGATTTCTTTCCTACTACAGTACTACTATACTTGGAAGAAAATAAATGTGCCGTTTCATCCGTTTCCATTATCATCGATCGACCTCTAAGATGTATTTGGTACTAATAAATAAATCAATTAACGGTCCATATCCAACTTGCTGATTCTAAAAAATGGAGGATTTTCATTGTGTGGGAACATTGACCCTTGTGGCTCCTATAAAGGGAGGAGTTCCCTTGCTCACTAACGCAGACCATCACAAGATCGAGCAGTTGATTCGTTTGTTTTTGTGATGGGAGCAAGATCAGCGATAGCAATGGCACGGGGAAGAAGCATTCATAGCAGCATTGCCGCCGTCGTTCTTGCGTTGGTGCTGGCCCTATGCTGCGCGACGACCCACGTCGGCGGCGTGAATCTGCAGACGGAGTGGCCCGTCGGCGACAACAGGGGGCTGGACCTTCGGCGTCGCCGGCTGGGAGAACGGCAAGGCCTTCTCGGCCGGCGATGTGCTCAATGAGTAACTGATGATGCTAAACGACCGATGGATTGACAGTTGATCCGACGAATTCGATGCGATCAATTGTCAGATTATGAAGTTCTGAAGTTCTTTGAAGTTTTCTTTTAAGTCTGAACATAACTAGAGATTGAAGTACTCTATAGTTGGACGGTGCTGATTGAAAGATGTCGGTTTGATTAAGTAAAATAGAGGGTCAAGAACGACTAAAAGAGTTACTAGAGGATTGAAGGCTAGGATGTCCTAAGTCTGGTCTGACGGTGTGGGTTTGAAGATGAGATTTACCCTTCATCTTAAGGGTTAAGATAGTTTACTGTGGGTAATCTAGCTGTCTTCTGTTGTCGTCTTTCTAAACTCTTTTTAAGGAGTTGACATGTAAAGTGAACCTTTATGGAAATGAGATGCTAAGTTTCGTGTGCTTTTCCTTGTGTTTTGTTCTTAGCTCTGTTCTTTTTTCCCTTACGTTTCTTCCTCTTTCCTCAAATTTCTTCCACCAATTAGTTTCGAATCGGATTATTCTGGAGTCCTGACATCAATGCAGTGTTCAAGTACGACCCCAAGATCTACAACGTGATGGAGGTGGACGAAGCCGGGTACAACTCGTGCAAGGCGGGCCGCCGGCGCCAAGACCTGCACCTCCGGCAACGACAAAATCAGCCTCTCTGCCGGCAAGGCCTTCTTCATCTGCAGCTTCCCCGGCCACTGCCAACAAGGCATGAAGATCACTGTCACCGCCAAATAGATGATCCATCCATAGGCCGGTTACGGACTCTTCTGTGTTTCTGATTTTCTTTCCTCAAATCAGAGAAGGAAGTCCGAATAATGTGCCTTTTCTTATGACATAAGATGGATTGGAGTCCATATTCGGTTGAACTTTATCTCTATGTGGGCGAATCTAAATCTATCTACTTTTTTCTTCTATATATTTGGCATCCCATTATACAAAAGATCTAATCTATTAAAGCGAGAGAACTTTTCCCCTATGGGCCTGTTTGGGGGAGCTGTGCTTCAGCTTTGCTTCAGCTTTGGGCTAAAAGCTTCCCCAAACATTATGGCTGCAAAGCAGCTGGGAAGCTAAGTCACAGCAGAAGCACCCCCAAAAGCTGCAGCTGCTGAGGAGGAGCTTTTCAGCTGTGACTTCACTTGAACTCCTCCTAACTCGCTCACTCCGCCTTCCCAACCTTTGCCACCCCGCCTCGCCGCCTCCACGTCATCTCTCCACTCGGATATCGCTGTACTTCACTATGTTGCTACCTTCCATTTTGGTTAGCCCTCAAAAGCTATAGCTGCAGCAAGCAGTTTGCCAAACAACATAACAAGAAAAGCCACACCGCCACATGACTACTTTACACCCAACAAACCAAAAGCGACTTTTCAAATTTCGACCACGGCTCCCCAAACAGGCCCTATATTGTGCGTGCTCCCACCTTTGTTGCTGTGATCTTGTTGGCGTGTTGATTGATTGTCGCGGGTGAATGACTACGTTTCACAACACATTATCAGCACGACGTTTTACTGAGGCCAATCCAAATCGTCTACCTGCATCGATTTACACGGCATCGAAATCATCCTGCTACACGCGATCACACCAAACCCTAGGTAAGTTTAATCTACGTAAGTTGATCGTGTTGGAAATATACCCAAGAGGTCAATCA
This sequence comes from Otatea glauca, assembly GCA_036346275.1. NCBI lineage: Eukaryota > Viridiplantae > Streptophyta > Magnoliopsida > Poales > Poaceae > Otatea > Otatea glauca. The sequence goes on from CM070714.1 coordinate 18,366,234, forward strand.
TGAAGATAATTACTTTGTATTTATGCTTATGTTGTTCCTTTAATAATGTCATGTTATAGATCATCAAGTATACGACTTAATCGTGAAACTCTATAATTTAATTATTACATTGTTATAAATTATCCCTTGTTAATTTATTGGTTGGGACACCAATAAACTTTATTTAAAATAAGTACATGAATTAATTGATAATCACGTTTCATGAATTATGCGTATATGATACCGTTTAGTCATGTGAATACATGTAAGTGTAAATGCTATTGGACTGACCCGTCTATGAAACACCTTTTTGAGGATTTGACTAGTGTCATAAGTTGTTTCACACAATAATAATGATTGATACTTAGACCTGAGATCAACACAGTTTCCTACACGAGGATGGTATGTTTTGATGTTGTCTAACGTTGTTCGTAACAGGAAAATCATAAGGACAACATTCAGGTATACCTTGAATCATTCAGAGGAAAGTGTATGATCAAGATGGCATTTGTCCTCATAATGAGGGAATGATATCAATCGGCCACTCAATGAAATAGACTAAACAAAGTGCATGACCATACCCGAACAATTGAAGTTGTTAATCAATCGATCTTGTTAGTCAATTTCAGAGAATCGAGAAAATCGGTTTAACAGTGTAAGGATGACAGACCTCAATCTTGAGTTAAACCATGACATCAAAGTGACAAAGGGACCGATATGTATTCATTGAAAGTTTGTCGGATAAATGATATTCATGCAATTTAGGTAGTCGTTATGTTCTGCTTGCAGCCGCTTGCAAGTAATGAATCGAAAAAAGAGTTTTTTGATTTATTGCCAACATAGCATGAACCTGAAGGGTCACACACTAGAATAGGCTTAAAACAGATTTATGAAATTTTCTCTCGTTACATTCATGTCAATGCGATTGAACATGATATTGGGTTGTTTACAAAAATGGTTGCGAATCTACATGCAAAAATATGATTTTTTTTGCTAAAAAAGCACTATCGAAGCGATGAAATTACTGTAGCAACATTGAAAACACTGTAGCAACCGACCCACTACAGTGCTAGTTGCCCCGGGTACTTTAGCAACCGACTTGCTACAGTGCCGCGTGGCAGTTTCTGTAGCAACCGCCTTGCTACAGTAGTTTGGTTATATATTGTGCTTTTGGGTTTGGAAAAACGAGGAGAAAAATTGAGAGGAAGAAAGGAAGGTGAAAAAGTTTCACCTAAACCAGACAAAGGTCACAAGAGTCGTATTGCCTGGTAATATCACACCAGCATACGGTGTCGTCTGCCTGTTCGTGTGGATATCTGAAGGTCGTGGCTGCTACTACCACGAAGATCCGACGTATCCATTTCCGCTGCTACGTCCAGGCGTTGAAGCTGTGAGCTTCGCAGAGAGCTTCTGCAAAAGCTTTGTATTTGCGCTATCAGGACCACAGTACGCAATTAATGCTTTTGGTACTTTCTAAATCTTGGTTCTAATACATGCGATCGATCTGAGAAGGGAATTTTTTTTTGAAATTTACTCGTCTTTCCACCCCGATTTCTCAATAGATCGCACATGAACAGTCAATTAAATCATGCATATTTTTTTCACTAACTACAGATTACTAGTTAAATATAATCTAATGTTGCGATTGGAAAATCACTATTCATCCAAAAAAGGAGAAAATGGCGGTGTCACCTCGACCTCCATGTGAGGCCAAAGACAGAGAGGGGATAAACGAAAGAATGACAAAAATCAGAAGGGAAGCGGTAAACCCCAGTAGAAAGTGAAAGGAAAAGGATCAAATTACTTCCAGAAGCAAGGTCCAGCCAAAAGGCATCTGGTCCTCCACAGCCATGCTTTAGGTGTAGATATACTGGCCATTGGTCACGTACATGCCGCACCCTAAAGCATTGGTGGAACTGTACATGAAATCCACTAGGAGATTCCAGAAGAATCAAGGGAATAAGGCTGAGGCACATTTTATCGTTCAACCTGTTGTTAAGAAAGAAATTAAAAAGAATGTTGACAAAGTCCCCGACCTAACGGAAGCATTCAAGAAGGGCCTTCTTGGATATGGGGACTCTCCCATGGATAAAGATGATATTATTGTGGATGAGCTAAATGAATTCTAGAAGAATACCAATAATTCCCAAGATGACAAATGATTTGTATGGAGACATGCAGTTGTCTCCCAGTTTTTTTAGGAAGTCAATGTCGTATTATCCTTTTGAGTCTCCTTAAGAGTCTCATATATCAGTTTAGTCTTTATGTTCTTGAATGAACAATGGTTTACCCTCCTGTTGAGCGATTATTAGTTAAATTCAATAAAGTGTCATTTTTCCAAGAAATTTGTTTAACCATGCTATGCTTGTTCTATATTTTAATTTATCCCTGATGCAATAAGTGTTTGATTGAATTTATATCTTTAATATAGAACATCTGTATAATCCAATGGCGGAGGAGGAAATCTGTCTTGTAGAAAGTTACACCACAAATATAATTCTTAGAGAAACTAAATATTTTCAGACTTTGACTAAGAAAACTAGAAACATTATGACCATCGCCAGAAGTGATGCTCTCATAGTTAGCACTGGAAGAGCCATCATAGTTCTCCCTATGGGCACTCGTATAATAATAGAGAATGCCCTATTATATCCTGAGTCCAGTCGTACTCTTTTAAGTTTTAAAGACATCTATCTGAATAGTTTCCATATGGAGACAGAGGATGGAACAGAATACCTAGTCATGACTAAGTCCTTCTCCTCTGGGTTATATTTCACATATATAAAACCTAAAGTTTATGTTACGATGAAAATTGTCTTTAAAACCCTACAAATATTTAAGATCTAGCATGATCATCTGGGTCATCCTGGGTTGAATATGATGAGAATAATAATAAATAATTATACTGGCCACAACATAAAAACTATAGACTTTTCTAGACATAAAGGTTTCTTTTGCCCTGCTTGTACTAAAGAAAAGTTGATAGTTAGACTCTCTCATCTAAAAATTAGCGAAGAATCACTGAATTTCCTAGAGAGAATTCAAGATGATATCTGTGGACCTATTCAGCCCCCGCTAGGCCCTTTCAGATATTTTATGGTGCGAATAGATGATTCTACTAGATGGTTCTATGTATGTCTCTTATCTACTTGGAACCATGCTTTTGCTAAATTAATTGCCCAAATCATTAGATTGAGAGCCTTTTTTCTAGAAGAAAGGATCAAGTCTATTCGAATGGATAATATTGACGAGTTTACCTCAAAAGCATTTAATTATTATTGTATGGCTCTGGGTATTAATGTAGAGCATTTCGTGCCTCATGTCCACACTCAAAATAGCCTTGCAGAGTCATTAATTAAAAGAGTAAAGCTTATTGCTAGGCTAATCTTGCAGAATTGTAGGATACCCACCAGCTATTAGGGCCATGCAGTGATGCATGCTGCAACATTAATTCAACTCAGACCAATTACATATCATGAAATTTCCCCTTTGTAGCTAGTGCATGGGAAAGAATCAAGTATTTCCTATCTGCGAGAATTTGGTTGCACTGTATACGTGCATATCTCTCCACCACAGCGTATATCTATAGGACCTCACCAGAAGTTGGGGATCTACGTAAGTTATGAATCTCCGATAATTATTAAATACCTAGATCCTATGACAAGAGATTTGTATATGGCTCACTACACTGATTGTATTTTTGATGAAGACAATTTTTTGGTATTAGGGGAGATAAGTACCACATTAAAGAATGCCGGAAAATAGATTGGAATGCCACTGGCATTCAGTCCTTAGACACACGCACTAATGAAACCGAACTTGAATTTTGGAGGACAGTAAGTCTGCAACAAATAGCTGATAATCTGCTTGATGCCTTCACTGATCATATGAGAGGGAAAAAATCTCATATACTTATAGTAAATGCACCTAAAAGAGTGGAAATACTCCAGAAGATTATTGAACCCACTCTTTCCCCTCATGGTAAGAAGAGGAGGAGGCCTCCAGGTGCATGGGACTCGGTTCCGTGGAGACATCTGTAGAAACAGAGAATTGAACAAGTGAGAACACTACCTGAGACAGTTGAAGAAGCTCAATCTGATGTTGAGAAAATTCCTGAAGTGAGCCATCCTGGAGATGGTAACCTCCCTAAAGTGAGCCATCCCGAAGATAGGAACCCCATCGAATATTTGCGCGCACAAACTAATGTTGAGAAGTTGGAACTCCTAGACTCCATTATTGTGGAAAATCATGAGGAGCTGGAAGAAATCAATGAAGAAGTATCCACCAATTATGTGGATTCAGGAAAATTGTATAAAAGAAAGACTAAAATTGTCGACATTTATTTTGCTTGTAAAATTGCTAAAACTCTTCAGCTGTATCCATAACCAAAGTCCATGGTAGAGTGTGAGAAGTACTCAGATTGAGTCAAATGGAAAGAAGCAATTAAGGCAGAATTGCGCTCGCTTAATAAGAAGAAAGTATTTGATCTTGTTGACCGAACACCTCCTAAAGTGTTCCCTGTAGGATCAACATGGGTTTTCATCCGGAAGAGAAATAAAAATAACTAGGTGGAGAGATATAAAACGAGGTTTGTAACACAAGGGTTCACGTAAAGACCCGGCATCGATTACGTGAAGCCTATTCTCTTGTAATGAGTGGAATTGTGTTCCAATATTTAATATCAATGGCAGTTGGCTTAAATTTAACAATGCAGTTGACGGATGTAGTGACCGCATATTTATATGGGTCACTGGATACGGATATTTATATGAGAGTCCCTGAAGGAGTAAAAATTCCAGATCCTAATAAAGGAAATCACAACATGTATAGCGTCAAACTGCAGAGATCGCTATACGGATGGAAACAGTCAAGGAGGATGTGGTATAACCAACTTAGTGAGTTCCTCCTAAAGAAAGGATGCTGCAATAATGATGATTATCCCTGTGTGTTCATAAAGAAATCCTAGAATGGATTATGTATTATCTCAATTTATGTCGATGATCTGAATATCATTGGAACCACAGAGGAGATAAAGGAAGCAAGCTCTTACCTTACAACGGAGTTTGAGATAAAAGCTTTGGTTCAAACTGAATTTTACTTAGGCCTGCAGCTAGAACATTTCTCAGAAATGTTTTTGTACACCATCTTCCTATACCAGGAAGGTATTGGAAATATTTAATATAGATAAATCTCATCCTTTTAAAACCCCTATGGTAGTAAGATCCCTTGAAGTGGATAAAGACCTTTTAGAACAAGGATGGAAAATGGGGAAGTCTTCAGATCTGAAGTCCCATACTTAAACCCTATTAGAGCACTTATGTATCTTGTGAATTGCACATGGCCTAATATTGCATTCGCAGTGAATTTGCTAGCAAGACATAGTGCAGTTCCAACCAGAAGACATTGGGCTAGTGTCAAGACTTTACTCCGATACAGCCAAAGTACTCAAGATCTTGGATTGTTTTTCCAGAAGAATCGAGACTTAACCATGGTGGGATATACGAATGCTGGCTATCTGTTTGATCCCCACAATGCCAAATCTCAGACTGGTTGTGTATTTCTGTGCAGTGGTATAGTCGTTTCTTGGTGATCCTGTAAGTATACCTTTGTAGCTACTTTTACCAACCACTCAGATATTATAGCTTTATATGAAGCCCCATGTGAATGTGTTTGGCTAAGACGTGTGATTAACCATATCTAGAAGTCATGTGGTCGTAACACAGTTGATACCCTCACGATTATCTATGAAGATAATGCTGCTTGTGTTGCACAAATGCAAATGGGTTATGTGAAAAGCAATATCACGAAGTATATTGCTCCTAAACCTTTCTATCCTCACGAATTCCAGAAGAACGGTAAGGTAAAGATTTTGCAAACTAATTCATGTAAAAATCTTGCAGATTTATTCACTAAGTCCTTTCCAAAATCTACATTCCAAAGATATATTAATGGCACTAGAATGAGATGACTTAGATATGTGTAGAGTTCAAGGGGAGTAAATCCTTGGACCATGACCCTTATTATGATCCTGAAGATTCTAATATAAATCTAGAAAATTGTAAGCCATACTCTTTTTCCCTTAGCGAGTTTTCCTAAAGTTTTCTCACATGAAGGTTTTTAATGAGGCAACTAGCGCAACACAATGTGCGAGTGCAATGTATTCTTTTCTCCATCTCCTTTTTCCCATTGGGTTTTTGAGTATAGTTTTTGATGAGACATGTGCATTACACGATATTTTCCCAAGGGGGTGTTATGATATAGATGGATTAGAGTCCATATTCGGTTGGACACTATCTCTATGTGGGCGAATCCGAAGCTATCTCTTGCTTCTTTCTTCTATATATTCGGCGTCCCCTTATACAAGAGATCAAATCTAATAAAGGAGATAACTTTTCCCCTATATTGTGTGTGCTCCCACCTTTGTTGATGTGATCTTGTTGCATGTTGATTGATTGATCACGTGTGAACAACTACGTTTCACAACACTTTTGCACAACAGTAGTCCATCGCGTGGAGCTCATCTAGGTCCCCAAAAAAAGTTAATTTGTTGCCTCTATCTGAAGATATTTGAGGTTCAAATTTAAACAACCACCCCCATCTACTAATCATTAGACTGTTCTTCGGCACTAAAAGAGCCACTGAAAGAGGAGAAATCATATAGTTGTATATGCCTTCATCAAATGCATGAAATTTTTTGGTACATGTTGGCATCAGAATTTGGTAAGGCATGGCTAATTTATCAGGCTAAGGATAAAAGGGATATTTTTGGGCCGTTATTGGTTTAGAAAGGAAAATTTAAGTTAAAGATATAATTATAACCGATATTGATTCAAATATGGGATTTATCCATACAAAGGCCGATACGGATCATGGTCGGCAATGCATCGGAGAGGGATACAATTGGCCAATACATAATAAAAGATGGTCAAGGGTGAGTAAAAGAATAAAAAAACAACCAACTAAACAACTTGCATCTACTTTTATTTACTTTCCAGTCAATTAGGAGTACCTTTTTGTAATTTAGAATCTCCTTTGTAATCTGATTTTGATCAATAAAGCTGTGCATCGTCGATTGTTGGTCATCCTCGATTAAGCCAATCATGTTTGATTTTTCTCTAATCTTGTTGCACATCGCCTTTTTTTGGGAAAATCTACCTTTATCAATCATCTAAACATATTATTACCTTTGATTTAATCGGCTTCACGCAGCTATTTAGATCTTTGTTGATTATCACATTAGATCGGCTTTGAGCGTATATTTCCATCTATCTTGTCGATTGCAGTATCAAATCGGCTGGCACACCACGAACTAACTTGAACCTGGCATTCTCGTGTGCTTTAGCCGATCAATCCTTCGTCACATTTTTTGGTACTAACACACTTTAGGAATGCCCGGTGGGACACAATGTCTTCTTTTGGGAAGTCAATTCCGCCGTCCGATCTCAGCACTAAAGCTATAATTGTCCCGATGTTGGACGATTTAACAACAGAACAGCGCAAAGAGATTGAAGATTGGAAAGCCGCGCTCGAGGAGATGATGCTAAGCTGCAATCAAAAAACCCGAAGTGGTGTAACGCAGAAAGCAGTGTTGCCGACGATCAATGGCCTCAGTGATGTAGGGATTACTGATGCATCGGTGAGTCAATACATACATGCACAAGCTGAATTATTAGCTATGATTAATCAATCTGTGCACCATGCCTTAATTAACCAATCATCGGCTCTAGTTACAATTCTTAAGTTGATGACAGCTATTAGTGTTAAAACTATAGCTCAAGAGTTGGCAACGGTTGGAAGCCTACTCGATTCGATGCAAACCCTGCCGAATTACCCTATTTATTCGGTAGCATTAAACACGCAAAATCCAATGTTAATAGCCGATCCTAAGTTGTCATTTACAAATCCATCTCTTACTATGATGCCAACTCAGCTGACTGTGATACTTCTACGAGATCCTCGTACAAGTGGGGTTATGCATTATTAAGTATATACCGATGTTGCCAAGTTGTATACATTAGCCAACTTGCCACCCTCGGCGTCGTTTTATGCTTTTCCCCAATTGATTCAATAGACGATTGAACCTCCAAAGCATCCACAGTGCCATGAGTCAATTCCGCAAAGGAGTATGGCTCCATACAAGGTTGTAACATATTTAGAACCTTTTGTCCCAATACCAAAGCCGATTGCTAGAAAAAATAACATAGCTTATGAGCAATCTGATCAGTTCCCATTGGCTCAAGCAACCCATCAACCCAAGCTTACGCTCGGACAACAGAATGCTAATTATGAGTGTAATGGGCAAGCTTCTAATGCTACATTGACTAATACACTAAATTGGGCCAATCAAATATTTGCCGTATTGTGAGACCAATTCAGCATACAACATAAAAAGAAGGTTATCGGCTATCGGAAACCATACCCTTATTACATTGACCAAATGCTTTACCCTAATAATTTCAAAGTTCCTAATTTTGCGAAATTCTCCGAGGATGACTGTCACCAATTTAGAGCACATCGGATGTTTTATTGCGCAAGGCGGTGAAGCTACTCAGTCCAATAGATTGAAGATTATGTTGTTCCTATTATCTCTGACAAGAGCTGCTTCTACATGGTTCACAAGCTTACCCCCGAATTCGGTCAATTTTTGGACCGATTTTGAGAGTCGATTCCATGAATACTTTTTCTCTAGAAGTTTGGAATTTAAAATTTCTAACTTGAGTTCTGTTCGCTAGAAATTTAGGAAATCAGTAACAGATTATATTAAGAGATTTAGAGAAATAAGGAATCGGTGTTTTAGTGTTGCTTTGCGTGATAATCAATTGACCGATTTAGCATTCCAAGGGTTAATTCCCTAGCTAAGGGAAAAATTCGACAGATAAGAGTTTACCGATTTAAGTCATTTGTTACATAGGGTATCGGCTCAAGAAAGCTGTTTTACCGATAACAAAGGCTTTAGGGACAAATTTAAGGCCAATAATAATAATAAAGATAAAGACAAAGCCAAGGTTAACCCCGTCGAGTACAACTCAAGCGATTCATCTAAAGACGACGAGGATGAAAAAAATATAGCCGAATTGGTTAAAGGGCCTAAGAAGTCCCTAGTCTGTTCCTAGCTCAAGTCGACCAAAAATAAGTCAGAAATCAAATATGCTTTTGATGTTTCTAAATGTGATCGTAATTTTGATTTATTGCTGCAAGAAAAGATTACATGGTTGCCTAAAGAACATATTATACTGTCGACTGATGAAATCAAAAAGCAAAGGTATTGCAAATGGCATCATTATTTTTCTCATAATACTAATGATTGCAATATTTTTAACAGCAGCTACAATCGGCTATAGAAGATGGCCGACTCATATTTGTAGAGGAGCCAGCGATGCAATTGGATGCTAATCCTTTTCCGATTAATATGATTCAATGTTCTGGAAATGGAAAATAGCCAATGCATGATATAGGGTCAAAATTTGTACATCATGTTGATGTTTTGTCAAGCTCTAGTGGCAAGGAGACCCTAGAGATTATGATCGGCTTATTACAAATAAAAACCGATCGTGAAGGGTGGAATTCAAGGACTATCAAGCCGAAGGGAGACTTCCAAATCGGCAGGTGGTATAAGGCTGAGAGACCATCGCCGCCACACAAGCCGTTTCATAAGCCAAAGCCAACTTTCCCCCAGCTATTAGAAAAGCATGAAAGAAGAGATAACAAGCCACGTTATCCTGCACATTGGCCAAATAATATGTACTGGCCCAATAACTTGGAAAAGACTCACCAACGATGCCCTTTTTGGTAGTTTTGTTGGGAGAGGGGGTTAGCCTTGTTGTCACCATATACATGTCTGATAGAACATTATCCACTTTAATGTGACTGGCAACGACGGTCGGCTAAAGATAGAATATCCGAGCCGATGTAGAGCCATCATGAAATCCATAGAGGGTCGGTCCATGAAATAATTTCCAGGCTGATCCAACTGCCAACGTGAGTGGAGGAAGGGTCAAGTTCTACAACCTAGGTCAATCTGGTAGGAAAAATACTTGAGCCGATTGAACCTAAACCCAGGTGGTGTCCTCCAGGACTTAGCCGATCACAACGCATATGACTTCAAAGGCTAAGAACCCAGGAGATGAGAGAGGCCGAGCAATAAAAACAAAGAGATGATGCGTTCGATGAACTCCGGCCGATTAAGATTGCTAAAAAAGAGAGGAGGAAGAAGGAACTGGTTGAAGAAGAGTTTGATTCAGCCAATGATCTGGATTCACCCGTGATTCGGGATGATTCTCTAGCTCCGATGGACATCCACATGTTGTTCACTCTACTACTGAGTTTAAAATAAATATTGTATTAGCCAAAGAGACGTTTGCTCATTTGTGCTTTGGGGCTCAAGACGCAGTTTTTGAGAAACCTCAAGACTATCATTGGTATCTAAATCCATTATATTTTGTAACGACCCCCATTTTCACATAAATGCAAAAAAGGAAATCTAATGCGCATACGGTACTAGTCCCATGATCAGTGGCTAGTACGCACATTTTCAACAATCGGAATCACAAGCATACATCATTATATTAAAGCGGAAGCTATCTGAACAATATATTCTTACAACTCAGAGTATATAAATATAGCAACAGAAGAAGCAAAGTCTTGTAGTGTGCCTATCCAATCCCTCAGGCAACTGACAAGGCATAATCCCTAGAAAGGTCGCTTCATAGAAAATCTCGCATCCTACGACAATGAGAGATCTTTCGAATCTTCGCTATCTTTTTCCACCTAAAACAACATATAAGCAAGGGTGAATACTTTACGTACTCCGCAAGACTTTAGCAAATCCTGTAATATATGCAAGCCATTTCAAAGGAAAGGGTTCCATGGTTAATTTGCATAAAGCGAAATTGAATTAGTAAACCAAGTTGTCATTTGCAAACGGAATTTAATAAAGCAAGTTTGACTGATAAGAAATAAGTAAAGCATAAGTAATACTCACAGCCCTTCGTGAGCATTGAATAATTCAATGATCCATAATCCAATCCAGTCATATCAATTCCTTGCCAACACGTGGCATAACCATAATCTTTGCCAAAACAAGGCACATTAGATAAAAATCATCCCATTTGAAAATAGAAAAATATTTAGCTATGTGATGACGTTACCAAGTGCCTTTGACCGTAGACGCGACTAATTAATTAGATTTACACTCTGCAGAGGCGTACAACTTTACCCACAAGAAATGATCAGCTAGGCGCAAGCTATTAGCACACTTCCTTTGGTGTGCCGCAGAGAGATCATAACATAACTGTTACATTACCTAGTCCTAACTTTGCACCAGCCCGATGACGTTAAATCCTTGTTATGGAAGAAGGAACATGACAGTGTATCCCTGTCATATAAAGTGGTAATAAGAGCAGTAATTCCCTGCGATAGAAGCAGTAAATCCCTGCGGTAAAGGTTTCTTCCCATACCAAGGCGTACACTGTTATACCGATATGCATTTACCCACAACGAAGTGTGGAAGCCCCTCATAAGCAAACCTAGAAAGGAGTGCTCATACTATCTCCCGCCTACCAATGTGCAAAGCCAGATCTAAGCAACATAATAGGTTAAGGCTGCCCCATCCCAGCACTTGTGGTTGCACGAAATTCTTGGCTTGAAAACAACCCATAGCTCGGTCCTTAATTCGACATGGGCAATACTCCACCCTATACTACGTACAAGTCCATCTCTTGCACAACCGGCTATTGCCAATATTTGCCCGCATCTAAACCATAGTCTTATTTTGGGGTTTTTAATCAAAATACCAACAATTGACATCATGTCATAACCAACCATTTTCAATTCTCAACAATCAATTTTGATCTGATCATATTCAACGTTGGTTCTAAAGCATGGCTAAGCATGGTTAATAATCGCATATACCCAAGTTGACATTATGTATTGTCTAACCCATTTATATGGTTATCAAGGTTCACATGTCCATACTTATCAAGGAAGTTTGATGAGACAACAAGTATATCTACCAGTACGACAAAATAGCGTATTTACAGAAAATAAACGCATGCATGAAACATTTTGATAAACACAATGAAAATTAAATACTGGGATCAATATGATCAAAGGGGGTGCTTGCCTTGCTTAATCATTGTTTATGACGAAGTCGCGGTCGAAGCCTGTGTTGTCGACGATGGAATTAATGATGTCGGGTTCTACATGTCGTTCAATGGAAATATAGCGAAACAACAATTTCAATAAGGGCAAAAAGAAGACAGACAGTAAATCAAATAAAACATACTATAAGAACAGATGCGGATTCTTTTATAGATTATTTATTCTTGTTTTACGAATTCAAGAGGCTAAAATTATGTATCCTTGTATTTATAACTTCGAATTATAGATGTTAAAATTATTTAAAGTAGAAAGATTTGTCTTATGGTGATATCGTAAAATAGTATGTTGTTAATAGGATTCAGATGCAAAGCAATGTATTTAAAGACTTTTGAATTAAAAATTTATCACTAAATTTCTGGCTACCATTTTATCAGGCATAACACATTAAGTTATCTACCTCATTTTCATGAACTAATTGTTAGAAGCAAGCATGGTCCCATATGAACACATACTTATATATATACATATATACCTATTATGCTCTTCATACTAAATCACATCCTATTTGCATAAATTATTATTTGTTCAATATTTTTACCTAGCCTAACATTATTCTACCATCATGCTGAAAAGAAATATGTTTAACAAACTTCCAAAAATTCTTTCCTTATCAATTTAGTTATTATTGCATAGTTACTAATAATGTTAGACTTCAATAGAAAAGACATAAAACAACTGGTTACCCAAATATTTTTATAGAAATGGGTGCATAGAAGGATCATGAAAAATTGGTTCCAAATAAATTTAACTTTGTTTGCAAAGTTTCTATATTTAATCTACTTTTATATCTACTATTCATCTTTGTATTAAAATATTTTTTCAGAAAAGCTTTTCAAAATATTTTTGCATATTCTGGAAGCTCTTGATTTTAGATGAATTTATAAATTGGTTTCATCTCATTTGGATTTCAAATGTGAAAGATATTCAAGTTTGAATGTGGTTCGATTTGGAAAATCCAGGAAAATCAGAAAATACGCTTTCAATACTTTGAAAGCGGCTTTTCATTTTTCGCGGGATTTCTTTAAATCTGGCTGACTGACCAGTGGGGCCGACCGGTCAGAGAGAGGGTGTGGCTGAGGCACGCTGGCTGACAGGTGGGGCCCTCGCGTCAGTCACAGAAAAACAGAGGCTCACCTTCGCGGCTAATCGCCGGCGAAGCAGCTCCGGTGAGGTTCGGCCGACGGCGCAGGGAGCTTCAGGGAGGTGAGCCGCACCCGGGGATGGTACCAATTCGACCGAAGGCGAGCCGAGGCGAGCCGTCACCGAGAGGCGACGAGCCGCGCTGACGTCAGAAGGCTACCCAAGTGTGATCGGTTCCAATTTAAGAGTCAGGAGGTCCAAAAGGTTCCATTTTACCTGCTAACGGCTGGAGGAACTAATCGGGTTGGCCTGCCACCGTGCGCCGTGCTTGGGGAAGAAGGGTCAAAGCGGCGGTGGAGCTACGGTGGATGAAACCTAAACCAAATTAAGGGGTTTTGATCCTTATACGATACTGAAGCTAATGTGTAAAGGAATTGGGGGGAGGTTCAGTGTACTGGCTCGAATTGGGTTCGATTTGATTGCTAGGGTTCTTCGGCCATGGCAGAGATGAGGGAAATTGGCAGTGGTTCAGTGTATGGACATAGATGATATGAGAGGGGAAATGAAGGGAACTCTACGGCGATCACAGAGCAGCTTTTATAGCCGATGATTTGCTGTAGAGAAGCTGATTACGTGGTGTGAACTCAGCGGAAGAATTGCGGTGCTAGAACAGGGATCGGTATGGGCAAGCTGCGGGAAATCTGGTGAGGATGGCGGCGTGGCAAGGAGAGGACGATGGCGTGGTATCGGGCGGCACGAATCACAGTGATTGGCGGTTACAAAGGATGGCGCGAGTTGGCTTCTTCGCTTCGGGGCTTCGGTGCGCTGAGGAAGACGAAGGCTGAGGCCTCCGGCTGACGTGTGGGGCCGCACAGGGAAATGGGGTCCACAGGTCAGCGAAAGGCGAGGTGACCTCAAGCAATTTCAGCAAACAGAGCTTGGTTTGGATCAAAGAATCAGTTATCTCTCTTATCGAAAAATTAATGAGAAATTTACTGAGTGTACTACAGCTAGTTTAGAATCTACCATAAAAATTTCAGATCTATTATGATTATTTATAATTTATAGAAATTCTGACAATCCACTGTGCACAAAATTTTGTTTTCTGTTTTTGAATTTTATGGAAGTCTATATCTTGTCAAAACTTTTTGAAACTTTTTATAGGAGTTCACCGTGGTCATATAAACCTTTAGTAAAAATTTAAATTTAAATTATTTTTATTTAATTTATCAAAAATTCTGACATTCTGATTCTTTGATTTTTAGAAATTCTGTTTTTTAATTTTTATAAATATCAAACCTAAAGATTATCTTCTGATATTTTTACTGCAGATTAATCTATCCAGGGAGAAGATAATATAAATATTTTCACATCGAAATTATGAACATTTAAGTTCTGACATTTTTACTATTACTAGTCTTGCTTCATTAAATTACCACTCTTTTCATCATTTAATATTTTTTCATGACTTCAAAATTATATTTTGTGTTCTGGATATCTCCACGAATGTTTACAGCAATTTTTCTTATTTTGTTGTTTTACAAATCTTTTCTTATTACTTAAGTAATTGTTGATTGTTTAGAAAAAGGAAATTTTCCTTTTAAGCAATAATCAAAAGAAGTCAAGAAAGCTTATAGAAAATTCAGAAAAACCCAAGGAAATACAAATTAAAACTTCTTCAAGTATATTATTTAATTTATTATTATGACTCATTTTTCGAGATGTTACACTTAACTTAACACATGCTTAGTTGGCCTCACATGACATGGAATTAAGAGGCACTAGTGAGTCATTAGAGAAGGAAATGAATACAGAAAATGAAGAATACAGAGAGGAAGCTCACAGAACAAGAGATGGCGCCATGGAGGGAGCTCGGGCATGCATAGCCGGTGGCAACCATTTAGCAGGAGAACCAAGAAAGCAACTTGAGGTTTCTATTTGGTAATTTGTGGCTGCGAATGGGAGCTGGCTGGGTGGGGCTTGCTCACTGGCTTTTATAGCTCTTGCTGTGGAGAAGCTAGATGACGGGTGGGCCTGGGCATTGTTCATTGAAGTGACACAAAACAAACCTCATCTCCTCCTTATCTCCAGTAGATCTGGATTGCATTCAGTGAACCGGATAGCAATCATGATGGTAAATTAATGAGGAATTTATGGCGTATACTACAGATAGGGTTGAAGGTCCTGACAAATTTTCAGAATTATCTCATGCTTGTAGAATTAATACAAATTTCAGTTTTCTGTGTTTAATTTATATTGGGGTTCATAACTTATGAAATATCTTTGAAAATTTTTGTGTAGGTTCCTTATAGCTATATCAGTCTTCTGTAAACTTTTTAGCTTCAAATTATTTATATTTTATTTACTAAAATTCTGACATTGGAATTACCAGATTTTTAGCTTCTCAGTTTTCGAATTTTTAAAATTACCAAATATAATTATTATTTAATGATATTTTTACTGTTCATACGCTGATCCAGAATAAAGATAATATAAAATATTCAAGTCGAATTAATGCAGAATTATTTTTATTTAAATCTAACAAATTCACTGTTGCTAGTCAAGGATTCATTAATTGCACTCTTAATTGCTTTGATGTGACATGTAATTTCCTAAAATATCTTGATCTGGCCTTTAAATTCCAAAATTAATTTATGAATAATTTTCTATGTTTAAATAATTTTTTGTTTATTTTTTTTGTTATAAACTTTTTACTCTTTTCTTTATCTATTATCATGATTATATGAAAAGACTTTTCCTTTGTAACAAAAATCAAAGAAATTCAATAAAATTAGAAGAAATTATTAAAAATCCATAGAAATCATCAATAAATATATTTTAATGTTGAACTTTATTTGCTTGTTGTACTTTAAGTTTTGTATTGTAGAGAAAATGAAATTAGAACAATTAAAGATTCTCTTAAGAACCAAAATTCAATAAAATTTTAGATTAGTTGGAATTTCAATGTAAATTTTTATTTTCAACTTATTTTCATATTTTTTTTATTTGATGTTTTATTTTGCAAATTATCCTTTTGTTATGGTTGGATTTCAAGATATTGAATAGAAGATAATATTTTAGTTCATTCTTAACATTCTAATTAAAAATTCTATTCCATTACATTTTCTAATTTTTATATTTATATTTTTATTATTTAAAATTTTTTGGATGTTACATATTTGAAAGGGCATATCAATGGCAAGCCGATATCAAGGATGCTATAACCACTTGCAAGAAGTTTGGTAAGTCCGATGATGACTTTATTAAAACTAGTATGGTTTTAAATGATTTCACGGGTGATCCCACTGAAGCAAGAGGGGCTATGATAACAGAATTAGCAGTCGGCAGCAAAATATTACCAACTGCCTTTTTTGTGGTTGACACTAAGGGTAATTACAACGTTCCGCTAGGGCGAGATCAGAATCACGCCAACTACTGTGTACCGTCGACCATGCATCAAATGCTCATCCAATGAAACGGGGACAGGGTAAAAGTGATTCAAGCTGATAAATCAACTCACATTACCATGGCAAGTTCAGACACAAATTGGCAACATGAAGAAACCGAATGTATATCGGGTAAAGCTCTAAATGATTGTGATTTTATCTGCATCAACGTAAGGCCAAGAACACTTGATCGGACGGATGAAATTTTGCGCCGATGGGGTCCAAATTGGAAATATAGGCTTTACAGGATAAAATGCAAAGCTATCGACAAATAGTAGATAACTATGAGGCCATTGAAGATTTTCAAGAAGTCGAGAAATTAGGCCAATATTTCACGTAGACTAATTTGTTGGAGGAAGTCGACATACGTGATAGTAATAGAAAATGACCAACTTTTATTAGTTCAAATTTAGCCTCATATTATAAAGAAAAGTTGGTAAAGATATTGAAGAACTATAAAGATTATTTTACTTGGGAGTACCACGAGATGCCTGGTTTAAGCCGATAACTTGTTGAGCATTGGCTACCTATAAAATCAGGTTATCAACTGTTTAAACAGTCTCCTAGATGATTTAATATGGCCTTGTATATTGTTATAAAAGAAGAAATTGAGTGATTATTGGAAGCTAAGTTTATCAAGCCTTGCCGATATGTTGAATAGGTTTCTAATATCGTTCATGTTATGAAAAAAATGGCAAACTCAGGGTGTGTGTTGATTTTAGGGATCTGAATAAAGCCACACCAAAGGATGAGTACCCGATGCGAATAACCGATATCCTTATCAATGCTACATCAGGTAATAAGATCGTTAGTTTTTCTGATGGTAATACCAGATATAACTAAATATTCATGGCAGAAGCCGATATATCCAAGATAGTCTTTAGGTGCCCTAGTTTGTTTGAATGGGTTGTGATGACATTCGGCTTGAAGAACGCTAGTGCAACATATCAGCGTGTCATGAATTTGATTTTTTATGACTTAATCGGCCATATTGTGGAGATTTACATCGATGATGTTGTTGTTAAATCAAAGGAGGATTTGTAGCATCTAGCCGATTTAGAAACAGTGTTCAAAAACACAAGAGCACATGGTTTAAAGATGAATAAATACAAGTGTGTTTTTGGTGTGTCGGCTGGACAGTTTTGAGCTTCATGGTTCATGAAAGAGGAATTGAAGTTAATTAAGAAAGTGTTAAAGTCATAGCCGAAACTAAGCCGATGGCCTATAAAAAGGACTTGCAAAAGTTGATCGTCAAGATTAATTATTTACGATGATTTATTTCAAATTTGTCTGGACATATTAGTTCATTTACCCCATTGTTGAAATTAAAAGATAATCAGGATTATATCTCGGGAGCCGATAAGCAGAAAGCTTTTGAGAGTATAAAGGATTATTTATCTAATCCTCCAGTTTTAGCCGCACCTCAAAAAGGTATACCAATCAAATTAATATATTGGCTGAAGAGGTGAATATTGGAGCAATTTTGGTGCAAGAGATTGATGAAAAAGAGTGAGTTATTTTATATTTAAGCTCACGACTAATTGATGCAGAAACCAGGTACCCTTTTGTAGAAAAACTCTACTTGTCATTATATTTTGCTTGCACAAAGTTAAGACATTATATTTTAACATTGTATTTTATGGTCATTTATAAAACTGATATTATAAAATATATGTTGTCAGCTCCAATTTTGCAAGGTCGACTTGATAAATGGGCATAAACTCTTATCGAGTTCGACTTAACATATGAATCGGCTAAAACTGTTAAGAGTCAAGTAATAGCCGATTTTATAACAGGGTATGAAACTAATATAAATGTTGATTTGATATATGTTGCTCCTTGGCAATTATTTTTTGACATATCGGTACATCGTGAGGATGATGGTACTGGAGTGGTGTTGGTTTCACTAAAAGGATATTGTTTTGAGTTCGCATTCAGGCTAAATTGCAAATGCTTCAATAATCGAGCCGAGTATGAAGCATTGCTTAAAGGCCTATAGCTACTCGATAATATTGGAGTTGATTCTATTGAGGCTTATGGTTTTTTTTGTGGTCCAGTAGATTAAAAGAGAATATAACTGCTATGATGAAGTTTTGACCAAATATTTGGAGCAGTGTCTCGCTGTAATCAGCTCATTCACTTCTTTTCCCATCAGTCATATTCCTCGTGAGTTGAACGACAAGGCAACCTTACTAGCTCAACAAGCATCGGGCTACAAAGTTTTTGGCCAGTTAGAGAAATTCGAGCCGATAGAAAAAAATGATCATGTGTGTTACCACCACTGATTGGAGGACAAAGATAGTGGATTATTTGATCGATCCTTCAAAACCCGCTGATCGGAGAATTAAGAGACAAGCTTTGAAATATGTTGTCCTCGATAATGTACTATATTATTGGACTTTAGAGGTCTTGTTGCTAAGATGTCTTGAAGCCGAAGAAGCTAAAGTAGCCATGGGAGAAGTGCACGAAGGTATTTGTGGATCGCATCAATTGGCTCAGAAGATGAAGTGGCTTTTAAGGCGTACTGGGTATTTTTGGCCAACAATGTTGGAAGATTGTTTCAAATATTACAAGGGGTGCCAGACTTCTCAGAAATTTGGCAACGTGCAATTGGCTCCAGCATCAGCTTTGCATCTAATTATCAAGCCTTGGCCATTTAGAGGATGGGGAATAGATATAATCGGACAGATATTTCCTGTGTCAAGCAAAGGCTATACATTCATAATGGCCACAACCGATTATTTTTCTAAATGGGTTGAAGAGATCCCGTATAAAAAGGTTTGAAGTGTTGAAGCTATCAGATTTGTTACAGAGCATATTTTTCATCGGATTGAAATTCCACAGACTATTACGATCGATCAGGGCACTGCGTTTATGTCTAATGAGTTTCAAGGTTTTGCCAAAAATTTGGATATAAAGATGTTGAATTCGTCACCATATTATGCTCAGGCTAATGGTCAAGCCGATTCATCAAAAAAATGTTGATCAAGTTAATCCAAAGGAAAAATGAGGAAAAGCTGAGGAATTTGCATGCAACATTATCGGAGTTATTGTGGGCCTATCGGATTGTGTTCCATAGTGCAACCAAGTTATCGCCCTATCAGTTGGTCGGGAAGGACTCAACAGGGTGTTTTGGACTTTTGATTCACCTAATAATGTTGTTGTGGTACACGAAATGCTAACTTCGAAGGCAGGAGAAAACGAAGGGGTGTGTAATTGGACTAAATTGGCATTTTGGCTAAGTGAGAAAATCTAGGTGGTGTTTAACTGAACCGAGAACTTTCACTAAAGGATCAATACAAACACGCCCTGCCCATTCGGAACAATAGACTTCCGTATGAATTCCAATTGAATTACTCAATTACATACACCTTTTTTTTGTAAATTCATGCGTTTTGAACCGGGGCGAGCTACAAAATGATTAGAGACACTCGTACACAAGTGAAGGAATATTGTACTTCAACACATTTGGTACATTTTTGTTTCTCCTAACAATCAATTGGCTACAAGAAGGTAACAAATACATCGTACAGACAATGGAATAATAAATAATTTGAAAGATTTGGTCAACACATGGTGAGATTTGTGTACCCCATCAATATATAAGTTGTTCCTTGGCCCCTCTCCTCTCCTCTTACTACCACATTCTCCCCGATTGTTCTCACTTGGTACTACCACCACCATCAAGCACATAAGTAGCCTCACATGATCTATCATAGTTGCCACAGCAAACAATGTCTCTAGGAATTTAGCCCGACGTACTTCTATTGCCAGCAAACCTCTCAACATGCCCTCAATATGGAGTTATAGACTACCATAAGGGTCTGATGGCTCCATGGTTACTCTACCTCCTTTACTGCTCTTAACCTCTACTACCACCACCTTTAGCAGTAGGCTGAATTACCAATACACACCTTCAATCTATTATCAACCTGGCAAATCTATGGTGGTTCTTTGAATGAATGGATGTTCAAATCTCAAAATCAAACACGAAGGTAAAAGAACTCCATGAATTTGAAGATAACGAACAGGTACGTTATATGTTATATTTTGCAGAATCACGTTTTTCTAGGAAGCAAAGAAAGAAAGAAAAATATTTTTAATAATGATAATATCAATTGCATTTATTTTGTATGGTGTAACATTATCTATTTTTATTCCTTGTAACTAGGCATATCTGATATCACATCCAATTAATATATATTAACAAATACTACCAGACCTATATCTCATCCAGTTTATGTATAACAACAAATGCTACTATATCTATATCCACTACTACAGGAATATACATCAGAATCGGTTCTTTTTTGTCATTACAGTCGGTTCTAGTGGCGATACAAAGTCTGTAGATAGTGATGAGGAGGAGCTATCATAGTCGGTTTTGGTCTGATTGTGATAGAGCCTCAAGAACCGATTGTGATGATACCATTAACACAATCGGTTTCTTATAAGAACCGATTGTGATGATCACATCATCACAATCGGTTCCTTATAAGAACCGATTGTGATGAGGGGATCATCACAATCGGTTCCTTCAAATAACCAATTGTGTGATGAGAGGTGTGCCATTTTTTGCATATTCTCAAAAATAGCATATATTAACAGTATGCACATATATATATCACATTCACAGTACAACACATAATGCACATATCACATTCACAGAACACAAACACTTTATTACAATACATATATCACATTCGTTCGCAATATACAACACAAACATGCTTAACAATCAGTACACATGCATATTGCATTGATATATATAATTAATATTGTTTACATATGGACTAGTAGGATTCTTCAAGATCTCTAAGCCTACCGTCCTCCGATATAACTTCTAACCAGTACCACTGGCATAAGCGGTCGCGTAAATTGTTGAGTGCTTTGCTCTTTTAGCTCTTCTGGGGATATTGATCTTCTGCAAAATAGAAATGAGTGCACTAATTTAAGTTGTAAAATTTTTATGTAAAAGGCTAAGTGTATTATTATGCATGCACATATACCTTAGGGAAATGGTGTGCGTTGCTGACCACGATCAATATGTGCTGCATGAAATAGAAGCCGCACAGGTCATCGCTACCCTGTTGATGACACTATGAAGAGAGAAAAAGAAATTAACACATGAAGATTAGATGTCAGAAAAAATTAATCGTATATATGCTAGGCACTTGTACCTTGAAGCGCTTATACTCCAACTTCTTGCCCTTTTTGTCATCATGTGTCCCTCCTTCATCGACGTAGGCAGAGAAACCCCTACATACATTGGAGAGATGCCATTGAGTAAAAAAATGAACGTAGTTGTAACACCCTAATTTTTGCTCTAATTTGAATTTTGAAGTATTTTTGATTTTTTTTGTGAATTTTTGGGAATTTATTTAAGTTAATTTGGATTTATTCAAATAGGACTTTTCTTGAAAACAATTAAATAATGGAAAAGTTTTTGCAAAGTTTTATTGCAAATATTTTAATGGAGTTTTAAACATCTCAAAGTAATTTCTAGAATTTTTCTGGAATTTTTCTGCAATTTTAAAAGCTCCAAATGATTTAATTGAATTTTTGGAATTATTTTAAATGTGAAATGTTTTAAAAATCACATGAACAGGAATGGGTCGAGCCCATTCTTGTGCGTGTCGTCGCCCAACCGCCAAACCCTAGCGCCGCCAAATTTCAAGCCGTCCGATCCGGATCGAGCGCTGTGAGTGTGCCACGTCGCCCGCGCGTGAGCCTTCGGATCGTCGCCGACGGACGCTGCGGATTGCGCCACGTCGGTCGTCTTGGCGAGATCACCGGAGCTAATGCCGCCGACCGTTTCGCTCGTTCGCCGCTTTGTAGCGCGCACGTCGAGGCCCCTTTAAGTGCACCGAGTAGCGCGTCCGGCGAGCTCCTTTATTGCGTCTTTTGACTCTCGCCGCACGCCGAGACCCTCTCTAGCGCTGGCGAGCTCGCCGTAGTTGCGTATTTGTGCCGCCGTTGTTTTTGCTTCCTCTCGCCGCCGTCGTCTTTTCCGCCGTGCTCGACCCGTTCCGAAGTTCACCAAGCAAGACGCGTCGAGTGGACCACTTCTTCTCGCCGGAGAAGCCCGCGCGCCGCCGCCGAGGTCATCTTCCCGGCTCGGCAACCTTCGCTTCTTCGCGCCGTCAACCTCGTCGAACCGCGCCGACCGTCCGATTTGCATCGTTCGGTTACGGTGAGTCCGCGTAGCCTCCATCTCTGTAGATGTTTAGATTGAATCGTGGCCGTTGGATCTTGATGTATGCGGCTTGGATTAGATCTAGTTTCGCGATATATTTTTGTCTTAGCCGCTGGATCGTTAGTGGATGCGTAGGATTGAGCCACGTCGCGCCTTGAGCGATAAACCGCCGGTACCGTAGGCGTTAGATTAGATCTAAGCGGTAGAGATTGGATCTGGTTTTGCCCTAAGGATCCGCGCCGTTCAGATTTGAGCGTCGGCGGCGAGATGGCACCGCACCCTCGCCAAATCACGTGTTGACGCTGGGCATTTTGATCGGCGGAGACCGGATCCACCGTCGATTTCGGCGCATCGTCGCGATTGCGCGCGTGTCGTCGCTGAACCGAGACGTCGCGCTGGCGGCGCGTCTTGGGCTGTTGGATCTGAGCGCCATTGGATGTGCGACGCGTGGGCGTGGAGTGCGGCGTCGCCGAACCGCGGGGGAGATCCGACCGTTGGATGAGCGATGCGGATCTTGCCGCGTGTCGCGTCGGGATTGGTCTGCGCGATCGTCGCCGACGCCACGGCTTGCGTCACCGGTGCATGAGCACAGTCTTTGCCATCCACGGTGGACGGATCCGAACCGTGGACCCGACCCATGAACCAAGCAACGTGGTGGCACTAGAGGTCGCCACGTGTCGTGCGTACATCGAGAATGACGTAATAAATATTTTTATATATAAAAATTTTTCGACCAAATTCATTTCTGTGCTGACGTCATCATGACGCGATGTCGACGTCATTTATGCGAATTTCAGTATAAAAATAATTCAGAAAAATCATATTTTCTTAATTTCGTATTTTGATTTTATTCAAACTTCAAATGACTATAACTTTTGCATTTTAACTCGGATTTGGGTGATTCAAATTTCTAAAAATTCATAAAATTATGAGCTATTTAATGGTGAATTTTATTTGAATTTTTGAGGTCATATAGTCTTCTGTATTAGCTATTTATTGTATCTTTTGTTTGTGCAGCGTGAGACGCAAATTTGTCGGAAAGTTTCGAGGAAGAATTCGTCGCTCAAGACCAAGCTTCGGAACACGACCAGCAACTCTTTGAAGGCAAGTGATGCTTAGATCATTTTGATCCCAGATTTTAAAATGTAATTTATGCTTTGAAACTATGCATGCTAATTATTTAAAATGAATTTAAATTAATTTGGGATAATGTAGTTAATCAACCCATTTTGTTATGCCACATTGAATTATTAATTGTATGCCTAAATCATTGTCACCCTAAGTTTGATTATATTAGTTGGATGTTAATATTGTGCCAACACGGAGGCTAGGCCGTGAGTAGATGCTTAGCCTTGCAATGAGTCATGAATGATCTTTCGAGAAATGCTACAAAATTGACTAATGGAATATTGGATGTATTTTGAAAGTGGTGTGATGATGCCACATGATGATATGGAAGTATGGTGACTGTGTGGTTCCATATTGATGTTGAGTTATTCTTGGCATGTGTTGCACAATAATCAATGGGGTGGGAAATGTTTTAGATCTGGGGCAAGTGGCAAGAGGTCAGTGTGCACAGTGGGCCTGTGTGGCGATGGGTTGATGAGTGATGTGAGTCTGTGTGCCACATTGGGCCGTGTGCCATCGTTGAGTGTTGGAAGTCTTGCCTTGGTGGATTAAGGACTTCACCTTGCAAGCCTTTGATCCGAGTCACCCGTACAACCACATGTCCGATATGGGATGACCTAGTTGACTAGGGTTCGATATCTTTCCTCCGATACCTCGGGGTGACAAGACACGGGTGTATCTGTATGGGGAGCGTACTGTGCTACGGCTTGGTGCCCATCCAACGGTGATTGGCGGTCCTATACTTGGCTCTGTGAGGGAAGTGATAGTGAAGGCAATACCAAGAGGTTCTTTAGTTAAGGTAGAGGTTCTGAAAAGCTTTGTTGCGGACAATCACCGTGTGGTGGCGGTGTATCTTGTGGGTAAAGTGTACAACCTCTGCAGAGTGTCAAAACTATTGAATAGCCGTGCTCACGGAATTGAGCATTGCTCGGGATTACAATCAAGGGTAGATTTTCGTAAACAAAACATGGAAGGGGTGGCTGTGTGCCAAGTGTTAAAAATGAATATTAAGGTGTGTGCCGAGAAACCTCATGAAAAACCATTTGAAATTATTATTACGTATAACTGTTCTCTTGCTTTAATCTAACTAAGATATTGGTTAAAAATGCTTTGCTTGATGCAAAAGAACCATTTAAGCCAATCCTTTGGAACAAGATCGCATATAGTAATAGTCTTTGCATTCATGCATTACTTGTTGAGTGCCTTGTGTACTCACCCCACCTTGCTTTCAACCCCAACATCGGTGGAGAGACTACACCGTTTGGGAGGAGGAGTACATCGAGGACACGATGAACTAGGGGCAAGCCCGATCGGTTACTGTGGCAAGATGAAGGCTTCCACGACCTTTTTTATGTTCATTGCTATTTCTTTACTTTGATTAATGTAAGCCTGTGTGGTGACCTATCTGTAAGGAGACCATAAGGTCGTACAACTCAGTTTATATACATGTTTGCACTATTTATTCTTATATCTTCGTGAATGTCTGTGATGTGCAACCATGTATGACTGTGTGTGCTAGCGTGATCTGGTAGCACAGAAATACACAGAGGGTCCGGATTTGCGAGTTCGGGTCCCGGCAGAGGTGGTATCGAGCAGGTGTTCAGAGGCCTTGACCCTAGTTTGGTTGTGCCTAGGAGGGTAAAAACTATTTTCTAAAGACCTAATCAACTTGAGCAAGAATGTCAAAGAAATCTCGACTTATCTCTTCTCCCTTATTCATACCTATGCTGAATTTTTATTATTCTCTATTTAATTTAAACAAGGTTTGTTTTGGCAGATGAGGATGATCCATACCTATGGAGAGCGCCGGAGGATACGCCGCGAGTTATGGCGTATGATCACGATTGCTCGGAGGTTTTGACAGACCAGCAGACGAGGACTTGGTGGTGCAGGCGAGGACTTGGCGTCGCCTGGGATGTCAAGATCACAGTGTATGCTCGGGAAAGGACGAGGGCGAGCCGTCCTATCTACATTACGGTCAGGAGGTCTTCTTTTGAGGCCGGAATCCAGGAGACGGCGCGACAGGCGATGCGGCAGATTGCCCGCACTTACTCCGCAGAGTTGGAGGGCACCGTCTTTCGTCACCATCCGCGTCGGGACAACCATTTTGACAGATGGAGCTCGTGGAGGAGGACGCCACTATCACCCACTGGTGAGGTACGTCATCGCCCGGAGGACGCCTTGGGCGAGACGATCCAGAGCTGCAGAGGACCCGCGCCGAGGTCACGAGGCGAGATCCAGTGCGAGAGGGCTTAGCTCACTCCATGCGAAGATCCAGAGTTGGAGATGGCTCAGTATGGACCCGAGCCCGAGCGATCCCCGAGTTACGATCCAGATCCGGAGGAGCAGAGCAGAGGCACCAAAGTCTGAGCAGCGGCGGGACAGGACGGAGTCGATGGGGTCTTTGCACCACCGCGATGGGTCACCAGACCGATTCGCCCGATGCGAGCACCCACGAGTGTATGCTCCGGGGGAGCCGCAGTCGGGTTGGCTCGATGAGTGATTGAGTCTAGTAGGGTATAGTGTCGAGACTCGAAGGTTGAGTCGCGTCTTTTCTTCAGAGTCACCATTAGGTGTGAGTCGTCATGGGTTCCTATGTTTGCTTACTTGTTTTGGTTGTGAGTGTCTCGTATGCGTTGCATTGCCCTTAGGCACTTGTGAGCAACCATACAGCTTTATATTATATCAATAAAGTGGCTAAATAAATTAAGTTACACCTGTTTCCCCCACATAAATTCTTCTACTTGTCTATGCTTTCTTCTTTTCTTAACCTTGGAAACTTGCAACAGATGGTGAGGACACGTGGAAATGTTGGAGCCAGCGGAAGTGGAGCTAACCAGACATGATAACTGAGAATGAAGAGATGATTCCTCAACCGCCGCAGTCGATATGCAAAACACAGGAGCCTTCTTGACGCCTGCACTCAACTTATGAGCACAATGGTTCAAACCATGCGTGCAGATATCCAACCAAGTGCTGCGAATGTTCAACACAGGGGTAACCATGGACCACACCCTACTCAAGGTTGTCGGAGTTTATGAGAACGCGTCCACCTACCTTCTCAGGCAACGCCAATCCACTGGAGGCGGACGATTGGCTAAGGACAATTGAAAGGAAGCTGCACATTACCCAGTGTGTAGGACATGAGAGGGTACTCTATGCCTCTCATCAACTCGAAGGAACTGCCGCAGAATGGTGGGAAAACTTGCGCGACTCATGAGGACCCACAGAGTATCACGTGGGAGGAATTCACCTCGACTTTCGCGAGCACCATGTACCCGAGGGTATCATGGATCTCAAAAGGAGGAATTCGAAGCACAGCGGGTGGCGGTCGGTGGCGATTACGAACAAGTTCACCCAACCGCACGCTACGCACGGAGGGCGTGGCTACGGATAAGGCCGCACAATCCCGCTTCATGAAGGGATTGAATGCGAGGTTGCAGTGGGGGTGATCACCCACATTCCACGACTTCCAAGAGCTAGTTAACAAAGCTCTTATATTAGAGGACAAGCGCCGAGAGCTGGATGACAACAGAAGCGCAGAATGGCACAACAAGGAGGTCGTCGGGGCGCAGAGGCGAGGGCGGCACCTCAGCAGATTCATCCGGTACCACCCGGAGGAAATGATAGGGTACCACTGCCGCAAATCGCCCGATGGGTCGAAATGTTCGGACTCGGCCGAATCGTAGCGCAGTGGAGGAACCTCTCGAGCGATGGGAAGGCGTTGCTATCATTGCAATGAAATGGGGCATTTTGCCAATAATTGCCCCAAGAAGGAGGTGTCACCCGGTCCGCTTTAACACAGGGAACACACGGCAAGAACTCCCGCATGTCGTGAACGCGGGGCATCAACGGCAACAACTCCATCCCAAGGAACTGCACGAGGATGAGTCAACCACATTACGACGGATGAAGTGCGAGCGCCACGGATGTTGTCTTGGGTAAGTTCCTAGTAAACTCGATACCATCGCTTTATTTGATTCCGAGCTTCGCATTCTTTTATTTCCGAGATTTTGCTGTTCAAAATGATATGGAAATAGTAAATCTTAAATGTGTGCTCATAGTCAATCCTCGGATCGAACTCCGATCTAAAGTAGGATGTTCGGGGTAAGACTAATAATTAATGGGGTTGAGTTCCTAGCGAACTTAATCGTCCTTAATACCCAAACCTTGGATGTTATCACGGGAATGGATTAGTTAACCAAACACAAGGCGATCTTTGAATTGCGAAAAAGAGTCATATCGGTCGAGAGCCGGATGGAAAGAAGATTGAGTTTGAAGCAAAATCGGTGCGGGATGGACAATTGATGGTCAACGGCATGAAGATCGCGACTTAGAGGAAGTGCCCATAGTCAATGAATATCCTGACGTTTTCGGAAGATTTACAGAATGCCACGGATAGAGATATCGAGTTCGTGATAGAGTGGTTCGAGGACAGCTCCCATAGCTAAGAGACCTTACAGGATGTCCACAGAGGAATTGGTGGAAATGAAAAAACAAATTGAAGAGGCTGCTGAAAAGGGATTTATAAGGCCTAGTTCATCGCCATGGGGAGCACTGTCTTATTCGTCAAGAAGAAGGGCGGAGTTTTAGGATGTGTATAGACTATCGTGCACTCAATGATGTGACGATAAAGAATAAGTATCCTCTACCGGGATCGATGATTTGTTTGACCGATTAAGAGGAGCAGAGTCTTCTCCAAAATTGATCTCCGATCAGGATACCATCAATTGAAGATCCGATCAGAGGATATTTCGAAGACTGCATTTTCGTCAAGATATGGACACTACGAGTTTACAGTGATGTCCTTTGGTTTGACAAATGCACCAGCATATTTTATGAACTTAATGAATAAGGTTTTTATGGAATACTTGGACAATTCGTCGTCGTATTCATAGATGATATCCTTATCTATTCCAAGACGAGAGAAGAGCACGCCGAGCATTTGAGGCTAGTCCTTGAAAAGTTGAGAGAGCAATAGTTGTTTGCAAAATTTAGCAAATGTGATTTCTGGAAGAATAAGGTTGAATTTCTTGGACACATAATGACTGCAGCAGGAGTTGCGGTAGATCCAAAGAAAGTGGAGACGGTTCTGCATTGGGAGCAACCCAAGTCGGTAACCCAAATCCGTAGTTTCCTTGGAATGGCGGGGTATTATCGTCGATTCATCGAAGGATTCTCTACGATTGCGAGACCTCTTACGCAATTGTTGAAAAAGGAAAGGAAATTCCTATAGACACCTGAGTGTGGGAAGAGTTTTCAGGAGTTGAAGAGAAGATTAACATCGGCTTTGTACTAGTTTTACAGACGTTCATCAAGACTTTGACATCTTTTGTGATGCATCGCGTCGAGGATTGGGATGCGTGTTGATGCAAAATAGGAAGGTAATTGCATATGCATCGAGGCAATTGAGGCCACATGAGGGAACTATCCGACTCATGATTTGGAATTAGCTGCCGTGGTGCATGCACTAAAGATATGGCGTCATCATCTCATCGGAAATAGATGTGAAGTGTATACAGATCATAAAAGTCTTAAGTATATCTTCACGCAAGCTGACCTAAATATGAGGCAAAGAAGATGGTTAGAGTTAATCAAGGATTATAATGTGGGAATTCACTACCATCTGGTAAAGCCAGCGTAGTGGCGACGCTTTGAGCGAAAGAACCACAGTGTTAATATGCTGATGGAAATAAGTCAGGCGGAATTGTGTAAGGATTTCCAGAAATTAGAACTGGAAATGGTACGAGAAGGATTCCTAGCAACTTTGGAAGTAAGGCCTACCCTGGAAGATCAGATCAAGGAAGGCCAGAAAGATGATGATAAGATCAAAAGAATTAAGGGCAAAATGGATGAAGGCAAAGCAAAAGATTTCAAACTGGATGAACAAGATACTATGTGGTTTAAAGGGCGCATTTGTGTACCGAACAAAAAGGAGTTGAAGTAGTTAATTCTAGAGGAGGCTCATGACTCGAGATACTCAATTCATCCAGAAGTGCGAAAATGTATCAAGATTTAAAGGAAAGATTTTGGTGGCCAAGCATGAAGCGAGAAGTCGCGAATATGTTGCATTATGTGACATATGCCAAAGAGTCAAAGCTATGCACCAAAGACCAGCAGGCTATTACAACCCTTAAAGATACGAATGGAAATGGGAAGAAATTGGTATGGATTTCATAACCGGATTACCTGAACATAAAGTGGATATGATTCCATATGGGTCATAGTGGATCGCCTAACCAAAGTGGCACATTTCATACCTGAAGACCACTTATTAGGAGACCGGCTAGCGTAACTTTATATGGCACGGATCGTGCGCTTGCACGGAGTAATCAAGAAGATAGTATCGGACGAGGTACCCAATTTACCTCCGCATTTTGGGGTAAGCTACATGAGGCAATGGGGACTCGTTTGAACTTGATCTGACCTACCATCCGCATGACGGATGGTCAAGCCGAGAGGGTTAACCGGATATTAGAGGATATGTTGAGGGCATGTGCCTTAGCATATTCCAACTCATGGGATTTAGTTACAACAACAGCTATCAAGCAAGTTTACGGATGTCTCCATTTGAAGCTTTGTATGGTCGGTCTGTCGAACACCATTGAATTGGAATGAGACAGTGACGACACGTCTTTGGACGGACATTCTTGAGAAGCGGAAGAACAGATCGCTCGATCGGGGAAAGATTGAAGATTGCACAATCAAGGCGAGAAGAGTTATCTTGACAACCGTCGCAGGAACCGAGCTTTGAACCCAAGATTTTGTGTACCTTAGAGTCACACCTCTCAAAGGAGTCGGAGGTTCCATGCAAAGGGAAACTCGCACCTGATCGTCGGACCATTCAAGATCTTGAGCCGCAGAGGTGAAGTTGCTTATCGCTTGGAGTTACCACGCCTTTGGCAGAGTGCATGATGTATTTCATGTATCACAATCAAGAAGTGTCTTGAGCACCGGAGGAGCAAACACCTTTGGAGGCAATTGATCTGCAGGAAGATCGACTTACAAAGAACATCCGGCGAAGATTACGGGCGTAATGGACGGAGAGACAAGGAACAAGTCAACACGTTTCTGCAGAATTCAATGGAGTAACCATTCGGAAAGTGAAGCCACGTGGGAGCGAAGAAGACACAAGAAGGAGTTTCCTAACCTATTTACGTAGATACTCAATCTCTGGGGGCGAGATTACATTAAGGGGAGGTTTGTAACACCTAATTTTTGCTCTAATTTGAATTTTGAGGTATTTTTGATTTTTTGTGAATTTTGGGAATTTATTTAAGTTAATTTGGATTTATTCAAATAGGACTTTTCTTGAAAACAATTAAATAATGGAAAAGTTTTGCAAAGTTTTATTGCAAATATTTTAATGGAGTTCCAAACATCTCAAAGTAATTTTTGGAATTTTTCTGGAATTTTTCTGCTATTTTAAAAGCTCCAAATGATTTAATTGAATTTCTAGAATTATTTTAAATGTGAAATGTTTTAAAAATCACATGAACAGTAATGGGCCGAGCCCATTCTTGTGCGTGTCGTCGGCCAACCGCCAAACCCTAGCGCCGCCACCCAAGCCGTCCGTCCGGATCGAGCGCTGTGAGTGTGCCACGTCGCCCGCACGCGTGAGCCTTCGGATCGTCGCCGCACGGACGCGCGGGATTGCGCCACGTCGGTCGTCTTCGCGAGATCACCGGAGCTAATGCCGCCGACCGTTTCCGCTCGTTTACCGCTTTGTAGCGCGCCGCGTCGAGGCCCCTTTAAGTGCACCGAGTAAGCGCGACCGCAGAGCTCCTTCATTGCGTCTTTTGACTCCTCGACGCACGCCGAGACCCTCTCTAGCGCCTGAGCGAGCTCGCCGTAGTTGCGTCTTTGTGCCGCCGTTGTTTTGCTTCCTCTCGTCGCCGTCCGTCGCTTTCCGCCGTGCTCCGACCCCGTTCCGAGTTCACCGAAGCAAGACGCATCGAGTGGACCACTTCTTCTCGCCGGAGAAGCCCCGCAGCCGCCGCCGAGGTCATCTTCCCGACTCGGCAACCTTCGCTTCTTCGCCGCGTCAACCTCGTCGAACGCGCCGACCGTCCGATTTGCATCGTTCGGTTACGGTGAGTCCGCGTAGCCTCCATCTCTGTAGATGTTTAGATTGAATCGTGGCCGTTGGATCTTGATGTATGCGGCTTGGATTAGATCTAGTTTCGCGATATGTTTTGTCTTAGCCGTTGGATCGTTAGTGGATGCGTAGGATTGAGCCACGTCGCGCCTTGAGCGATAAACCGCTCGGTACCGTAGGCGTTAGATTAGATCTAAGCGGTGGAGATTGGATCTGGTTTTGCCCTAAGGATCCGCGCCGTTCAGATTTGAGCGTCGGCGGAGATGGCACCGTACCCTCGCCAAATCACGTGTTGACGCGTGGGCATTTTGGTAGGGCGGAGACCGATCCATCCGCCGTCGATTTGAGCGTCATCGTCGCGATTGCGCGCGTGTCGTCGCTGAACCGAGACGTCGCGATGGCGGCGCGGTCTTGGCCGTTGGATCTGGCGCGCCATTGGATGTGCGACAGCGTGGGCGTGGAGTGCGGCGTCGCCGAACCGCGCGGGGAGATCCGGCCGTTGGATGAGCGGCGATGCGGATCTTGCCGCGTGTCGCGTCGGGATTGGCTGCGCGTCGTCGCCGCGCCACGGCTTGCGTCACCCGGTGCATGAGCGCGATCTTTGCCGATCCACGGTGGACGGATCCGAACCGTGGACCCGACCCATGAGCCGAAACAGCGTGGCGGCACTAGAGGTCGCCACGTGTCGTCGCGACATCGACAATGGCGTAATAAATATTTTTATATATAAAAATTTTTCGACCGAAATTCATTTCTGTGCTGACGTCATCATGACGCGATCTTGACGTCATTTATGCGAATTTCAGTATAAAAATAATTCAGAAAATTCATATTTTCTTAATTTCGTATTTTGATTTTATTCAAACTTCAAATGACTATAACTTTTGCATTTTAACTCGGATTTGGGTGATTCAAATTTCTAAAAATTCATAAAATTATGAGCTATTTAATGGTGAATTTTATTTGAATTTTGAGGTCATCTAGTCTTCTGTATTAGCTATTTATTGTATCTTTTTGTTTATGCAGCGTGAGCGCAAATTTGTCGGAAAGTTTCGAGGAAGAATTAGTCGCTCAAGACCAAGCTTCGAACACGACCAGCAACTCTTTGAAGGCAAGTGATGCTTTGATCATTTTGATCCCATATTTTAAAATGTAATTTATGCTTTGAAACTATGCATGCTAATTATTTAAAATGAATTTAAATTAATTTGGGATAATGTAGTTAATCAACCCATTTTGTTATGCCACATTGAATTATTAATTGTATGCCCTAAATCATTGTCACCCTAAGTTTGATTATATTAGTTGGATGTTAATATTGTGCCAACACGGGAGGCTAGGCACCGTGAGTAGATGCTTAGCCTTGCAATGAGTCATGAATGATCTTTCGAGAAATGCTACAAAATTGACTAATGGAATATTGAATGTATTTTGAAAGTGGTGTGATGATGCCACATGATGATATGGAAGTATGGTGACTGTGTGGTTCCATATTGATGTTGAGTTATTCTTGGCATGTGTTGCACAATAATCAATGGGGTGGGAAATGTTTTAGATGGGGCAAGTGGCAAGAGGTCAGTGCTGGTGGGCCTGTGGCGATGGGTTGATGAGTGATGTGAGTCTGTGTGCCACATTGGGTGTGTGCCACTGTTGAGTGTTGGAAGTCTTGCCTTGGTGATTAAGGACTTCACCTTGCAAGCCTTTGATCCGAGTCACCCGTACAACCACATATCCGATATGGGACGCACCTAGTTGACTAGGGTTACGATATCTTTCCTCCGATACCTCGGGGTGACAATACACAGGGTGTATCTGTATGGGGAGCGTACTGTGCTACGGCTTGGTGCCCATCCAACGGTGATTGGCCGGTCCTATACTTGGCTCTGTGTGAGGGAAGTGATAGTGAAGGCAATCTGAGAAGAGGTTCTTTAGTTAAGGTAGAGGTTCTGAAAAGCTTTGTTGCGGACAATCACTGTGTGGTGGCGGTGTATCTTGTGGGTAAAGTGTACAACCTCTGCAGAGTGTCAAAACTATTCGAATAGCCGTGCTCACGGAATTGAGCATTGCTCGGGATTCTGATCAAGGGGTAGATTTTCATAAACAAAACATGGAAGGGGTGGTGTGTGCCAAGTGTTAAAAATGAACTATTAAGGTCAGTGTGTTGAGAAACCTCATGGAAAAACCATTTGAAATTATTATTACATTATAAGCTGTTCTCTTTGCTTTAATCTAACTAAGATATTGGTTAAAAATGTTGCTTGATGCAAAAGAACCATTTAAGCCAATCCTTTGGAACAAGATCGCATATAGTAATAGTCTTGCATTCTCATGCATTACTTGTTGAGTGCCTTGTGTACTCACCCCACCTTGCTTTCAACCCCAACATCGATGGAGGAGACTACACCGTTTGGGAGGAGGAGTACATCGAGGACACGATGAACTAGGGGCAAGCCCGATCGGTTACTGTGGCAAGATGAAGGCTTCCACGACCTTTTTTTATGTTCATTGCTATTTCTTTACTTTGATTAATGTAAGCCCTGTGTGGCTGACCTATCTGTAAGGAGACCATAAGGTCGTACAACTCGGTTTATATACATGTTTGCACTATTTATTCTTATATCTTCGTGAATGTCCGTGATGTGCAACCTGTATGATGTGTGTGCTAAGCGTGATCTCGGTCGCAGAATACACAGAGGGTCCGGATTTGCAGGTTCGGGTCCCGATAGTAGTTAAATTCAGAAAGTGTTAGGTTACAGTAATATACTTACTTCTCCAAAGGAGGCTTGATCGCATAGGCCATCGGTCTATTCTCAATCGAGTTAAAAGTTGAGACTATGTTTTCATTCTGAACGAGGGCGAGTAGAACCCAATGGTTGCTTATAAAATGGTATGCAGTGCAAGGAAATAAGTTCGTATACGGTTGAAGTGCGTACAAGTAACTGAAGGGTAAAGTACTACTTACTCCTCGTGGTATGGGAATAGAACAAAGTCCTTCTTCGACTCAACATGCAATGCCCCCTTGATGTAGCCAACAACGAACTTCGATTGAAGCCTAGCCATGGTCGCAGACACAAGTTCGGGGTCAATGAACCCAATTAGTTGTTGATTTGTCATGGCTCGCTGCCTCATTACCCTGTAACTCGTGTTGAATGTTAGAAAGCATAATACAAAATCATATAAAAGTCATCAACTAATGTTGTATGATGCGATACTCACAGTGTCCAGGATAGTAAAGTAGAAATATCGACGGATATCAGTTGGTATACATGCAACTGATCCTCAAAACTGATTGGGAATGTCCCATTCTCGTCGCGGTGCAAATGTGCCCTTCTATAGATCACATTGAAGTCGACTCGACGCTCTTCCTCATTCACCCTATCAATGTACCATCCATGGAGCATGCGAGTCCACCTGCCTAGATCATTCAATAAACTGGGTGTAATTAGGGGGCTTCCCATGTACGTAGGCCTTAAAATCATAAGGGGTGTTTGTGTCCTATGCCGACTTTTCTTTCTGGGCTGAAGGAGTCTTCAAGGTCAGAGCAATGGGCTTTTCATGTACCTCAGGGTGCACTGTGGCATCTGTTAGCTTTGCCTTCTTGGCAGAAGGGGTCTCCGAAGCCTCCTATGGTTCTGTGGGTGTCGTGCTAGTCCTTTTACATGTCAGCTTTGCA
This sequence comes from Otatea glauca, assembly GCA_036346275.1. NCBI lineage: Eukaryota > Viridiplantae > Streptophyta > Magnoliopsida > Poales > Poaceae > Otatea > Otatea glauca. The sequence continues at coordinate 18,401,993 of CM070714.1, forward strand.
CTCTGTGTAGAACTCGTCACAGTGGTGGGAGCAGGAGCAGGAGCAGGCGCAGGCGCAGGTATAGTAAGAACTTACGAAGCACGTGCATATGTAACTTATTGCAGTACTACTAGAATGCTAGAGAAGACGTGGGAGATTACTACCTTGACCAGTACGACACCCGTCGTGGGCCACTTGATGAACAACATGCGTGCTTGCCCGAGAGTGGTGATATCTTCGTTGGGGGGGAACTAGAGCACATGTGATAAGAAGTTTTCGTGAACGTAGTCCACCTTCACCCTCATGTATCCCTTCCCTAAAGGCTGACCATCACAGTGTCGGTCTCCTTGCATGAAAATGCAACCCCACATGTAGCCTCGACGGGAAATCCGTCCTCCGTCAGGGTGAGCTGGCACTTGGCAGGCGCCTGCAAGAAGTGCACAACTTGCGGAAAAATATTGTGGGAGTTACACTCGTAGCTTTAAGTCAGGAAAAATTATTACCTTCAGCTGGGGACCAGTCTTATCATTTTTGAAACCGCATGTAACACCCTGGCCCAAATTAGCTCAAAGTCCATCCTACCATAGGGCGGACCTACGCATGCATATCACCCCACTTACACTTTCTTCCTCGCTTCGTGTAAAAGGGTTAACCCGGAGGTGCTATGTTTGGACCCAACAGGCATTATATACTACTACAACTCACTTTGTGCAAGCAATATGGGACTAATCCCACCACCACTCCACATGGGCCATACGGGCCTTCACATTAATAGGCTGGGGTATTACACTCACCCCCCCCCCTTAAGGGTTGAAGCCCTCGGCAGCACACCGTATACACGGCAGATACCCAGAACCACCCCTCAGTACACGGCCGTGCGTCCAGTGCTGGCACATATGCCATGCCGTGTGGCCACTCCGGGCCCACACGCGCCATGCGCCATATGCCCACGCCCCTGTCCCACACGCGCCCATGCAACAAGGGTTGATGCTCTGATACCATCTGTAACACCCTGGTCCAAATTTCACTCATGGCCCAGCCCACTGTGGGGCGGGCTCACGCATGCATAGCACCCAACTTACACTTTCGTCCTCGCTTCGTGTAAAAGGGTTAAACCGGAGGTACTATGTTTGGACCCAACAGGCATTATATACTACTACAACTCACTTTGTGCAAGCAATGTGGGACTAATCCCACCACCACTCCACATGGGCCTTCACATTAACGGGCTAGGGTATTACACCGCAGCTGCTGGGTCGGGGCATAGGCTTCTCTATGAGAGGTGAGGGCATCTAGCTCTGACTCTGGGAGATCATTTTCATCATCTCAACCCTCAGGCGCTCCTCATGTGCCATCATCTCCTCCCTCATATCCTCCTTGATCTCCTCCTTCAGCTGTGAAAATTCAAGCTCCATTAAGTTGGTTTTAGTGTTAATGACAAATCTAATATTGAGACTAACTCTTTTGATAATCATAATATTGATTAGTCTCAATTGTTAATTAATGACAAATCTAATATTGAGACTAACTCTTTTGTTGAGCTTAACTCTTATTAGTCTCTTTTGGATGAAAAAGATGGAAATATCAAAGGTATGCATTCGAGTTCATATTATTATATTTTGTTGCATTCTTTGATGTCAAATATGTTATGATTTTATTGATAAATCTAAATGTGAGACTAACATGTTTATTGAGTATATTTTTGAATAGGCTCATGAAAAAGAAAAATAGAAATCCAAAAGATATGTATCCAATGCAACTTTATTATTTCTAGATACATTTTTTGGATTCAAGATAAAGGGTGAACTCCACCATTGTTTTAACCTTAAGATGTGCATTTTGTTTCTGACTCTATATATACATGAATGCACACATTTAGAGAGAGTTTATGCTTTACCTTGATGTTTCAATAGTATTGATCTAATTCATCTTTCTATATCAAGGATCATTACTTTGAAATAACCCCTTGAGTATATTTAACTTGTGTAGTTGTAGTATACTCATGGCAATATAGGATAAACTCCAAAGCAATCTTAAATTGATTATATGCATATTGATTCCAAGTTCAATTATTTATGCACATATATGCAATGGAGTTTATTCTATAATTAATGGTCTTAAGAGTATTGATCCCTTTTCACCACTCTATATAAATTGGATCATTACTTTTAGATTCCATCGAATTAAGTATATGAAACTTATCTAGTTAATATATACTCATGACAATTTAAATTCAATTTAAATTGTGTTAGGTTGCCATTAAATCAACAAAGAACTAGTCATGTGTTGATGATTCACTTTGTTGATCCTAGGGCAATCGAAAGTTCTTGAGTATATGAAGCAATAGTTGCATTAGTATACTCAAGACACAATTAATCTTTCAATCAATTTGTCTTTGGGTTGTGGTCAATCATCAAAGGATAAGATCAAAGAATCTTGGGAGCATCCATTATGTGTTAATGGAGTGTATTGATGATTGAGACAACCATGTGTTTTGGACTAACACTTTCAATGAGTTTGAAATAGGTTAAGTGCAAAGTTGAGATGTTTCCTAATAATTGTTGTACCTCACAAGTCACATTAATTTGCTTACCGGCAGTGTCTCTACTCTTGACTACCAAAGTGTTATGCTTAGAATAGGATTCATGTGTGGAAGTCACGTCTGCTTAGAATAGGATTGTCGCCCGTGTAGGCGGTAGTTTTGTGTGCTTAGATTGAATCGGTTCTTCCTTGATTGCTGAGTGTGCAGTATGAGTTGCATAGCCCCTAGGCTTATGTAAGCAACCATACCAAGTTATTAATATTGCTTGCTTAAGTTGATTGGGTTAAACCTATGTCCCCTGCATTAGGATCCTTGATTCTTACCTATGCTATTTTCTCTCTTCCCTAACCCTGTGAAGCAATCAAGCAGATGGTTTAGACTTGTGGAAACAATGGACTCAGCGAAAGTGGGAATAAACCCAGTGAGAACCCCAATGATGGATCAATTTCTCAACCGCCACTACCGATGGATATGCAGAGTTTTGGAGCGTTCTTGGATGTTCAGACTGAGTTAATGCATGCGATGACGAAGCAAATGCAGAATATGACCAATCAAACTAATGTCAATAAAGTGTCTCAGGCTGTTATCAATGGTTCATGTTCTTACTTAAGGTTAACAAAATTCATAAGGACTCGTTCGTCGACGTTTTCTGGAAATGTTTCACCTTCGGAAGAGGATGATTGTCTTTAGACCATTAAGAGGAAGTTATTCATTGCTCAATGTAAAGGTGACGAGAAGGTCCTGTATGCTTCTTGTCTGTTGGAAGGAATTGCTGCTGAATGGTGAAAGAAGTACTGTGTTGTCCATGAAACCCCGCAGAATATCTTCTGGAAGAAGTTTGTTATTGTTTTTTGTTATCTTTTTGCTTCACTGGAGGACAGTATGATTATGACGGATTTAGAGAAAAATGATACCCCTGCACCTTGTTCGATATCTAGACGATGTTCTTTGATGTGTTGTCAACCAAACAAGTCAGAAGATCGTGCGTGTAATCGCTGTAGAGAAATAGGACATACCTCAGATGGGCATGCGATCAATTGCTCCAGTTGTGAAGGAAGTCATCCTTTTGGAGAATGTCATATGAGCAACATCACATGTTACCTTTATGAAGGTCAAGATCATTGCCCAGCTCAATGTCCCTTGGATCCGATAGTTATTGCCGTGACCCAGCATCAGCAGAAGAATCTACGAGCCGTAGTTGCTCAAGAATTATCAAAAGGAGGTGGAATGTAAGCTGCTCAGGTGATGCCGTTTGAAGAACTAAAGATGCAGCCGCCTAATCCTGTCAGCCTTCATCGAGAAAGCAGTAAGTGGCAATCACCAACAGCATGTTTCTTGTGTGATAAAGAAGGTCATTAGTCTAGAGAATGCCCTCTGAAGCAACCAGCCCTGAATTACAAGGTGGACAATAATGAGAGTATAATTGCAACCAACAAGGCACAACAAGGGATACGTATGTGCTACAGATGTCGTGAGAAAGGTCACTATTCTAATCAATGCTCACAGAGATGACAAGCATCTCCTACAATTGTGGTTATCCCAGAAGTCACCTCAGTCAAATATATAACGCCAAGAGTGAGTAGTGATGCCGCAAGAGAAGTTTGCCCAGAGAACCAGTTGAAGAAAAGGCGTTGAACAAAGACATTACCCTGGTCAGCAAATGCTCAAGAAGGAAGAGAATTTGCCCTAAACTCTGTTATATCTACAACAAGCCCAGGCATTTTGCTGAAAATTGCCCTCAGAAGAAAGCAATCACGCTGATTCACTTCAATCTCAACTCCACCCCTATCAAAGCTCCAATGCCAACACTGAATCAATGAAGCCTAGAACAATGATTGTACCTTGTGCCAGTGTCATATCTTTACTTGTGATCGAGCTAGTGCCTGATACAACACTGTTGGCCAAAAGATCATATCGGATGCCTACCAATGAACTAGTGGGAAATTTCCTAGTTTTGATAAGATCTAGTACGCCACCATGGGAGCTCTTGTTTTGTTCGTCGGAAGAAAAAAGATGGAAGCTTGAGAAAGTGCATTAGTATCGTGCTCTGAATGAAGAAATGATAAAGAATAAGTACATGTTGCCCAGGACCGATGATTGTTGATCAGTTGAGAGGAGCTGGAGTTTTCACCAAGAAAGATCTTCGACCGGGTTATCATGAACCAAAGATTTGTTCAGAGGAGATTCTTAAGACTACATTTTCTACGCGTCGAGAGGGGAGCATACAGAGCACTTGAGATTGGTTCGAGAAAGGCTGCAAGAGCAATAGCTGTATGCTAAGTTTCGCAAGTGTGACTTCTGGAAGGAGAAAGTGAAATTTCTTGACCATGAGATGATTGTTAAAGGAGTTGCCACTGATCCAAGGAAGTCGAGGCAATGTTGCATTGGAGCAATCGAAGTCTGTTACTCAGATTCATAGTTTTTTGGGAATAGCAAGATATTATCGTCGATTCATTGAAGGATTTTCAATGATTGCTAGACCTCTTATGCAATTGTTGAAAAAGGAGAAGAAATTTGCATAGACTCCAGAGTGCGAAGAGAGTTTCCTAGAATTGAAGAAGCCTGTAACGATAGCACCTGTGTTAGTGTTGCGAGAGGTTCAGAACAGTTTTGTTATATACTGTGATGCTTCCAGACAAGGACTTGGATGCATATTGATACAGAATGGCAAGGTTGTTGCATATGCGTCAAGGCAATTGAGGTCACATGAGGAGAATTATCCTACGCATGATTTGGAGTTAGCTACCGTAGTGCATACTTTGAAGTTGTGGTGTTACTGTCTCATTGAAAATAGATGTGAGATATATACAGACTACAAGAGTTTGAAGTATGTTTTTACTCAGTCGGATCTCAATATGAAACAAAGGAGATGGCTAAAGTTGATCAAGGAATATAATGTTGGAATCCATTATCATCCTAGTAAGGCTAATGTGGTAGCTGGTGCTTTGAGTCGTAAGAGCCACAGTGCGAATATACTGGTAATAGATGATCAACCAGAGTTGTGCAAGGACTTTCAGAAAATGAAATTTGAAGTTATTCCACAAGGATTTGTAGCTGCTTTCGAAGTAAGGCCAATGCAAGAAGATTAGATCAGAGAAGGACAAAATGATGATGAGAAGATCAACATGATCAAATCTATGAAGGATGAAGGCTTAGCCAAGGAGCAAACTTTGGGTGGTCAAGGTACCTTGTGGTTTAAAGGTCGAATTTATGTACCGAATAAGTAGGAGCTTAAGCAGTTGAATCTTAAGGAAGCTCTTGATTCCAAGTATTCACTTCACCCAGAAAGTGCTAAGATGTATCAAGACTTCAAGGAAAAGTTTAGTGGCCTGATGTGAAGCGTGAAGCTGCTGGAAATATTGCTTTATGAGATATGTATTAGAGAGTAAAGGCGTTGCATCAGAGACTCACAGGTTTGCTACAGTTGTTGAAGATTTCTAAGTGGAAGTAAGAGGCAAACATGTAATAAAATCCATAGCGCTCAGAATTTGCCTAGAACCCAGCAATGTTATGATTCCATATTGATCATCATGGATCATTTGATCAAAGTTTTTCACTTCATACCAGTGAGGACTGCCTACTCAGGAGGTCATTTAATAGAGCAGCTGTATATGTCAAAGATTGTGTATTTGCATGAGAAGATTGTGTCAGATAGAGGATCCAATTTACCTCGAGGTTTTGGGTAAGCTGCATAAGGCAATGAGAACTCGTTTGAATTTCAGTACAATGTATCATCCGCAGATAAATGGTTAGACTGAGAGAGTTAACCAAATTTTGAAAGATATGTAAGAGCTTGTGCGTTAGCTTATGCTAATTTATGGGATAAGTGTTTGCCATATGCTAAGTTCGACTATAATAACAGTTATCAGGCTAGTTTGCAAATATCACCATTTGAGGCTTTGTATGGTCGTGCCTGTCGTACTTTGCTGAATTGGAATGAGATGGGAGAGCATTGGTGTTTAGGCCTGATATTCTCAAGGAAGTTGAAGAGCAAATTGCTAAGATCAGAGAGAGGTTGAAGGTAGCTCAGTCAAGACAAAAGAGTTACGCTAATAATCACCATCGTAAGTTGAGATTTGAGCCAAATAATCTTGTGGATCTCAAAGTTACCCCCTTAAAGGTGCAAAATGGTTTCACGCTAAAGGGAAGCTTGCGCGAAGTTATGTTGGTCCGTTCGAGTTCTTGAGCCGTCGAGGAGAGGCTGCTTATCCTATGAGTTGCCATAATCGTTGGCGGAAGTGCGTGACGTGTTCTATGTGTCCCAGCTTAAGAGTCTCAGAGTGCCAATTGAGCAGATGTCGTTCGAAGCAATTGAACTGTAGGAGGATTTGAACTTTGAAGAGTAGCCAGTTAAAATTTTGGATGTGATGGAGCGCAAGACCAGAAATAAGTCAGTTCGCTTTTGCAGAGTGAACCAGAGGAGGTCCGTGGACCGAGTGCATATGCCGAGGACCTGTGGTGACCTTCGATTAGCCCGAGCTGGTGGTGACGTCAACATGACACAGTAAAGGGAAATTTTTCGTATAAAAATAATTTGGGTTATTATTGATTTTCCAATTTTCAGATTTTTATGATTTTTGAATCTTCCACAAGCCCGTTCTCCCACATACGAGCTCCGATTGAGGTAATTCAAATTTCTAAAAAAATTTAAACTTGAGATCTATCTGATGGTGAATTTTATTTGATTTTTTGGAGTTTTTTTGCCCTCTATTTTGGTGTTTATTTGGCTTTCTCTCTCGTTTCGTGTAGACGTTGAATTGTGCGACACGTCCGAGGAAGATCCATCAACTCAAGGCCAAGGTCCAGAGAAAGAATAAGGACCTTTATAAGGCAAGTTATGCTTTGATCATGTTGAACCCATGTTTATAAAATCGCTATATTGTTTTACCCTATTGCATATTAATTCATGCATACAATTGTTTCAAAATAAATTGGGACATAGCTAATATACCAATTTGATCTATACCCTACCTTGTCATTTGTATGCCATAATATTTTGTCACTCTAGATTGGTTTTATAGTTGGTTAATACTAAAATCAACTTGGGATGGTTAGACTGTATTAGTTGTTTAGCCATGCCACGTCATCACATGTATTTGAATCGTCAATGTTTAATCTTGACTAATGGAATATGGAACAATGATATGAACTTGTATGTCATGTGTGGTCACACAATGAGATTGAGTTGTAGTGACGAGGGATGTCACGCAACGATGTTGAATTATTGATGGCATGTGGTTCTTGGTAATCAACTGGGGTGGTAATCACTTAGATTGGGACAAGGGGCAAGTATGCCAAGGTGAGCCCAATAGCAGAGGGTATGTGAAAGTCTTGCTTCGATCATTTTAAGGACTTAACCTTGCAAGCCTTTGACCTGAATCAATCATGCAACCACATGTCTGGTATGGGACAGCCTAGCTGATTAATTTGCAATGTCTTAGCTTGGTACTATCAATGGCAGTGTGAGTCCTGAGTTATGGATCAACTGACATGGCGCAAGAGGGGGGCCCTAGATGTGGTAACCAGACCCACTAGTGTTAAAACCTTAGTGGGTAATATTTGGTTAAGGCAGTGCTTTGTAAAGGCCTTATCATGATCTCTCTGCCGACACACCAAAGAAAGTGTGTCAATAGCTTGGCAACAAAAACCATCCTGTCATGTGGGTAAAGTGCATAACCTCTACAGAGTGTAAATCTATTTGGATAGCCGTGCTCACGGTATTGAGCGATGCTCGAGAATTACAGTTAGGGTTAGTTTAATTAAATGGAAACTTGGTTGGGATGGCAGGTTGCTATATGGAAGGTTGAAACTTGACTTAGGATTGAAAACTTGGTTTACTTGGTAAATGCTGAAATTATTATTTACTCTTATTTGTTTTACTGTCTTTGCAATCTATTATTGTACTTGTTCATAAATGCTGCTTTATTACAAAATAGCCATGGTAGTCTTTTTCTTTAGAATAAGCCTTGCATATAGTTATATAGAATTGCATTCCGTGCACAACTTGTTGAGTGCTTTAAGTACTCACCCTTGCTAACAACAAGATCACTAGTTGAGGAGTCTACATCAGTGCTAGAGGAGGAGTACCAGAAGGAGATGAATGTTTAGGGTGCAAGCCTTGTCAGTTGCCTGTGGTATAATGGGAGGTTTATCTAAGTTTTCATTCCACCGCAGTTTAATTTGTTGTTCAATCTTGCGAGGCATAGTCGTGTAAGTTGACCATAAGATCATTCAACAGGTATTACTTAATAAATGATGTCTTTCGTTCGTAATGTTTTCGATGTGTATGATTGTGATATTCATCTATGTTGAGTCTGTGTACACTAGCGTGATCCTGGACTAGTGCAGTATACACAGAGGGTCCGGATTTGCATATTCAGGTCCCGACAAAGTCGTACCCACTTACATCGAAACAATGGAACTTGGTATATTCCATAATTGAGCTCCCAAATTTCTTCGATTATCTCGTAGTATGAGTTCAATGCCGCTGAGGATCCTCCTTTCGAGTGATCGTCCAAAAAAGCATCTATGCTCGCACCATTGTTTTGGACAGTACTCTTGGCATCTTGACTCTCAGAGTAAAAGGTGTAGCTATTAATATCATACCCCTGCCATGTCTGTACATTAAATCTTGGTTCGTCAGCCAACCATTTGACATTCTCACTAACGGAGACCTTCGCCTTTTCTTTGAACCACATGAGGAATCGATTGTCGTGTTCTCGCATGATGGAAAGCTCATCCATATATGGATTTTCTTTCTGCAATATTAACTTGTGCTGCTCGATATATGGTATGAGTTCAATGCCGCTGAGGATCCTCCTTTCGAGTGATCGTCCAAAAAAGCATCTATGCTCGCACCATTGTTTTGGACAGTACTCTTGGCATCTTGACTCTCAGAGTAAAAGGTGTAGCTATTAATATCATACCCCTGCCATGTCTGTACATTAAATCTTGGTTCGTCAGCCAACCATTTGACATTCTCACTAACGGAGACCTTCGCCTTTTCTTTGAACCACATGAGGAATCGATTGTCGTGTTCTCGCATGATGGAAAGCTCATCCATATATGGATTTTCTTTCTGCAATATTAACTTGTGCTGCTCGATATATGGATGAACTTTTGAGCTGTGCTGCAAGACTGTCAAATGCGCTTTACAATATATATCAAATCGTGGACTCATTAGTTTGGACCCAACAGTTCCTTTGCCACCAAATCTGCCCTCATGATGAGTTACAGGAACACCAATTGCTTGTCTTTTACCTAGGTAGTCCACGTAGAACTCAATAACCTCTTCGGTCCTATATCCTTCAACAATACTACCCTCAGTCTTCAACCGATTCCTCATGTACGACTTTAATATATCCATGTACCTCTCGAACGGATACATGTAACGTAGGAATACGGGTCCATATATCTTAATCTCTCTAACAAAGTGTACAACAAGGTGGACCATGACGTCGAAGAATGACGGGGGAAATGCATCTCAAGCTGACATAGAGTCTACACTACCTCAAACTATAAGTTGTCTAGGAAATCGGGGTCAATAACCTTGCAAGAAATCGTATTGAAGAAATAACATAGCTTTGTGATTGCCAACCTGACATCCTCTAGCAGAATATTTTTTATTGCAACAAGGAGCATTTGGGTCATCAAGACATGGCAGACGTGGAACTTCATACCAAGCAACTTCAAATCATCCATGGATACAAGCTTCTTAATATTTGTGGAGTAGCCCTATGGAACTTTAATACCTTCAAGACACTTGCAGAGGTCTTCTTTCTTCTTCTTGGATAGGGTGTAGCATGCAGCCGGGATGTACGGACCTTTTCCATCATCCTCTATCACTGCAAGCTTAGGCCTGATTCCCATGAAGGCCATGTAGTGATGAGCACTCACACCGTACTTGGTCTTCCCAGGTATGTTCAGTAGGATGCCAACCAAATTATTGCAGACATTCTTCTCAATGTGTATGACATCAATACAATGTCAGATATCTAACTCCTTACAGTACGGTAAGTCCCAAAATATCGATCTCTTCTTCCAAATGATCCTACGATGAACAGATTTATGGCACTTTATGTACTGAACATCGATATCCTCCACACATGAATATACTTGGCTTCCACTCATAAGCTGCGAGGTCGAACAAACATCTCTCTTCCCATCAAATTTGTCAACCATCTTACGGTATCGATGACTTCGAGATAGAAACCTACAATGACCCAAATACAAAGTTTTCTTATAATTCGGCAGTCATAGGCTCTCAGTCTCCTCTTCACAAATAGGACACGCTTTGGCTCTTTTCATATTGTAGCCAGCCAAATTACCAATGGCCGAAAAATCATTTATGGTGTAAAATACCATAGCCTGTAGGGTGAAGTGCTCTCTTTTATATGCATACCACACCACGACCCCCTCATTTCACAATTTTACCAAATCCTCGATCAGTGGAGCAAGGTACACATCAATATCATTTCCTGGCTGTTTAGGTCCCGAGATTAGCAAATACATCATGATATACTTTCGCTTCATACACAACCAAGGAGGGAGATTGTAGATACACAACAAAACTAGCCAGGTGCTGTGAAGACTGCTTATGTTACCAAACTGATTCATTCCATCTGTACTCAGTCCAAATCTTATATTCTCCATTTCGGCACCAAACTCCTCATGTTTCCAAATGATATTTCTCCATTGAGCCAAATCAGCAAGGTGTCTTAGCTTGCCATCTTCCTTTCGAGACTCATAATACCAACGCAACAGTTTTGCCTCTCCAGGATTTGCAAACAACCGCCCCAAACGGGGAATGATGGGCAAGTACTACAATACCTTGGCCGGTGCACCTTTAGTGACCTCTTCACCGTCGTCGCCCCAGCTCTTACGCTTCTTGTTATACGCTTCTCCTTTTGTTTGTACTAGGGCACATCGTAAACTGGACAAACATGCAACTCCTGATGCGCTTTATGGTATAAGATGCAATCATTCGGACATGCATGTATCCTTTCTATTTTCATTCCTATGGGACATAGTAGCTTCTTCTCTTCATAAATTCTTGTTGGCAACTCATTTTCCTTCAGAAGCAGATCTGATAGAAGAACTAGAAATGCATTGAAACTTGTATCTATCCAACGGTGTTTTGCCTTTAGTTCAAACAATGTAAGGACCGAACCCAACTTGGTGTATTTCGCTTTGCAACCTGAGAACAGTGGTTTGGATCGCCTTCCATCAAGCTTTTAAACTTTTTAAACTCTCTTTTTGTGTAATTTCCCTACACATCCCGCAACATTTGCTCCAAATTATCCTCCTTAAACATATCACGTTGCAACTTGTCATCGGGTTCCACCATATCTTCGTTGAATACCGGAAGGGTACTACCTGTCTCCCCGTGATGGATCAAACACGTGTAATTCCTCACGAAGCCACGTCAAATCAGGTGGTCCTCAATTTGACCTGAGTTGTTAAATCTCCTGAGATTGGTGCAATCAATGCATGAACAATATATGAAGTTTACACCCCTCTTCACCATATCTTCTTCTGCAAATTTTTTGAACCCCTTAACAACCCTTTGAAATTCAGTACTCATACGGCTTTTCTGATACATTCATTCCTCACGGTCCATCTGCAATTAAACTTCGCACAATAAATTAAGGAAAAACTGGAGCGACAGCTAGCTAGCTATTTCAAAGATTGAGACATCATTTCAATTAATATTACCTGTGCAAAATAGAGGACGGCTTTCAAGATATATAAATATACTCCCGATCGATACCTAGCTTCTTCCCTAGTTAAGAGCTTTCAATTCTCTAGTTAGGAGACATACATTTCAAACATCAACAATGATATCGAATAAACTAATTATATAGTGTGGTAGTTTGCAAATCTTTTGACTTCAATAAAACAAAACAAGTGTACCAATGATGACTCCTAATCTCTAAATATGTTAGGTCCTAATCCCATTCGAGGACATGTGATTCGGACAAGTTTCTAAGTCGTTGTACAACTCCAGAGAAAATTTCGGCAGCATCTCCCCACTGTTCTCCAGATACACGTCTCGACAACATGTCAAGAGGGGTGTGTATATGGAGAACACCAGGGAGACGCTACCAAAATATACTCTGGAGTTGTACAATAGCTCAAGAACTTGCCCGAACATATATTCTTGAACTGTCTATAAAACGTGGACAATTCAAGACTGCTTGCTTATAAATATGCCATTTTGATCGGTATATTTATAAAAAAGCACCCTCGAATGGGAGATGTAGGTTCTACAGCCTAAACTCTAACATTCATCATATGACAGCAATAATAATTCTAGATTAACACGAGAGCACTACAATGATAATTAAATAGATGTGTGCTTGTCAAATAAAGGGTGTGAAATCTGATAGGATATACATGTTCTAGTGCAATCTAAACTTTCTTCGCGACATATCGAAATTACCTAGTACAAAATTAAAGGGGTTTGAAGGAATACTCACATTTTAAAGAAAACCACAAATTCTACAAAAAGAGGAGAAATCTCCTTAAGCTAGGGCTTTAAATTTACCCTCTTAACTCACCCACCCTCGATGATTTCAAATTTTCTCACCCAATTATTGCTTTCAACCGAAATATGTACTGTTTTTTCGGGTGGCGACGGAGAAATCTCCTCTACAACAACAGAGGAGAATTCAGCCCGAGGGGTATAAATAACCTAGCGAGGCACATCACAATCGGTTCTTACTTAAGAACTGATAGTGATGTGCATGCTCATCACTATCGGTTCTTACATAAAAAGCGATAGTGATGTGATGTCGGGACCCGAATTTGCAAATCCGGACCCTCTGTGTATACCGCACTAGTCCAGGATCACGCTAGTGCACACAGGCTCAACATAGATGCTATCATAGTCACACACAAATGAAATATAGCATAAACTTCATTAATTAATAATAACTGTTGTCTTACATGAATAATGCCTCACGGGGCTTAAAAAGAGTATCAATGAGAAGCGGCGGAAATAGAATAAGCGCATGGCGCTCGATTCGCCACGAGCAACCGACGAGCTCGGACCCTAAGCATTCGCATCCAAATAATCCTCATCCATGGTAGCGTAGATTCTTCCTCTTACGAAGTTGTTGTTGATGGGGTGAGTACATAAAGCACTCAACAAGTTGTGCAAAATAATGCAAGTCTAATATTCTATATGTTTGGCTTAATCCAAAGGAATGGCTAGTAAGGGTATTTTTGCAATAAAGCGACATTTAACAAGAATACAATAAATAGATTGGAAAGCGATAAAACAAATACATAATTAATAAATTCAGATTTACAAATACACCAAGTTTCCAATCCTAAATTAATTTTCCACTTTCCATGGCACCTTGCCATCCCAACAAGTTTTGTTTAACAAAAGTCTAACCCTTAACTGTAATTCCGAGCATTGCCCAATACCGTGAGCACGGCTATTCGAATAGATTGTACACTCTGCGGAGGTTATGCACTTTACCCACACGATACAACCAAACACCACCAAGGCGAGTGATCATAACAAAGCCTTTACAATGCTACACCTAGACCCGATCTTGCTCGCTAAGGTTTCAACACTTTGAAGGTTAAACCACCACAACAGGCCCCCTCTTGCGCCATGTGAGTTAAACCGTAACCGGGACTCACTATTCACCACGACAAGATGCAAATCTAGGTTTCACAAATTATTCACTAAGTTGTCCCATTCGGACATGTGGTTGCAAGAGAGACTCAGTCAAAGGCTTGCAAGGTTAAGTCCTTAAGGTGATTAAGGCAAGACTTCCACATACCCCGCCAAACTGGCCCACCTTGGCACACCGCCCCTTGCCACTTGCCTCAATCTAAAATCATTACCACCCGGTTGATTACCAAGCACCACATGCCATCAACATTTCAATCCCGATGTGTGACCTCCTCGCCACGACAACTTGATATCATTGTGTGACAACACATGACACACCAATTCATAAACATTGTTCCATATTCCATTAGTCAAGATTAAGTATCGACATTCGGACACATGTGATGACGTGGCATGGCTAAGCAATCTATGACGATCTAACTAGCCCATGTTGATTATCAACTATAATTCCACATCCTAGGGTGACAAATAGATCATGGCATATAATTGACAAGGTATGGTTTAATTCAAATAGGCATATTATCTAATTCCCAGATTAATTGAAATCATTTATACACATAAAATATCATGCATAAAGTTTAAAAGACAAAATAGTAATTTGGTGAAAATTAGGTGCAACATGATCAAAGCACAACTTGCCTTGGGTAGGTGCTGGTCTTGATCTGAGCTTGGGTCTTGGGCGACGAATCTTCTTAGGATCACCGAGCGGTTCAACGTCTACGCGAAACGATGCCAAAATAGCAAATAAACACCAAACCAGAGAGCAACCAAACTCCAAAAATAAAATAAAATTCACCAATAAATAGATCTTGATTTTACAAATTTTAGAAATTTGAAACACTCAAATCCGAGTTAAAATGCAAAAGATATAGCCTTTTGAAGTTTGAATAAATCTGAAAATACGAAAATAGAATTTCGATTTTTGAATTATTTTCTATTGGAAAAGATTTTATTGCGCAACGGCGTCGTCAGCCGACTCGGACCAATCGGTGACCGACCGTCGCTGGTCCATGGACTCGGTCCACGGAACCGCCTCGGTCCACCGTGGGCGCGCCCACGGCGCCTCGCACCACGCGCCCGACACGCGGCGCGCATCGATTAGGCTGCGCGCGCGCCGTGCCGATGCTCGACACGCGCGCGCATCTGCGCGACGATCGGCGGCTAACGCTCTCGCACACGCGCGCGATCTCACCCGAACAACCACGATCCAGCGGTCACGCTTACCCGAGCCGTTTCTGCGAGACGAAGCGGCGTGGCTCGATCTGGATGGTCCATTGGAGATCCGGCGGCGTGTCGCGGCTTCAGCTCGGCGATGTCGCGGCGGCGAGTTCGGAGACGAGGCGGCGGCGACCAGACGGCGTTACGGCTCTGCCGGCGGCGAAGAGGTAGTTGCTCGGTGCGGCTCGGCGTGGCGAACCAGCTGGAACCCACACGTCGAGCGGCGGCAGCGGCGGAACGGCGAGCGAAACGCAGCGGCGGCGCTAGAAAACTACGGCGAGCTCTCGGGGCTAAACGGCGGTGACTCAGCGGCGAGGCTAGCATGGCGGATGCGCTGCGGGATGAGGAACCTCGGTGTGCGGGCTGCGGCTTTATAGCCTCGGCATGCGCGATAAAACGGCAACCCTAAATCACGCGGCGGCGGCGGCAAGCGGCGACGGATTCGAAAACCGAATCGGAGGCGAAGGTCGACGGCCGTCCGATTTACAACGGCGACGAGATTAGATCCGGTGATACGATCCGATCGCTCTTTCCAAAATCAGCGGGCGAGATCTAAACTTACCAAAACAACGCGAAACGATCCCGACCGCTCGATCTCAATCCAACGGCGAAGCGCTAGGGTTCGCGAAGAGACGGCCGTCCGATCTTCATCCAACGGCCACGCCAGCGGCGGCGTGACGGTGATCGGGCCGCACGTCGATGGGCGCACGCACGCGATCTGGGCTTGGCCCGATCTTATTCACTCGATTTTCAAAAGCTTTTGATTTAAAATAATTCCCGAAATTAGATTAATCTACTTTAAGCAATTAAAATATCGGGAAAAATCGAGAAAATTCTCATAAATACTTTGAGACATTACGAGCACAAATAAAATATTTTTGGTAAAACTTTATATTAACTTTATCTATATATATTTAGTTTTCACAAAGGTTCAATATACTTAATTAAATTCAATTCAATTAATTTACGGAAAAAATCCAATAAATTGAGAAAATCACCAAAAAGCATATGAGCGAAATTATAAGCCAAATTTTGGGATGTTACAAACCTCCCCTTAAGAATCTAGACCAGAGATTCAAGGTGACTAGGAAATAGGTTTGGAAATTCGACTTGAGATCCTCTTCACGCTCCCGGTTGCTTCATTCTCGAATGGTTGCTCCATGAACTCTGCAAAGCGAACCGACTTGGTCACGGTCTTGCGGTCCATAACATCCGAGATTACGATTGGTTGCTCCTTGTAGGTCGAGATCTTTCGCAATTCAATCTCTCCCAAAGGCGTCGCTCACCGCACCGAAGACACTTCTTGAGTGTGACACATGGAACACATCATGCACGCTTTGCTAGTGATGCGGCAATTCTAAGCGATAAGCAACCTCCTCGGCGGCTCAAAATTTTGAGCGGTCCAACATATCTTGGGGCAAGCTTCCTTTAACGTGGAACCTTTTAACTCCTTTCGGAGGGTAACCTAAGATATCTGAAATCATCGAGTTGAAGCTCAAATCACGGCGTCGATTATCGCATAACTTTTTGTCTTGATTGCGCGATTTTCAACTTTGTCTCTTATCATGGCAACTTGCTCTTGACTTCCTTGAGAATATTAGGGCCAAATATCATACGTTCCTGTCTCATTCCAATTCAATGAAGTACGACGAGCACGACCATATAAAGCTTGAATGGCGACATCGCAAACTAGCACAGTAGCTGTTGTTATAAGCGAACTCGCATATGGCAAACACTTATCCCATGATGTAGTATAGGCTAATGCACAAGCCCTTAGCATATCCTCCGAATTTGATTTACCCTTTACATTTGACCATCGATCTGCGGATGATATCTTTGTCTTTGAAGTTCAAGCAGCGTTCCCATAGCTTCATGCAATTTATCCCAAAATCTCGAGGTGAACTGGTACCTCTATCGACACTATTTTCTTTGGTACACCATGCAAACACACGACTGGCTATGTATAGTTACGCTAACCGGTCTCTGAGTAAGTGGTCTTGGTGGAATGAAGTGAGCAACTTTGGTCAATCGATCCACGATAACCCATATAGAATCATACCCATTTTGAGTTCTTGGCAATCCGGTGGACGAAATCCATACGATTTCTTCCCACTTCCATTCAGGGACTTTTAGCGGTTGTAGCAAACCTGCTGGTCTCGATGTATTGCCTTAACTCTCGGCATACATCGCACAAGGCAACGTGCTCGCGACTTCAGCGCTTCATATTCGACCACCAAAACCTCTCCTTTAAGTCTGGTACATCTTAGCGCTTCTGGATGAATTGAATACTTGGAATCATGAGCCTCTTCCAAAATCAAGCTGCTTAAGTTCTAGTCTGTTTGGCACACAAATCGACCCTTGAACCACATGGTACCTTGGTCGTCCACGGTAAAGTCCTTTGCTAATCCTTCATCCTTTTTAGCCTTGATTCGGTTGACTTTCTCATCATCTTTTGTCCTTCCCGAATTTGATCTTGAGCATTGGCTTCACTTCCAAAGCAGCTAGGAATCCTTCTAAAACTACTTCCAATTTTAAATTTTGCAATTCTCTGCATATTACATTGTCCTTCTGCACCATCATATTCGCCACGTAGCTCTTGCGACTTAAGGCATCGGCTACCACATTTGCTTTTCCGGATGGTAATGAATTCCCATGTTATAATCCTTGATTAATTCCAACCATCTCCTTTGCCTCATATTGAGATCGATTGAGTGAAAATATATTTCAAACTCTTATGGTCCGTATATATCTCACATCTATTTCCAATGAGATAATGGCGCCACAATTTCAAGGCATGCACCACGGCGACCAATTCCAAGTCATGCGTAGGATAATTTCCTTCATGCGGTCTTAAGCGCCTTGGCGCATATCGACCACTTTACCCTCTTGCATCAATACGCATCAAGACCTGTCTTGGCGCATCACAATATATATCAAGTATTACGAACATTAGGCAAAACCAACACTTTGGGCTGTTGTTAAACGCTTCTTTAATTCCTCAAAACTCTTATCACAATCAAGCGTCCATGAAAATTTCTTTTCCTTTTTCAATAAGCGAGTAAGAGGTCTAGCAATCGTCGAAAATCCTTCTATGAACGGCGATAATATCCTGCCATTCCCGAAAACTTGGACTTGAGTGATGATTTTGGTTGCTCCCAATGCAACATTGCCTCCACTTTGCTTGGGTCGACAACAACTCCTTCTGCAGATCATGACATGACCAGAAATTCCACCTTTTCCTTCCAAAAGTCGCATTCTTGAATTTAGCATACACCTGTTGCTCACGCAGACTTTTCCAACACTAGCCTCGGATGATTTGCGTGCTCTGCTTGGTCTTGAATATACCAAAATATCATCTATGAACACAACAACAAACTTGTCCAAGTATTCCATGAAAATCTTATTCATCAAGTTCATGAAATAGGTGGCGCATTGGTCAATCAAAAGACATGACCGTGAACTCATAATGTCCGTATCTTGAAGAAAATGCGGTTTTGGAACATCTTCCGTCCGAATCTTTAGTTGATGATATCCGAACGAAGGTCTATCTTGGAAAACTCCAGCTCCTCTCAAGCTGGTCGAGCGGATCATCAATCCTTGGCAACGGATACTTATTCTTAATCGTCACTTCATTAAGTGCACGGTAATCAATACACATTCTAAGGCTTCCATCCTTTTTCCTGACAAACAAAACTGGCGCTCCCCATGGCGACGAACTTGGTCTTATAAAACCTTTCTCTAATAACTCGTCGATCTGTTTCTTCATCTCTACTAACTCATCGGTAGGCATCCGGTAAGGTCTTTTTGCTATTGGTGCTGTACCAGGTACTAACTCAATGACAAACTCGATGTCACGGTCTGGCGGCATTCCTGGCAGATCCTCTGGAAATACATCTGGATATTCTTTGACCACTGGCACGTCCTCAATGCTGACGGCTTTCATGCTATTAACCATTAATTGACCCTTGCGAACTGATGTCGCTCGGAATTCCACCTTTTCTCCTGTAGGGCTCTCAATGGATACAACCCTTCGACCACAATCCAATACCGTCTTATGCTTGGTTAACCAATCCATACCAAGGATAACATCTAAAACTTGGGCATCTAGAATAATTAAGTTCGCTAGGAACTCTACCCCGTTAATTATCAGCTTTACCCCAAACATCCAATATTAGATCTTAACTCAGATCCTGGGGCTTGAACTAGCATCACACACTTGAGATTTTTCATGCTTAAACCATTTTTAGATGCAAAAGCTCGAGAGACAAATGAATGTGAAGCTCCTGAATCAAATAATCTTTATTGCAGTCTTGAGTTTACAAAAACTTACCCGATCTGACGTCGATGCTTCACAGGCTCCATCGGCGGTGAAGTGGTTGACTCGCCTCGAATAGTAGCTTGAGGCGTCACTCCTGCTGTCCGGCTCCTCGATTCGCTCCGTCATCGGTGCCTTAGCAGTGTCGTTCCAAGGTTGAAACGCATTGGCGTGATTCCTCCTTTCGGGACATCTATTAGCATAATGCTGACTCATTGCAATCTATAGCACCTTACGGCGGTGATGCTGCACTCCCCTTGAGCATTGTTACCTTGGGCGGCGTCGATAACCTTGTCACGATGGTCGCGGTGCGGTGTTCTTGGCTTGTTAACGACTTGTGGTTGGAACCTAGCAAACCGCTTGCGGGGTCATCCTCATTCGTAGGTGGTTAGGCGTCCACAGGTTAGTCATCAAGCGTTTGCGATTTTCCCCAAGCTCCTTGCGCTTATCCTCGAGAATCAAAGCCTTGTTTACCAATTCTTGGAAATGCGGAAAAGTGTGGGTAATCGGCCCACTTGCAGCCAGAGTTTAGTCCTTTCATGAAGCGGGGTATGTCTAGCCTTGTCCGTCGCTACATCTTCGAGAGCATAGCGTGCTAAGCGTGTGAATTTGTTCAAGTAATCGACCGGTTGGCCTCCTTGCTTAAGCGCCCTGAATTCTTCCTTTTCAGTCCATCATTCCCTGCAGTGCGTGAATGCTGGCGAAAGGCCGTTGCGAACTCTTCCCACGTGATTTCCATGGGTGCCTCATGAGTAGCACATGGTTCTCCCACCATTCTGCAAATTGTTCCCTCTAGGCGATGGGATGCGTAAAGAACCCTCTCATGCCCTTCATTGTGTGATGTACAACTTCCTCTCAATGGTTCTCGACCAATTATCCGCTTCCAAGGGTTGGCGTTGCCGAGAATGTTGGCGGTCGGGTCCTCATGAAGTCGACAACTTGGAGTAAGGACGAGGCCCGCCATTGTTGTTACGCTTTCGGTGAGGTTGTTGATCGCGACCATATTGGTCATCTGCTGCATCATAGTGCGCATCAAGCGAGTTTGCGCAATGAGAAAAGCTCCCAAGTTCGCATATCCACCGGCGGTGCTTGCTGCGGTGGTACTCCTTCATTGGGATTGTTGCTGGCGTAGACCACTTCCCGAAGCCCCATTGTTGCTGCGAGTGTTCACCATCTGCTTGATTGCTTCTTGGGTTAGGAAAGATAGATGTAGCATAGATAAGATGCAAGAATTTCTAAGGCGGGGGAAACAGGTTAAACCCAACTTAAATAATCTTTATTATTATTACTTGGTATGGTTGCTTACAATGCCTAAGGGCTTTGCAACACATCTTGCACACTCGACAAACAATTAAGAACCAACTAAACATGCAACTTTAACGTCTACTAAAAGGGTAAAGGCTAACTTAAAAACGCGACTCAACACTCGAGTCTCAACACAACTCTAAGACTGACTCTCACTCATCCAGCCACCCTGGCTGAGACTGATCCGGGGCATACACTGGTGGGTGGGCTGGCATGGGTGCGAACCTATCCTGGTGACCCTCTGCTGGCTCCTCAGGCTCCCACTCACGCTCTTACGGGTCTTCTTCTTCTTCTTCTTCGGCGACCTCATCCGGCTCCTGGACGACTTGGTCCGCTATTTCCTCGGCTACCTGCAAGGCCTCCTCCAGCTCGCCGATGACTCTGGCTGCTGCGTCGCGGGTCTTTTGAAGCTCCCGCTCTGCCACTCTCAACGCCTCACACGCTGTCTCCAGTTCTTGCGCAGTGTCCCTCAAGTGATCCTCTGGCGGTGGCGAACTCGGCAAGGTGTCTGCGATGCACTCTCCTTCCACGATCCGTCGACGCTTGCGCTCGCCTTTGTCGGGTGAAGTCGAAATACGGTGTTCTGCGGCTCGTAGGCGTAGTCGTGGCGGATCCGTCGTAGAGCAAGTCTAGCGACCTCTGAACTCCACCTCGTAAGTGAACCTGCAGGCGGTGATGTGGATCGGTCAGGTGGTCTCGTCGCACTCTCGGCGAAGATGATCGACTTGCGAAGAACCCCGATGCACACCGTTGGCGTTCGATTGCTTCCTCGGTAGAGCGGACGATCAAAGCCTCCAATCACTTGAAGAACTCTCCACGGCTCCATGGCATAGCCACCTGTCTTGACTCGAAGGATGAAAGATCGGCATCTATTCAAAACAAAATTTTGAATAAGATCTCCACTCGAAAGCAACAACGAAAAGAAGGTAATTTAGCAAGGATGAGAGTAGGAGGATGAGATAAGCCAAGAGTTTCATATTAGTCAATTTCTTGTTTTCTTTAGAAAATAATTTTGGACACTCTAAGAGATACCAACTACCTAGGGCCAAGACCTATAGTCGGTATGGCTCGATACCACCTCTGTCGGGACCCGAATTTGCAAATCCGGACCCTCTGTGTATACCGCACTAGTCCAGATCACGCTAGTGCACACAGCTCAACATAGATGCTATCATAGTCACACACAATGAAATATAGCATAAACTTCATTAATTAATAATAATCTGTTGTCTTACATGAATAATGCCTCACGGGGCTTAAAAAGAGTATCAATGAGAAGCGGCGGAAATAGAATAAGCGAGCTTGCGCTCGATTCGCCACGAGCAGCCGAGCGAGGCTCGGACCCTAAGCATTCGCATCCAAATAATCCTCATCCATGGTAGCGTAGATTCTTCCTCTTACGAAGTTGTTGTTGATGGGGTGAGTACATAAAGCACTCAACAAGTTGTGCAAAATAATGCAAGTCTAATATTCTATATGTTTGGCTTAATCCAAAGGAATGGCTAGTAAGGGTATTTTTGCAATAAAGCGACATTTAACAAGAATACAATAAATAGATTGGAAAGCGATAAAACAAATACATAATTAATAAATTCAGATTTCAAATACACCAAGTTTCCAATCCTAAATTAATTTTCCACTTTCCATGGCACCTTGCCATCCCAACAAGTTTTTGTTTAACAAAAGTCTAACCCTTAAGCGTAATTCCGAGCATTGCCCAATACCGTGAGCACGGCTATTCGAATAGATTGTACACTCTGCAGAGGTTATGCACTTTACCCACACGATACAACCAAACACCACCAAGGCGAGTGATCATAACAAAGCCTTTACAATGCTACACCTAGACCCGATCTTGCTCGCTAAGGTTTCAACATTTGAAGGGTTAAACCACCACAACAGGCCCCCTCTTGCGCCATGTGAGTTAAGCCGTAACCGGGACTCACTATTCACCACGACAAGATGCAAAATCTAGGTTTCACAAATTATTCACTAAGTTTGTCCCATTCCGGACATGTGGTTGCAAGAGAGACTCGGGTCAAAGGCTTGCAAGGTTAAGTCCTTAAGGTGATTAAGGCAAGACTTCCACATACCCCCCAAACTGCCCACCTTGGCACACCGCCTTGCCACTTGCCTCAATCTAAAATCATTACCACCCGATTGATTACCAAGCACCACATGCCATCAACATTTCAATCCCGATGTGTGACCTCCTCGCCACGACAACTTGATATCATTATGTGATAACACATGACACACCAATTCATAAACATTGTTCCATATTCCATTAGTCAAGATTAAGTATCGACATTCGGACACATGTGATGACGTGGCATGGCTAAGCAATCTATGACGATCTAACTAGCCCATGTTGATTATCAACTATAATTCCACATCCTAGGGTGACAAATAGATCATGGCATATAATTGACAAGGTATGGTTTAATTCAAATAGGCATATTATCTAATTCCCAGATTAATTGAAATCATTTATACACATAAAATATCATGCATAAAGTTTAAAAGACAAAATAGTAATTTGGTGAAAATTAGGTGCAACATGATCAAAGCACAACTTGCCTTGGAGTAGGTGCTGGTCTTGATCTGAGCTTGGGTCTTGGGCGACGAATCTTCTTAGGATCACCGAGCGGTTCAACGTCTCACGCGAAACGATGCCAAAATAGCAAATAAACACCAAACCAGAGAGCAACCAAACTCCAAAAATAAAATAAAATTCACCAATAAATAGATCTTGATTTTACAAATTTTTAGAAATTTGAAACACTCAAATCCGAGTTAAAATGCAAAAGATATATCCTTTTGAAGTTTGAATAAATACTGAAAATACAGAAAATAGAATTTCTGATTTTTCGAATTATTTTCTATTGGAAAAGATTTTATTGCGCAACGCGACGTCAGCCGACTCGGACCAATCGGTGCCGACCGTCGCTGGTCCATGGACTCGGTCCACGGAACCGCCTCGTCCACCGTGGGCGCGGCCGGGCGCCTCGCACCACGCGCCCGACACGCGCGCGCGATCGATTGGCTGCGACGCCGCCCGTGCCGATGCTCGACACGCGGCGCGCGCATCTGCGCGACGATCGGCGGCTAACGCTCTCGCACACGCGGCGCGATCTCACCCGAACAACCACGATCCAGCGGTCACGCTTACCCGAGCCGCTTTGCGGCGAAGCGGCGTGGCTCGATCTGGATGGTCCGCCGAGATCCGGCGGTCCCGGCGGCTTCAGCTGGCGATGTCGCGGCGGCGCTGAGTTCGGGAGACGAGGACGACGGCGACCAGACGGCGTTACGGCTCTGCCGGCGACGAAGAGGTAGGCTGCTCGGTGCGGCTCGGCGTGGCGAACCCGCTGGAACCCACACGTCGAGCGGCGGCGACGGCGGCGGCGCGAAAACGAAGCGCGGCGCTAGAAAACTACGGCGAGCTCTCGGGGCTAAGCGGCGGTGACTCAGCGGCGAAGGCTAGCATCGGCGGATGCGCTGCGGGATGAGGAACCTCGGTGTGCGGGCTGCGGCTTTTATAGCCTCGGCATGCGCGCTAAAACGGCAACCCTAAATCACGCGGCGGCGGCGGCAGCGGCGGCGGTTCGAAAAACCGAATCGAGACGAAGGCGATACCGTCCGATTTACAACGGCGGCGAGATTAGATCCGGTGATACGATCCGATCCGCTCTTTCCAAAATCAGCGGCGAGATCTAAACTTACCAAAACAACGCGAAACGATCCCGACCGCTCGATCTCAATCCAACGGCGAAGGCGCTAGGGTTTCGCGAAGGAGACGGTAGTCCGATCTTCATCCAACGACCACGCGCGGCGGCGGCGATCGGCCGATCGGGCCGCGTCGATGGGCGCTACGCACGATCTCTGGGCTTGGCCCAAGATCGCTTCACTCGATTTTCAAAAGCTTTTTGATTTAAAATAATTCCCGAAATTAGATTAATCTACTTTAAGCAATTAAAATATCAGGAAAAATCCCAGAAAATTCTCATAAATACTTTGAGACATTCTGAGCACAAATAAAATATTTTTGGTAAAACTTTATATTAACTTTATCTATATATATTTAGTTTTCACAAAAGGTTCAATATACTTAATTAAATTCAATTCAATTAATTTCTGGAAAAAAAATCCAATAAATTCAGAAAATCACCAAAAAGCATATGAGCGAAATTATAAGCCAAATTTTTGGGATGTTACATGTGATCATGCACATCTCAATTGATTCTTATGTGAGAAGCGATAGTGATATGTATGATCATCACTGTTGGTTCTCGCGTAATAAGAAGCGATAGTGATGTGCTCGTACACATCACAATCGGTTCTTACTTAAGAAGTGATAGTGATGTGCATACTTATCACTATCGGTTCTCACAAAAGAACCGATTGTGATTTCACAATCGGTTCTTATGTGAGAACCGATAGTGATGATCATGCACATCACTATCGGTTCTCACAAATGAACCGATAGAACTGATAGTGATGAGCGTATACATCACTATCGCTTCTCACATAAAAACCGGTTGTTATGTGCCTAGTGCTACATTACAATCACTTCTAACCTGAGAACCGATAGTGATTATTATTACCACCCTTCCTAAGTCATGTATCACAATCGTTTTTCCTAAAAACTTAAGAACCGACCGAGATGAAGTGATAGTGATGTATCATTCTGTAGTAGTGATATTATCCAATTAATGTATACAGTGACGGAACTAGAAAATTTTCGTTGGGATGCACACTTCGCACATACAATATTATAGTTTTATACAATGATTTTGTAACATCATAAATCCAACACATATATTTAAAATTTATTAAAAGTACAACATAAATAGTGCTAAGGTCTTAAAATCACAAACCACTAAAATTGAAACCAATTCAAGCAATAAATTTGATCCGTTAAAGAGACGATCCTGTAACACTAATACCGCCCGTGAATGTATACATGTAAACAAATACTACTGTAGAATCTTGAAAGATGGAAAATAAATGCATCCTCCTCTTAGCATTGATGGATCTTCAGATAGATCTGGTAGTAAACCAATCAATGCTGCATATCCAACTAGTTGATTCGTAAATCCTAAAGGAAGATTTTCATTTGTGTGAGCACATTAACACTTGTGGCCGGCCTCTTGAGTTTCTTATAAAAGGAGGCCTCCCACACCCAACACAAACCATCACAAGGGCAGCAAGGTTTTGTTCTTGTGAGCTTCAGGAGCGACAAGAACAAGACCATCATCAATGGCACGGGCAAGCACTGGCGTCGTCCTCCTCGCGTTGCTGCTTGCCCTGTGTTGCGCGGCCACCGTCGTCCACGGCGAGAAGGAGTGGATAGTCGGCGACAGCAAGGGATGGAGCTTCGGCATCGCCGGCTGGGGGGAGGACAAGCCCATCGAGGCCGGTGATGTGCTCGGTGAGTGGATCGAGTGTGACAATTAACGCTAAACGACGTTCGATGGATTGATGCGTGATCTGATTAATTCTTGAATGCAGTGTTCAAGTACGACGCGAAGTCGCACAACGTGGTGGAGGTGGACGAGGGTGCGTACAACTCCTGCCAGCCCGGCGGCGGTGCCACGACCTACACCTCCGGCGACGATCACATCAAGCTCGGCGGCTCCAAGGCCTTCTTCATCTGCAGCTTCCCGGACCACTGCAAGCAGGGCATGAAGATCGCCGTCACCACCAAATAGATAGATAGATAGATAGATGGTCTCGCTCATGATCCATCCACCTATTCCAACGGCTATGCATGTCTTTGTACTAAGTTTGTATGTGCGAGCCATTACACATGCTTGTAAGTCCTGATGAAGTGATGATTGAAGAAATGAAATCAATGTTAAGTTCTAGCTAGTTTATTTCTTCCTCAATTCACTTTACTATACCAACATCTATTTGGACTAGCGAGTTTGAGCTAGTGCATTCAAAAGAAAGGAGCTAATCATCGGTAGTCCAACAGATTAAGAGTCGGAGAGGGTGGGAGGGTGTTGAGATTGGTGATGCCAGCATCCCCACGACCCCACGTATCAAAGTGAGCGCTCCGTGAGAAGCTTCTCTCCAGCCTCCAAGTTCTTTTTTTTTTTTTCTGAGCACCCTGTTAGCATCAGAATTTGACAGGAAATGACTAATTTATCATACTTAGGATAAAATGGATATTTTTGGCCGATATCGATTAGAAAAGAAAAGGTTGAGTTAAAGATAGAGTTACGACCGATATTGATTCAAAAATGAAATTGTATCTGTACAAATGCCGATACGGGTTATGGTTGGCAATGTATTGGAGAAAGATACGATTGGCCGATGCCCTATAAGAAGGGATCAAGGGCGAGCAAAAGACAAAACCCAATCAATCAAACAACTCGCATCTACTTTTTATTAACTTTTCTGTCCGATGGTGTTAGTGGCGTGCAGCTCTTTACAGATCATGGTCCGGGAACTCTTCAACGGTCATAGATGGAGGTTTAGCACAAGATTGTGTGCGGATTGAGAGTTTTCGATTAGTCTTTTGATGTCTTGTTCAAACTATTTTCTTCATTTGATTGACGCTTGCTAAGTCTTTCTTTATGTGTCTCTTGATGACAAAATTTTGGTTGTAACTTTGTAATAAATGATTGGCTGTGTGCATCTCATGGTGCAGAGACCGGAAGGTTAATATATTCTTCCATTATCTAAAAAATTAACTTTTCTGTCAATTAGGAGTAGCTTTGTAATCTAGAATCTTCCATGTAATCTGACTTTGATCAATAAAGTTGCGCATTGTCATTTTTGCTCTTCCTCGATTACACCAGGTTTGGTTTTATCTGATCTTGTTGCATATCGCCTTTTTCAGAAAAATCTACCTTTTACCATCTAACCAGCCCTAATCGGTTGTTTAGACTTATCGTTATCTTTGATTTAATCGACTTCTGATAGCTGTTTAAATATTTGCCTATTATCACATTAGATCGGGTTTAAGCATATATTTTTTATTTATTTTGCTGATTGCAGGATCAAATCGGCTAGCACGCCATAAATCAATCTAAACCCAACGTTCTCATATATTTAAACCGCTCAATCCTTCGTTATATTTTTCACCGCCAACGCACCCATCCTTCCAATACATGGAGTTGCGGTTGACTCTAAATCTTTGTCTTTCCTCTTAGCACACACTGCAGAATATTACGGGAGTCACTGACATTCTGGCCCCACCTGATACTGAGGGGAAGTCAAGGGTGGCACACAAACCACCGCCTACAGCAACTCAAATGTTTATTGGAGCAAAGATTTTTTTCAGTTTTGCTCCTATTAAACTCTTTCACTACCCGGTTTTTCTAGCCTATTTCAAATATTCATCTAGCTAACAACCTTTTAGATTGGCAGGAAGACAAATACATATAAAGGGAAATAACTAATGGTAACCTTTGTCTTAGTGCTAACTTGGAGTTTTGAAAATTTAAGGTTCAACTACATTTGAATTTACTCCTCCAAAAGGGAAAAAAAAAGAGATTTGCACTGATCATATCTAGAGGGATTAGAGGGTCATACAAGTGGATAATTTTTTTTTTGTGTGTATGGCTTATATTGGTGACATGCAATGAAAATTGCTGCCGAAGCTGAGTAGGAAAACTAAAAAAAAGGAAGGCATGCAAGCACAAGCTTAATAGGAAACTAACAAAAAAAAAGAAGGCATGCATGTGCACATAGTCAGATGCATGCGTGCACAAAATATGGAATCCAAAGCAAAAAAAAATAGATGAACTTAATACTCATGGATATTACAACTCAGGATGAGTCCGAAAGTAAGGCTTTATATACATATTAATTATTAATTCTGGAGGGAGAAACACTAATAAATTACCGCTATGATTAATAGGAGAACAAAAATCTAGAAATTCTTACATTAATTGGGAAAAAACCTTAGCCATAAATTTGGTGTATCAATATAATCAACGGTTTGAATTCAGTGTCAAGATAGATACTCTTGATATGTGTCAACAAATATGAAGAAAGGGTTTTTGCTAGAGTACAAATCAAAACAATTTGGAAAAACAACTTGGCCATTCAAAATTCAAATGCTAAATTTAAGTATAAAATAAGGATATGTAAATATAAATTAGGAAATAAAAATAAAATTTAAAAATATATTTTGAACTGAAATAAAAATTGGAATCTAAAATAAATCTGTATTAAGTTAAGAATGTATAGAAATACAACTTTGGAATCTAAAATTATTATATTAAAACTGTAATTTAATTGAGATTAAAACTATAAACATTAATTTGGATCCTAAGATTATTTATCCAAACATAGCTTTATATTGGTATTAAAATTTGCAAACTCAAAGTTAAAGGTTGTAAACTTTGTATAAAAAATTTTGTTAAAATTTTAGATCTAAACACTTCTATTTGAAAGTTTATAAATCCAGAAACAGAAGTTCTAAAAATAATTTTTTTAGGTTTATGCAGAATTTTGAAATTGGGACTACTAATGGATCATATAAAAAATTTCAAAAAATTGATTAAGAAATTGTAAAATAAAACTATGCCACTCACATAAATATACATAATCAGAACTTACCAAAAATATATTTAGTTTTTGTAATTTCAAAAAGTGATACAGCTTTGATAAATGTTGTGTTGGCTGCGTATTTTGCAAAATTTAAGCAAAAAAGTTTTGATATGTTCAAACTAATAGAAGGTGGTTCTTAATGTTTCATCCTAATCGATTGTGTCTTTAAATAATCTAAGTGTGTTTCTACATATACAAAATATTCTTAAATCATGTAGCCCATGCAACCGCACGGGTTGATGACTAGTTACTTTCTAATTCAAAAACTACAGGAGAAGAAAACCCTTCTCAATCTCCTGTATGAATTAGCTGTCAATGGAATCAACTATTGATAGTAAGAAATCTTATCTGATATTTTATGTAATTTATAGACCTGCTAGCTGCTCTACTAATTGGATAAACACTCACGGCAGAAAAAGAATAGAAAGAGATCAGTCTGCGGGGCTGCATGCCCATTTCTTTCTATAAGCAAAAGATGCAAAGCCGCGTGCCCCTCCTCCCTCTTCGTAGGCATTCAGAACATGAGTACTTAAAGAGAGTCCACGACCACTACATGTTCATTTTGGTGCACCGTGCACACATATATACAATATTAAGACATAAATAAACATGCATAGAAGCACTGCTTATATATATTTAGTATAAAACCCTATGTTTTTGTACACTTGTGACTTGTGCCGGTATCAATTTTGTAGTCATAAACCGAAGCATCTGACATGCCCGGAGTGAAGGTAGAAGCTAAGGCTTTGCAATCACGGGCTGAAATTTGACCGTGCATGGGCCCTTACCAGGCCATAAATAGGCCATTACATGAGAAAGAGAAGCCCTGTTGGGCCCACACGTCAGTAGCGGTAATGAATGGGCATCATCAACGGGAGTCGTAATTGCATCTACAGTACGGTGCCCAGCCAAGTGCCCTGCAAGGCCACGTAGGCTCGGATGCCACCGTGGAGGCTAGCCGGGTGCCTCGCAGGTGTCAGTGCAGCTTCCAGAAGCTGTGGGTGCTACGTGGAAAAAAGCGCGGTCTCGATAGAGAGGAGATGCCTTGTCACATTGTGCTCCGTTCCTCGACAGGCTCCTGGGGCGCTCGTGTTTGGCGTGCCATGACCGACGCTTAAGTTGCCGAGGATAACAGCCACAACCCATCAATTACTGATCCTCCTTAAAATTACTGTATCCGTATCGATTACTTATTAGACATAACGATTCTTTATGATCCTTTTTAATACCGTATCGAGAAAGATCGATGAAATTCAGCATTTTAAATTAATAAAAATAATTTTGATCCTTCCCCGATACTCCACGATATTTTTAGCCTAAAAACTCTAAACCATCCAATCCAAACCATCTCTCACACACTCTCTCACTCATTCCATTTAGTTATCTCTCCTACCGCTGACTCCCCTAAACTCCATACACTCTGTAGCCACTGCCATCCACCCAGTCGACCGACAATTGCTACTAGCCGCCACCTCTCCTCTAGCCTCTACCGAGCTGCGGACCACTACTGCCGCCTCCCCTCCCTTCTCTCTCTGTAGTCTCGCCGTTGCCACCCCTCTAACTAGCCCAGTTGTCGCCGTCTTCTCCCTTTGCAATCTCACCATCGTCGCCTAGCTTCTCCCTCTACAAGCCACAATCGCATCTCCTCCCTTCTCCTTCTATCGTCAGCTAGTCACCCAGCCTGCTAATCACCGCCACCGTTGTCTTTTCCCTCTACAATCTCGCCACTGCCTTCTCCCTTTGCAAGCCATCGTCGCCTTCTCCCTCCACTACTGCCTTCTCCCTCTTACATTTTGTTTTTGTTTTTTAAACACATATATACTCATTGTATCTCCAGATTCTTGTTTTTTGAAAATTTCGCATCATCGTACTAGTATCGCGTATCGGTGATACATAGGCCACAATGACACCCAAAAAGACACAGACTAGGATAGCTGCCGCAGCCAAATATGAACAGGAGTGACCAGATCCGACCGATAGAACAATGCAGGTGCGATAGACAACAAGAACCACGTGGATGACAACCGCGGCAGATGAGCTTCATGGGGCGGCGAGCAACAGTAGCAGCGGACGGGAAAGAGGAAGGAATGTTTGCGGGCTAATAGAGGGAGAGAGAGGAGGAGGAGGAGGGTGGAGTTACTTTAGTGTTGGATTGACATGTAGGCCAAGGGGGTAGGTTTGTGATTTATTGTTTCATTCTAAGATTCCTTATGTAAATTTTCAGCAGAAGTACGAATTGAAATAGTATATCAGTTGAAACCAAAATATTAGGGCTAAAATGCAAATATTATTGTAGGATCCGTTGAAACCGCCATACATTATGGGAGAAATTTCTATGTAGTAGCTTGAGCTGATGTAAAACCGTTTTTTCACATAAGCCTACTAATCAGCGCTGCTATATACCCTCTCTAGTCATAAATAGTTGTCGTTTTGGACATAGGTACAATCAAACTTTCGAAACTTTGACTTATAATATCTTTTAAAATGTTTAAGTTGGATGAATGAAATTATATATGTGGATTTGTCTCGAAAAGTATTTTCATAACATTATAATTGTACTGTGTTTTTATAAATATATTATAATAAAAGTTAGTGATCAAAACAGTATTTTGAAGACTATGTCAATATATAGAGACAACAACTATTTATGACCGCTGTACATGCCCTCGCTAGCGAAGGCTAGCTTACGTGGCAAGTGGCGGCAAACACTTTGTTACTTTCATTTGTTTCTAACTATTACATCAACTTTGGTAAAAGCTGTTGCCGATATGGTTTGGATATCGTTGCAATTGTCGGTAGAATCAAGGGACCTATCTAATCTTTACTACTCGGTACTCGTACCTAGTTAAAGGTAATAAAGATCCTTAGGGTCGCATGGATGCACGACACATGCATGCACGTTAGGCTAGCAGTTAGGCTCTCTTTTTGCCAACACAATCCTCGACCTTTGCATTTGATTATTCCTATTCGTCGAGATAATTGACGTCACTGCATACGCAACACAACTCCACGGGTTCATTTCCAGACCCACAAAATGTGCAGATGGAGTAACAAAACGCTCGGATCCAAACTACAGGTACTAGAGAGCTTCAATCAAATCTTCCAAGCATTAAACAATATTAATATATAAATGCACTCTACTGCAATAGAAAGTATAAGCCAAAGTATAAAACCGCTAGGCTAATCTCTTCGGTCACATTAAAATGAGATTAGTGTAATGCTTTCTGTTGAGGAACCTCGCTATCGAATAGTCCGGGGTTTCCGAACAGATCTGAATTAGAGAACAGAGAGAGAAAGAGAGACACAAGTTTAGGGAGAACGGCGACTGAATTCTTTATTGCTATTCTGAATTTCTTATACATAGGGGGGACCCCCTCCTCCTTATATAGTAGTCGTCTAGGGTTTCGGCTGAGGGACCATCGTGGGCTTTTCATTGGGCCACGTGGTTTCCTAACACTCCCCCTTGGGCTCTTCGCCGCGAGATGCATATGCCTCATTAAAACTCCAGAAAAACCCAGTGGGAAAAATACTTGGAGAAAGAGTACATAGCATACGCTTACTTTGTTGCACGAATTGCCTCGTCAAAACCTTATGCAAGAAAACTTCATGAAAAACTTGCTAAGGGAAAAGAGTACAATTCACCCAAACTTCAATTGCTAATCTTCGAGATTCATGTTGGGTATTCATAATTCATGTTCGAGATTCATGTTGGGTATTCATAATTCATATTCGAGATTCATGTGGGAGTATGTGAAATATCTCCCCCCTAAAATCTGCACTTCTCTAAGTCTCATCATTCCAATTCTTTTATCGCACCTTTCAACGGTAGATGCTGGGAGTGATTTAGTGAACAAATCTGCAAGATTTTCACATGACTTAGTATGCAATATCTTGATTTCATTCATCTTATGCAATTCGTGAGCATAGAAGAACTTGGGGTTGATATGCTTCGTGAGATTGCTCTTTACATAACCCATCTGTGCTTGGGCAACACAAGCTGTATTATCTTCATAAATGATTGTGGGAGTTTGCTCAATGTTCAAGCCACATGACTTCTGGATGTGGTGAACCATTCTTCTGAGCCATGCACATTCACGAGATGCTTCGTACAAAGTGATGATTTCCGAGTGGTTTGTCGAAGTCAAGACAAGGGTTTACTTAGACGACTTTCAAGAAACTGCTGTTCCTCCACATAGGAAAATATAGCCAGTTTGGGACTTGCCAGTATGCGGGTCTGATAAGTACCCAGCATCGGCGTAGCCGACCAAATTCAATTCATTGTTTCTTCTGAAAAACAAACCGAGATCTTTGCTTCCTTGGAGGTAACGAAAGATGTCCTTGATCCCTTTCAATGCCTTTTGGTGGGTTCGCCTTTGCATCGAGCTAGCAAATTCACAGCGAACGCAATGTCCGGCCTAGTGCTATTCGCAAGGTACATGAGTGCTCCAACTGCACTCAGATATGGAAATTCTGCTCCCAGGACTTCCTCCCCCTCTTCTCTAGGTCTGTATGGGTCTAGGTCTGCTTGGAGTGACCTTTCGACCATTGGAGTCTTTGCAGGATATGCCTTTTCAAAATCAAACATTTCCAACACTTTCTGCGTGTAGGTTGATTGATGTACCAAGATTCCTCCTTGACATGCTCAAGCTGCAAGCCTAAACAAGACTTGGTTTTACCCAAATCCTTCATTTCAAACTCAGACTTCAAGTATGAGCATGCTTCTTCAATTTTTTCATCCGTCCCAATGATGTTCAAGTCATCTACATAGACGGAGATTATACAGAATCCATTCGGGGATCGCTGTATAAACACATATGGACAATCTTCGCTGTTTGTGTAGCCTTTCTTGCAGAGAAAATCACTCAAGCGATTGTACCACATTCTTCCTAACTGCTTTAGCCCATACAGTGATTTCTCCAATTTCACACTGTACAGGTTTCTATTTGCTCCGTCTTGGTTCGGGATAGGAATTCCTTCCGGTACTTTCATGTATATCTCCGAATCCAAGTTTCCATACAAATATACTGTGACAACATCCATTAGCTTCATTCTCAACTTCAAGTTAACTGCCATTGAGATCAAATATCTAAAGGTAATTCCTCCCATGACCGGAGAATAGGTTTCTTCGTAATCAACGCCAGGACGTTGAGTGAAACCTTGAGCTACTAGCCTTGCTTTGTACCTTACAACTTCATTGTTTTCATTCCTCTTCCGAACAAAGACCCATTTGTGACCTACAGGGTTTATATGGGGGGGTGTGCGGCATACGGGCCCAAACACCTCTCTCTTGTTCAGAGAGACTAACTCTGCAGTGATTGCCTTCTTTCATTCTTCCCAATCTAGCCTTTTCTTGCACTCTGCGAGAGATGCAGGCTCGGGATCATGATCAATGATCGATGCAATCTTCTTTGCAAAGTATGCATCGATATTGGCTGTTGCTCTATTCAGGGATTCTCCTGTTATTACAATGTTTATGGCCATTTCATCATGGGGTGCTTCATGCACTTCTACTTGCTCTTCGCTGCTTTTCCCTATCGCAGGAGCAAGTTCCTTTAGCTTTTCATCGTCTATGTGTGCGCACACATTATTTCCGACGGCTTCCTGCAGTGGAAGATTCAAGTCTGGAATTGCCTTTTATATCGGCTTCTTTCTAGTGCCAGGTCTCAACTGGCTCCCCTTCTTTCCTTGGGGTATTTTCGTGATTGGTTGTGGTAAGTCCTCTCGCCCAGTTTTCTCCATACGTTTTCGGGTACTTTGGGTTTGAGGAGCCAGATTTCCTGTTCTTTTTCTTTGAGGCTTCTGAACAGGATGAGGGATACCTTCTATTTTATTTGGTATTTCCACCCTCTTTGGTGCATTTCTTGCGGGTACATGCGACTTAACCACACCCTTCAGATCACAAAAATGATCAGGCAGTTCATTTTCTAAATTGTGCAAATCAATTATCTTCTGGACTTCTTGATTTGCTTCATTAGTGCGGGGGTCATGTGCGGGGATCCCAGTGGAATACCATATGATTTTCTGGCATTTTTCATCCAAAGGTTGATTTCCTCCCCCAAATGACAGGAAACGATCCTCGTCAAATATGCAATCAGCGGATCGGGCCGTATGCAAGTCTCCAGTTATGGGTTCCAAATACCTGATTATGGATGCACTCTCATAACCAACGTATATCCTAGACTTGCGGAGAGGGCCCATTGCAGTCCGCTGAGGGGGTGGTATAGGTACATATACCATACAACCAAATTTTCTGAGATGGGAGATCTTCGGGATGATCCTGTGCACAAGCTGCATAGGAGAATGGATGTTGTAGGCCGAAGGTCTGAAATTGATGAGAGCTGCTGCTGCAGGACTACGTGTCCCCAACAAGTGTTGGGCAAGTTACAACTCTGCAAAAGTGGTCTGGCAATGAATTTAATCCTCTTTATTAGTGCTTCAGCTAGTCCATTCTGCGTATGGACATGCGGTGCAGTGCTCAATCGCTATCCTCGTTGCCGTGCAATAATCATCAAATGCCTTTGAAGTAAATTCTCCGGCATTGTCCATTCTAATGGAATTCACGCGATGATCAGGGAAAGCGTTCTTAATTCTTATGATCTGCGAGATCAGCTTTGCAAAAGCATAGTTTCTTGTTGACAATAAGCATACATGCGACCATTTCGAGGAAGCATCAATGAGCACCATAAAGTACCGAAACGGCCCTGACAAGGGCTGAATCGAGCATAAATATCCCCACGAATGCGTTCCAGGAATGCAGGAATTTCACTTTGCACTTTCATGACAGAGGGTCTAGTTATTAATTTTTCGGTGGCACATGCAGCGCACACGAAATCTTCATGATTCGGGAAATTTTTAACATTAATGCCATGACCTTATGAGTTGTTCACTATATTTCTCATCATTCTAAGACCAGGATGACCTAATCTACCATGCCATAAAGAAAATAACTCAGAGCTTCTAAAAACAGTCTTCAAGGAAGTATACACTTGGTGCATGAATATTCGTGTAGTACAACCTGATTCATATGAGGGACATTTTTCTAATACCATTTTTCCACATACCGCATGCTTCACGATGCACAAGTATTCTTTGCCATTTTCTTCATTGGTTTCTACATGAAAACCATTGGCGCGGATGTCTTTTAAAACTTAAGAGAGTGCGTGTTGATTCAGGGTACAAAAGGGCTTCTTCAATTACCAAAGTTGTACCCATAGGCAATATAATAGTGGCTCTTCCTGAGCCTATTACATATGAATCGCTTCCTGCGATCGTAGTAATCTTTCCAGCGTTCTTCGTGATCGACTGGAAGTATTTAGACTATCTTAAGATGGTATTTGTTGTGCCACTATCAACAATGCATATCTCTTCTATTTGGGCGCTACACGATTTCTAAAAAATAATTCCAATTAAACAGAGGCAAAGTAATTCAAATATTGCTTGTAAATGAAAGAATACTGGAATAAAGAATAAATTGCATATTTATTCATGAGAGAAGTATGCTCTTCTAGAGCTTACAATTCATTATTCAAAAGAAAATGCTAACAACCATAATCTAAAAGGAAAATGCGATTCATGCATTTAAACGGCAGTGCAAGGCTTGATCGTTTTGCTCGACAGTAGGTTTCGTGTCCTGCGAGGACCCTAGACAGCACGGAGCTTCTTGCCCTCCAAGAACGATCTTTACGTCCGATGCCCAAGTGAGGTAGTTCTGACCGTGCGGGGCCAGTTCTTCAAACTCACGATTCACGATTCATGATGCATGATTTCAAAATTCCGACATTAGATTACTGCGTGTAATCTCATGGAAAATGGTTGTAAAAAGCATAAAATGCAGAAAATAAATTGCCATGCATTGCAATATACAAAATAAAGCAATGATTTCAAAATTAATAAAACATAGAAATAAAGCTAGAAAAATTAAAAAACAGAGCCAGGTAATTTTCTGGAATTTTCTAGCAGTTTTTCAAAATTTTCTGCTATTTTTCTTTTCCTTTCTTCCTTTTCTTGTCGCTGCTTCTTCTTCCCTTGCGCACGTCGGGCGTGGTCGTGAGGCACGGCCGTCTTGCGGCGGTGGTGGCGTCGTCGCGCGCGTCGCGACGGCGGCGCTCGCGGCGATGCAATGTCGACGGCGGCGGGTGGGGCGGCGACGCATGGTGGCTGCGAGCCGTGCGCGGCGCGGCGGCGGCGGCGGCGGCGACGGGCGCCGGACGGCACGCGACGGGAAACCGAGGCGCGCGCGGCGGTGGCTTCCGGCGACAGAACCGAGGCGACGGCGACGCCCGGCGGCGCGCGTGGCGCGGCTACGTCGCGAGCCAGTCGGCGGCGGCGGGGCCGTGTGCCATGCGGGTGACGCGATCGAGGCAAGCGTGTCGGAGGCCGAGCCGGCGATGGCGCTGCGAGGCGAGACCAGGCCGGTGGCGCCGACCGGCCGGGCGACGCAAACTACGAGCCGTCTGGCGGCCGAGGTGGGCGGCGCGTCGGCGGGGCGAGCCGGCGCCGTGCGATGGCGGGTGGCGAGGCCGTCGCCGTCGACGGCGACGACGATCGCTGCGGGTTGCGTCTTATTGCGGATCGCGGCACGTGCATGGAAGCGTCGGCCGTGCCGACGGCGTTTGAATCGCGGCGGTGCTACAAGCGCGGCCGACGGGAGTGCCAAGTTCGAGCACGGGTCCCCAGCGGCGGCCGGCACGACGCTTGGCGCTTCTGCGCGGGCGATGCCGCCTCTTGCGGCGCCAGCGCGGCGACGACGCTCGAGCGGCGTGCGGCGGAGCCGAGAGGTGGCGGCGCTACGAGCGAAGCGCGCGTCGGCGGCCGCGAGCGGCGATGTCGGCGGCGGCCACACGGCGACGGCCGCGGCACGGCCGAGGGGCACACGGCGGCCAGCTGCGGTGCGACGGTGTCGGCCGGCGCAGAGACACCGGCGGCGCCGTGTTCACACGCCGACGACAGCCGGTTGCAGCCGCACCGACGATCGCTGGGCGTAGCACGTCGACGGTGGGCCATCGTGGTGGCCGGCGGCGCGGCCGAGCGCCAAGATCGGTCGAGGCCGATGGCGGCGGGCGGCGCCGTCGCGCGCATCGGCCGGCCGACGGCGCGATGTCGGCGGCATGCACGAGGCCGAGGTCTTTGGACGGCCGCGAGCCGAGGTCGGGCGGAGGCGCCGGCGAGGCCGAGGCGCCACACGGTAGCGGGGCCGACGGCGCGGTGGCTCTGGCGACATCTTTGCGGCGCGCGAGCCGAGGCAACGGCGGCGTTTTTCTTCTTCTTTTCTGGATGAAAAAAAACTGTAGCTTCATGCCGAATAGCTTCGAGCGATCGCCATGTAGCTTCGTGCCACGTGACAAATACAATACAAGATACGTAGGATAGATGCATGCATAGGATCAACAGCGATTAGATTCAATCGCCGAAACCCACCTCTTCTCACCTTTCAATCTGTTCGCCGGTAGAGTTTCGTGCTGATAACGTGTTGAGGAACCTCGCTATCAAATAGTCCGGAG
This sequence comes from Otatea glauca, assembly GCA_036346275.1. NCBI lineage: Eukaryota > Viridiplantae > Streptophyta > Magnoliopsida > Poales > Poaceae > Otatea > Otatea glauca. The sequence continues at coordinate 18,441,067 of CM070714.1, forward strand.
TTCCCGAACAGATCTGAATTGGAGAACAAAGAGAGAAAGAGAGACACAAGTTTAGGGAGAACGGCGACTGAATTCTTTATTGCTATTCTGAATTTCTTGTACATAGGGGGGACCCCCTCCTCCTTGTATAGTAGTCGCCTAGGGTTTTGGCTGAGGGACCATTGTGGGCTTTTCATTGGGCCACGTGGTTTCCCAACACTTTCTACTGTAGTATGTAAGAAGAAGAAAATTCTCTACTTGATGGACATAGCTAGTGCTGGGAGTTGGGCTGCCGCGGGCCGCAATAGGCCTTACTTGTTGGCACTTTTGGCCACCGACGAGATTTAGGCATGGCCCGACAGCACGCAAGGCCACCTTCGTGTCAGGCCGGTACGAGCATAGCACATCGACGAGGGAGCCAGGGGAGGCGATGGAGACAGCGGTGCGAGCGTGGAAGAGGGATCGGCGACGTGAGTGCAAGATAGATGAAGACTGTTTCGTGGAGACGGTGACGCAGGAAAGGTTTAAAGTCTAGCCGAAATTTCACGAGATCTCATCGAGATCTTGGTTTTCGGACGTGAACGATTTTTGAAATGCCGACCGAAGTAAAAAAAAATTGCTATACTAATCTCGGAATTCTCGGCAAGATTCCCCCAAATCTCACCGAGATCTCGTATTTTTTTGACCGGTTTTTGACTTTTTTGACCGGATTTGGTCTAATAACCCTTAAGAAAGTGATCTCCTATGAAAATGTGTTGAAAAACCGAATTTTTTAGACATTCTTTTAAAATTGCAGAAACATTATAAAATTTTATATGCTTTATCATGCTATGAAAAATTTATGGTACCATCTTAAGAAGTGTAGGATCAGACAAATTTTTTTTGAAAATAATTTAACTTCCTTTGTTATATTTAAAAAATCAAAAATAAAATGAACATAATTGGGACAATAACGTTGTCAGAATTTTATAAATTTTCTCAAGTGTGATCATAAACAAAATTTTTATGAGATATTAATAATTGCCTCGGTACAATTATATAAAATTTAAAAAAATTCAAAATTTTTGTTTGCTCAATCAAATCTATGTATACATTGAACTTCATTTGTTATATTTAAAAAATAAAAAACAGAAAGAACATAAATGGTACAGTGCACTGGAGTGTGATCATGATTCAAAAGTTTTATGAGATATTAAGAATTTCATTAGAACCTTTCTGCAAAATTTTCAAAAATTTTAAACATTCTTTAATTGCTAAAGCAAATCTATATATTTATCATCAGGCTTTTATTAGGACGTAGAATTGTCAGAATTTTTGGAACTTTTTGAAGCTTTATCATCATATTAAAATTTTATATAAACATTAATGATACATCAGGACCATCCAAAAAAAAATTCAAAATTTTCTAATGTGGTTTGTACCATTTTTCATTTGGTTGAAGTTTACCAGTAAGGCTTTTATCAGGACAGTAACACTGTCCGAATTTTGAACATTTATGAAGCTTGATCATCATCTGAAAATTTTATTAGTGATGTATCATAACCATGCACAAAAAATTTCAAAATTTTCTAATGTGGTTTGTTTCATTTTTCATTCGGTTCAAACTTGTCGGTCATCGTTCTATCATGACAGTAGCAATGTTTAAATTTTTAAAAATTACTCAGATTTGATAATCACCTTAAATTTTTATAGGAATATCATTGATGTGTTAGGAACCTCCAAACAAAAATTTCAAAAAAAATTGACGTCGTTTGAGAAGTTTTTCGCTTGGTGCAATTTGCCCGAGATCTCGGCAAAACCGGTCGAGATTTCGGTTTTCTCGGTAGAAAAAATATCCGGATTTAAATTTTTGTTTTTGTATTTCGTCCAAGATTTTTCCGAAATTCTGAGATCTCAGCGAGATTTCGCTCTCCGGCCAACTCCGAGATGTCAAGCTAAAACAAGATTTCAAACCCTGGGCGCAGGTGCGAGATAGGTGAAGACGGTGTCGGTGGAGACGACGGGGCGGACGACGAAGAGAGATAGACAACGCTAGTTCGGGAGAGGTGAAGAGGAGGAAAAGTATTGGGAAGGGGAAGAAGAGGAGGAAGGTATATGGGCTAGGCTTAGAGAGTAATGGTGGGTTGATACTATAGAGCTAGTTATTATGTTTAATTGGCTAGACTTGTAGCTGAAGCGGACTTTTTAGTACCGAGTTGGTCTAAGTACGGCCCGAGTTACCGTGTCGTGTTGTTGTTCATTGGGCTTGATTCCCAGACTCGGCATAACTCATAATACCATACCTGTCGACCTAGCCTAGCCCACTAGATTTCGTGCTGAACCGTGCCGACCCTTCACGCGCATGGCCCAATCCCCAGGTTTATACATAGCGGAGCGTCCATCTAAATTGGATTATCTTTTGTCAGCACACCGAACTCACGCATGAGAATTACAGAAAACCCCGGGTGATATATGTATCTAGATGCACGGGTGCGGCGCACGCCGCGCCAGACGATATAAGACAAGCAGTGAAAATTGTGTGAGTTTTGGGATCTAACAATGAAAAATTGGACAAATATGTAATTTTTGAAAGTTTCAGGCAAATTTCCGTAAAAAACGACGTGTTAAAAATAAACTGCGGAAGCTTCGAAGGGTCAACGTAAAAATTTGAACGCCTCTTTGTACAAAATGATGTATTAAAAATAAATCTCGAAAACTCCAGAGGGTCTGTGAAAAATTTTGAGCACCTCTCCGTACAAAACAGGGCACCAAAAAACAAATGAAAGAAGCCTAAAAATAAACTGCGGAAGATCCGGAGGGTCTACGCAAAGGTTTGAACAGCTCCCTGTATAAAGCGACGTATTAAAAAAAAATTGGAAGCTCCGAAAGGGCTACGAAAATAATCGAGCGCCTCTCCGTAAAAAACGGGACGACAAAAAACAAACGAAAGAAGCCTCGAAGTATTTTAGAAAAAATAGACTATTCTGTAATTTTAGAGATTTTTTTTGGGAAAAATAGAAGTTTTAGGGCCTTCTTCACAAAAAAAAGGCTATTCTGTAATTCCAGTAGATTCCATGGGCCTTTTCGGAAAAAAATCCAGGAGTCAGGGGCCTCCCCGTAAAGAAAAGACTATTTCGCGATTTTGGGTTTTCTCAGGCGTTCTTTTGCAAAAAAAGGGCACCGCGTACGCCATGCGTGCCCACGCCCCCGTCGCATGGGCAAAAATCGCACGGGGCGACGAGAGCGGGGTTCGAACGCGTGACCGACGTAGCGAACGCGAGGGACGTTACCGTCACGCCGTGCGGGCGTTGCTGTCGACTAACGGCGATAAAATATATCAATTGTATAAGCGACTGAGCCACGCGGGCAACGTGATTCAACGCAATGCTCGCCGTACGAACGGCAGACCGCGTGGGCACCCGTGCGTGCGATGCAGTGCGAGGAAGCGCGTCCACGTCGCCCCGGAGACTACGTGGCGCGTGGAGGAACCGGAAATCCTATGAGCCTTGTATACCGTTATATACGGTAAGTATGCAAAATTAGGTTTTTTTAGATAATGATGCAAAATTAGTTGACGTGTACTCGGTGCCATTGCTTCATTTCGAAGCAAGAGTACCTAGTCACCATGTATAGCATCAGCAACAGAATTAGCTCATGTCTCTAGCTTAAAAGGAAACAGAACCAAAAATAAGCTGGGTTGCCGTAAGTGTTTTCTTGGTCAAGTTCTCCAACGCTGCTTTTCATGTCCTATTCCTCGGCATGTAGCAACATAGTATGATTTTTAATCTTGTTTTTGAGAGAGATGGAGCACAAGATTACGAATACAAAAACTACCGAGTCCAGGAAATATTCCATGTGGAAGGGCCTGTTTGAAATGTAGGAAATAAAAAAAAAAACAGGAATAGCTCAGAACAACCATTTGATTGTCATACAGGACAAACACAGGAATTCAAGGGAAGTGTTTCTTAGCTAGCGAGAGAAAGGAGAGAAAAAGACAGAAGCTAGCTACATACCTTGTAACTCTCAAATGAATTTGTAACCTCATGTTTAAATGCCTCCCAAACAGTGCAGAGAACTTTGTTTCATACAAATTTCTGTGAGGCAATCGTACAAACCAAATATCCTCTTTCGAACACGGCAAAAATGTTACGCCAACCTCTGATATATGGGTAATTAATTTGCATGGGTATATTTTGCTCTGGTCAAATGCTTGGTTGGCTACCAAATTCCTTCGTGAATCCTCTATTATAAAGCGAGCGCTAATTTAACTCTTCTTCGTGTTGAAACATATTAAAAGTTTCTGATAAATTTATATTCCAAGCGGATTTTGCAATTATGTATGCATCACGCCATCTCCAAGAATCACCGACAAAGCGGGCATTATCCGATAACCCGTTTGACTTGCAGCCTCACCTCCACCAGTACTACCACCCCCAGTACCCCAGTGGGCCCCACAAGCAAGTGAGCCCCACCTCGCGCCTCCAGCTATAAATAACCCCGTCGACGTCGTCCTTGCCATTCCGTCCGAAACGTTTCTCCTCCCACACAAGCTACCATGGCCCGCCTGTCAGTCGCCATCGCGCTCCTCCTCTCCCTCCTCGCCGTCGCCCACTGCCGCGTCCTCGACCTCGAGGCGGAGCCCGCCGCCTCCTCCGTCGTTGCCGTCCCTGACGAGCAGGGCCCACCAAATCCCATAGTCCCCAAAGAGGCGGGCGCCACCGAGGTGGTCCCGGTCCACCGTATTGCGGCTGCCGAGGGCTTCCTCCGCCTCCCCTCACACCGACGCCACCGCCACCCCTGCCGCCACGGCCACGCCCTCCTCCACCGTAACCCCTGGTGGGCGCGCCACCACGGTATCTTCCTGCAGGACACCTACCGCTTCCACCGCCACGGCGGCGGCTTTCCCAGCCTCGTCGACAGCCGCGTCCACCTGGCCGTCGACATGCCCGCCGAGTTGCCCCACGTAGAGGAGACAAAGGATGCGGAGGAGGAGGTGAAGGCTGTCGCGGAGCCGGACCCCGATCGCTCGCACCCGGACACCGACGGCGAGCAGGAGATCGAGGAGGAGACCAAGAAGGCGCCGTTCCATGGCGTGGAGGAGGACGACGAAACGGTGAGGGCATGGAAGAGGGAGATGTGGAGGAGGTTCCGCAACGGCCGCCGCTTCCACCATCGCCACCACCACCACGAGGACGAGGAGGAGGGCGACCACGAGCAGGACGAGGAAGGCTCACGAGTCAAGAAGCGGTTCCACCACGACCAGGACGACCAGGACGACGAGGAAGAGGAGATGACGAGGAAGCGCTTCCACCACCACGACGACGACAGCGACAACGAGGATGACGAGGCGGAAGAGATGGCGAGGCGGTGGAGGAAGGCGATCATCAGGAGGAGGTTCCACCACGGCGGCCGCTTCCACCACCGCCGTCACCGCCACAACCAGCACGCGGAGGAGGCCGACGAGCAGCAGGAGGAGGAGGGCGGTGTGAAGAAGTGGTTCAAGGGCCTCATGAACCGGTTCTAGCCAGGCATCCGGTTAATCGTTTCTCTCTCTACGGTATTTGTACGGTTTCTTTCTTGGTATGATCCATCCATCTTTGGTTTATGTACGGTGTGCCCACGTAGTATACGGTAGTAGGGTCGAGTTTGTTTGCTGCTTATGAGATGCTTGTACTGGTAGAAAGCAGAATGTGTGGTCTGAGCTGATGTGTTACGCTGCTTCAGGTTAACATTGTGTGCACATTATATATTATTATGCTGTGGAAAATAAAGCTAGGCTGGTCCTCTTGCTTAATTTAAGAGAAATTTTACATACTAATTGGATAGTATAAATCAGATATGTTTGCCGAGGATATTCCTACTACTCTACTTCCGAGAGAAATATAAATAAACACCCATTAATCTGATCAATTGAATTGAAAAGAATCTTTCTTTTATATACTAATTGGAGGCCCTCCTAGAGGTCCTCTACGTTAATCAGAAAATGCTAGAAATTCCCACGTTAATCTAAAAAAGAAAAAATTGCTAGAAAATCCCACTTTATTTTAAAAAAGAGAAAATCTTGATCGTCCAATCTCATTAATTATTTTTATCCACGGCTTATATCATTCATGACCATGATTCATACACGTATAAATGTAGGAGTCCATGACATATAACGTATAAATGTAGGAGTATGCAAGTAAGAAAAGGTGAGCCCGAGTACTACTTTTGTATGCATGGCTACATGTATCCGATTAAGAAAAAAAAACTAACATACCTTATATGAGCTTGGCACATGTTAATGCTAAAGATGAAAAAAGAAGCAACAAACTGAAGCATGCATATACCATACACAAAAAACCAAATCGATCCGTTCAAGATGAAATCTTAGTCAAACTATACAGCACGCAATCTCAGATGGGATTCGAGCTTCGCTACTTTATGCATTGGCTAACACAAGAGTGTCTACACTAATAAAATTAAATAAATTTAAAAAGTTGAGTTGTTGATTAATTTTGAATACGGCCAAAATTTTAAATCATCTCACTTTTAGTTTTTTTTTATGTTTGTAGATTGTGAATGGTATTGTGTTCGAAGGGGTCATCCAACTAAATAAAAAGTTTAAACATTGCATAGTTTTATACTGGATATCATGGAAGCCTATAGTGCTAAGATTACAGAAATAAAGTTTAATATATTTAGAACAAGTAGAAAGTTATGCCCTCAATATGGAAAGATGGAAAAAAATAATAATGCAAATATTACTCCTACTTCAATCTGATGCCTAACATGCAAGTTCAAAGGCTAATTTCACGTGCAGAAGTCACGATTTTTTCCTATTCGCACCTCACAAAGAAAAATAAATATATACTTTTATTTTTCTTACCTTTCCTTTCCAAACACTATGTCATATGTGTTTTGCCCATTTGATATCGAAAGAGGTTTTAAATTTCAAATTTCATTGAGAATCAATGTCTACATTCGAATTTTGAAGCACTTTAAATTCTATGTTAAATTTAGTGTTGATTATATTAAATATGAAAATTAATTAAAATAAGAATCGAAAATAAGTAGCCTGTGCAGATGCACGGGTTAATGACTAGTGATCATAAAAGGGCTCTAATTTAATTGTGGGTCACTGGTAAGCTTCTATAATTTCTATTTAGTTTCGATCTGCGGCCGGTTCCCGACTTCCGTCTTGTTGATGAATTGATCACTGATCATGAGCTCGTACTTTCAGCTGTGCACTGCTTTTTTCCTTTTGGACGTTACAGGGCATATGCATCAGGGCATTCAATAGTTCATAGTTTGTTGTATTCTTTCTCTCTTGTAAATCGTCACCATCGCGTAATTGGTCAAGATGGAACAAGATTCAGGAGAGTGCGCAGCGCTTTCGGCTGTCGTCAGATGACAAAGATTCCAATTTTAGCGATCTGAAATGTCATGAACAGTGCAGAGTCGGCGGTGTTCGGTCCATTGCTAAGAGTAAGCAGAGTTTCTTCGATCGGCTGGTAACGTTGATTGTCAGTGGAACACTGGAATACACACAGTGGCGCTATTCTAAACCGGACACGGAAATATAAACAGTACTGTCTCCCGAAAGTATTATGTATGGGCTAAAAATGCCTCTAATAATTACTAGTATAACCATTATTCTTCAATAGTAAACTTTAATCATATGTCTCGTAATATTTCATCATTTACTTGTTATCTGTATTGGTAGTACAATCGAATCAAACAAGTAAAATATGTAACGATAGTAAAATATTTTACCAATTAGGAAAAATACTATTCATTAGCGAAACTTATATCATTCTGTTCCTCTCGTCGTCAGTAAGCTACTGGTGAAAACCGGTCGTTAATCGGAGCTACAAATAAAAAGTTATGGCTAAAATAAAAAAAGATCAGATGCATATACAAACTAAGAAACGCGTTTATTAGTTGGTTCGGCTATATTACTGCTTCAGTAGTTACTTCGTTCCTAGTTTATAAACAAATCTGTTCTTTGTTTATTTTATCTATAACTTTTTATTTGATGCTTTGATTCACGAATGAATTTCACCAACAGATTACTGACGATGAGAAGAACATGATATAGGTTTCACTAATAAATGTTGCATAAATAAATTTTTATTGCTAAAATGAACATCAATTTACTACTATATGATAGTAAAACATTTATATGGATAGTAAAATGTAAGGCCCCCATTTTCGATAAATTAATATCGAAAATGGATACCATGTGCATACAGTACTAGTCCCATGATCAGTGACTAGTACGCACAAATACAAATTGATATCACAGTCATACACAACTTTATTATTACAGCGGAAGCAAATACTTAATATTCTTACAATACCAAAAGTAAAAGCATAACAGTGGAGACATTCATCTTGTAGTATGCCTTTTATCCCAAAATCCCCCACAGGCAACTGACAAGGAGAACCCTAATGAAACTCATCGTTCACATCCCCGAATCCTGCGTCGTAAAAGGTGTCGTCGGGGTAATCTGTCTCTTCACCTAAAAATTATCAACATAGCAAGTTGAGTACTTACGTACTCGCAAGACTTTTGCAAAACCTATTATATATGCAGGCCATTTCAAGGAAAGGCTCATGGTTGTTTTGCATAAAGCTAAAATTGAAATGTAAATCTTGATTAATGATTGAAAAGCGAACTTTAAGTAAAGCGACTTAATATAAAAAGTAACAGAATGTAAGTATAAATAAGTCACATGTACCTGGGTATCATGACCATTTCCAAGAATCATTTCTACTGTCACAGCAGAAATTTCCGAGTAACCATTCCTACCAGCCCCAGGTAGAAATTCAGAGTTTTATGAAAATAAAAACCATCTAACTAGTGCTGGCGCACCAAGATTCCCTTAACCGCGGGAACGGCTTTTCGAAAAGTTTGACACTCTGCAGGGTTTGTACAGCTTTACCCACAAGTAATGATCAACCTCTTTTGCGTGCCAAGAACACACTTCCTTTGGTGTGTTGGCAAGGAGATCATAACAAAACCGTTACATTGTTTAATCCTAACTTTGCACCACCCCGGTGACGCGTCAAACCCGTACTATGGTGTATATGTTTGCACAGTCAATGCACAATAATGATTAAGCATGTCCATAGTATGGCATTCACCGTTGTATTAGCAAACGTGACTCCCAACACCTCGGTGTGGCGCCCTACGAGCAACCATCATCAAGAAGCTCGTACTACTTCGGCCTACCAATGTGCAAAGCTAGTTTTAAGCAACTTAATAAGTTAGAGCTGTCCCATACCAGCACTTGTGGTTGTACGGTAAATTCTTGGGTTTAACGAACACGTAGTTCGGTCCTTAATCCGACACGGGCAATAATCTCCACCCTACACTACGTACAAGTCCCTTGTACACCCGGCTATTGCCAATAATCGCCCGCATCAAATCCATAGTTTTATTTTCATTTTTGATCAAAATACCAACCAAGACAGGTCATACCCATTAATTGTCATATCCAACATTTTTAATCATGTCAAGGTTTTATGTTCAATTAAGCACGGCTAAGCATATCACTAAATGTGAATAACCCAAAGTGACATCAAGTATTGTCTATGTTATTCTAGGGTTTTCAAGGATCACAAATCCATACTTATCAAGGAAGTTCTATGAAGCAATAGGTACAACTACCAATACCCATAATATAGCAAACTTTAATAAAATAAAGTATGCAGTAAAACATTTAATGAAAACATTTATAAAACTGGGATCAATATGATCAAAGGGGGTGCTTGCCTTGTTGATGATCTTCGACGTCAAACTCCTGATCGTCGAACTCACAAGTTTCGTCGGGTGCTACACGTCGAATTAATAATAACATGGCAATTCCAACAAAACGAAAGAATCAGTTATAAGAGCCAAATAAAAGCAATTGCATAAATTGATATATTCGTTGTTCATCGATTTTACTAGTCTCATGAACATTTTCTGATTAGGTTCTTATATTAACCAATCTCAGTTCTTGAATAATTCACTTTTATTTATCATTTTCAGAGAACATCTTAACAGGTTTTACTATTCTGGATTTTCAATTTCTAAATTCTGAAATTATTTAAATTGCTATTATGGAACTACTTTCTTACCCTATATTATACTTCAAATATTTTCCATGGTACACCCTAAGTATTTTTGCATATTCAGGTTCCTAGCAAAGCATGGAATCTATTAAAATTTATTTCATTTAATTTGAAGTTGAATTGCGAAATTCTATTCACAACATATTTCAAATTCTTTCTTTAAATTTAAATCTGAAATTCAAACAGAGTTCATTTTGAAATATTTTTGCATATTCTGAATCTACTTGATTTTAGATGAATTTAGAAATTTATTCCACTTCATTTGGTTGGATAGTTCAAAAGATATTCAAGTTTGAATATATTCGGTTTTGTAAATACAGAAAATTAAAAACTTTACTAAATACGGAAAGTACGCCTTCGCAACCGAAGTACGCTTTCCTTTTCCGTATTGCGCTGGACTGAGGCTCTGACGGGCCGGGCCCATTCGCAGAGAGACGTTGAGCGCGGAGCGGCTGACACGCGGGCCCGCGAGTTCTCTCGTGTACGAGGCTGACAGGTGGTCCCGCGACGTCAGTGTTACCAGCACGCACAAGAGACTGACAGGGGAGGCCCACATGACAGAGACACCGAACAGAGAACTCACTCCCCGAGCTCACCGGCGGCGAGAGGTGGCCGGAGAAGGGGAATGGACTCCAGATTCGTGCTCAGGGGACCTACGCGCGTCTAGGGGAGGTGATGCTTCGGCCGGAGGTGGCCGGAGGTGGCCTGCCACCGGAGAGGGGCGGCGAGCTCATCGCCACCGGCGGCGTTCGTGGCGACGGCATCCCGAGACGAATGGGTACCACAGAGAGCATCAGTGGACCACGGAGATCTCATTTTTAGCTTTAGCGCAAAGAAATGAGTAATGGAGAGGTGATCTCACCGTGCGACTACGGCGGCGGCGGAAGGAGGTCGTCGCAAGGGCTCGCCGGGGAAGAGAAGGAAAACTGAGGTTGCGTGAAGAAAGTAGAGGTTAGGAGGATGCTTTTGGTGAATTGGTTCGAGCAATGGTTCGGCGGAGAGCTAGTTTGGGCAGTTTCCCCTCTTTCGGGTTTTTGGCCGGAGATGGGGAAGAAGAGGGTGGCTGGCGGCGATGAAGCGCTTTGGTTCGGTTTTTCTGGTTCCAGGAGGAAGTATAAGGACGCGGCGCTTTGGCGGGTTTAAATAGACAAATGGCGGTGCCACGGTGCTTGGACAGAGGGGGTGAAGACGGCGGCTTGGTGAGGCTTCTCGGCGTTCTCGGCATGGAGAGAGGGCGCAGCAGCCGAGGCGATGCGCGGCGAGGCGACGTCTGCGCGCGCATTAGGCGTCGAGTTGCGGCGCAGTGGCGACAAACGGAAGAGCGGCGTTCTCGGCGAGAGAACGGAAAGAACGGAGAAAAAGCGGAGAGGTGAAGCTGACAGGTGGGACCGGGCGGTCAGCGAGAGAAAAGGAGTCGGCCGCAGGGACAGCTGTCCAGCGGGGCCCACATGTCAATGAGACAAGGGTTTAAAAATCAGGAATTCTCTAGACAGCTCAGGGTAAAATCGGAAGTTTGGGCTAGAAGATAAAATCAAAATTTTACAAAACTTTTTACAGAGGTCGGAAAGATAAAGATAAAGGTCTAGAAAAATTTTAAGATTAATTTGATGAATATAAATATTATTAAAAATCTGACAATGCACTGTTACTGATTTTAATTGATTCTGTTTTCCATTTAATAGAGGGATAAATTAAATTTATTATTTTGTTAAACTTTTTTACAGGATTGGAATTAATATTATATACCTTTAATAAAATTTTCATAATTTTATTATTGATATTTTATTTTTAGTAATTCTGACACTGCATTTTCCAGATTTTCTTATTGACTGTTTTTGAATTTCTAAAATTACTAAATGAAGAGATAAATTCATGATATTTTTACCAGGGTTGGGTTAAGTTAATATGTCGGCTTGGTTAAAATTTCAACTATGGTTAAGGTAAGAAATATCCTGATCAAAGCTTTTGGTTCAGATTTCCTTTTCTCTTTTCATGATCATTTTGTCTTTTTATTTTATTATTATTTTTTTTAATGCCAAGACAGAAAAAGTGGAAAAATCATGATTCTGAGATTTTTGAGGATTTTACTGACTTTGTATTTTTACCTTTTTTCCTTTTACCATTTTACTATATAGCACCTTTGGATTTCTTTTAATAGGAAAAGCCAAAAGAAACTCTTTAATTCAAGAAAAATCAGAAAACATAACAATAAATCATATGGGTATTTTTAATATTATATTTCTGACTTTATTGAATTTTGGGTTGTTACAAATCCACCCCCCTTACAAAAATCTCGTCCTCGAGATTAGAAGAGGATTAGAAGAAATCAGGAAATTCCTTTCGGAGATGATCTTCACGTTTCCAAGTTGCTTCGTCTTCTGTGTGATGAGTCCATTGAACTTTCATCATCTTGATAGTCTTATTCCTGGTCTGACGCTCCGCTTCTTCTAGAACACGAATTGGATGTTCTCGATATGAAAGATCTGGTTGAAGATCGATATTCTCCAGGTTGGTCAATTCGGAGGGAACACGAAGACATTTCTTGAGTTGCGACACATGAAAAACATTATGAACCTCGGCGGCTTGAGGTGGCAGTTCTAATTTATATGCCATCTCGCCCATCTTCTCGAGGATTCGGAAAGGTCCAATATATCGCGGAGCTAACTTGCCACGAATTTGGAAGCAGCGAACTCCACGAAGAGGAGAAACCTTCAAATAGACATGGTCGCCAATCTCGAAGCTAAGTTCACGTCGACGGTTGTCGGCGTAACTCTTTTGACGAGATTGCGCTTCTTTTAGACGGCTTCTGATCACGTCTACTTGCTCTTGCGCTTCTTGAATAAGATCTGGACCAAAGAATTTTCTTTCACCAACTTCGGACCAAAAGAGGGGAGTTCTGCATTTTCTTCCATACAAGGCTTCAAAAGGAGACATTTGAAGACTGGATTGAAAACTGTTGTTGTAAGAAAATTCAGCAAACGCCAAGCTTTTCTCCCAATTAGAACCATATGATAGCACATAGGCTCTCAACAAGTCTTCCAGAATTTGATTTATCCTTTCCGTTTGCCCATCCGTCTGAGGGTGATAAGCTGTACTGAAATTTAGCTTAGTCCCTAGAAGATTGTGCAAACTTTCCCAGAATCGAGAAGTAAATTGAGATCCTCGATCTGAAACAATGGTCTTCGGAACACCATGCAAGCGCACAATGTTATTCAGATAGAGTTCTGCAAGCTCATCTCCTCGACTGGTGACTTTTACTGGGATAAAATGCGCCACCTTGGTTAACCGGTCAACGATAACCCAAATTGAATCATGACCTTTTCGAGTTTTTGGCAGACCAGTTATGAAATCCATACTGATATCATCCCATTTCCATTCTGGAATCTTCAGAGGTTGCAAAAGTCCAGCGGGACGTTGGTGCTCGGCTTTAACACGTTGACACACATCGCAGATAGCAACGTATGCAGCAATATCTTTCTTCATACCGGGCCACCAATATTCCCGACGGAGATCTTGGTACATTTTTGTACTTCCAGGATGGATTGAGAGAGGGGACTCATGAGCTTCTTTAAGAATTAAGTCCTTAAGCTCAGGGTCATTGGGAACATAGATTTGATTCTTGAACATGAGCACTTCATCTGAATCTTCATGGAATTCGGATTTGGCTCCATTCTTCAATTCTTCCCGAATTTTGATGATAGATTCATCTTTGAGTTGAGCAGCTTTAATTTGGGACTTTAAGGTTGGTTGCACTTCAAGTGTAGCCAAAAATCCTTTTTCAACAATTCCCAAATTAAGCTTTTGGAATTCATTGATGAGATCTGATTGGTTGGTATGATAGGAGACAGAAAGACAATGAAGTTTTCTGCTAAGAGCATCAGCTACGACGTTTGCTTTACCTGGGTGGTATCGAATATTAAGGTCGTAGTCTTTCATCAACTCTAGCCACCTTCGTTGTCTTAGATTTAAATCAGGCTGGGTGAAGAAATATTTCAAACTCTTGTGATCTGTAAAAATATTGCATCGATTACCAATGAGGTAATGACGCCAAATTTTAAGAGCATGCACCACGGCAGCTAACTCCAGATCATGAGTTGGATAATTAAGCTCATGGGGTCGTAACTGACGAGAGGCATAAGCGACAACTTTGCCTTCTTGCATCAGAACACACCCTAATCCGCTTCGAGATGCATCACAATAAACATCGGTCTTATGGACATCGGGTAACACTAGCATCGGGTCATTGTTAACCGATTCTTGAGCTCTTGAAAGCTTTCTTCGCACTCCGGGGTCCATTCAAACTTCTTTTCTTTCTTTAGCAACTGAGTCAAAGGTCGGGCTATTTTGGAAAAGTTCTCGATGAAACGGCGATAATATCCCGCTAAACCGAAAGCTTCAATTTTGGGTGCAGATTGAGGGATTCCCAATCCATGATTGCTTTGATTTTGCTAGGATCGACAGATATGCCTCCATTGGATAGAATATGCCCGAGAAAAGCAACTTCTTTTAGCCAGAATTCGCATTTCTCGAATTTGGCATAAAGCTTATGCTCGCGAAGTTTCTCGAGCACCATACGCAAATGTTGCGCATGATCTTCTTTAGATTTGGAATAGATAAGGATGTCGTCGATGAAAACCACGCCGAACTTGTCTAAATACTCTATGAATACTTTATTCATGAGGGTCATAAAGCTGGCAGGAGCATTAGTAAGTCCGAAAGACATTACAGTGTACTCATACAATCCGTAACGCGTGGTAAAAGCAGTTTTTGGAATATCTTCGGATCTGATTTTCAATTGATAGTACCCATGTCTTAAGTCAATTTTTGAAAAGACTTGAGCACCAGTCAATTGATCAAACAGATCGTCGATACGAGGAAGAGGATATTTATTTTTGATTGTCACATCATTTAAGGCTCGATAGTCCACACACATGCGTGTACCACCGTCCTTTTTGGGAACGAAAAGAACTGGACTACCCCACGGAGAAGAACTGGGTCGAATAAACCCTTTCTTTAATTGCTCATTGATTTGCTTCTTTAATTCGACTAAGTCATGAGGGGCATACGATAGGGACGCTTAGAAATGGGAGCGGTTCCGGGAACAAGATTGATGACAAATTCCATATCTCTGCTGCGGAGGAAGTCCAGCAACTCATCCGAAATACATCGGGATATTCGAAACTATAGGAATTTGACTGAGTTCTTTGGTTATTATGAACAAAGGAAGGATGGATTTTTCAATTTTGGATGGAGGAAAAATTTACTGAAATACCTTCAGAGTTAACAAGAGAGATTGATCGATTGGCACAGTCTATGCATCCTTTATATTTAGATAACCACTCCATGCCAAGGATCACATCTAAACCAGGTGTTTCTATGAGGATGAGATCAGCATGAAATAATATTCCATTTATTTCAATACTGATACTAGAACAAATTTTGGTTGACTTCATGGTTGAACCAGGGGAAAAGATTAACATTTTGGTTGAGAGAAGGTCGGATTTGATTTCATTTTGATCGACAAACTTCTTTGAAATAAATGAATGCGATGCTCCGGAATCAAACAATACCAAGGTAGATACTGAATGAACAGGGAACATACCCAACACGACATCAGGGGCGTCGTTGGCTTCTTCGGCGGTCACATGGTGCAAGCGACCGCTACTTGAATTCGGTTTGCGCAGATCTTCGGTTTAATCGCTTGAGTTATTCCAGCACCTTGCGGTCTTCCAGGGGGACGCTGAACACCTTGAGCCGACCGATGATTCGGAGCTTGATTTTTCTTTGGACATGCATTAGCGTAATGACCACGTTCATTACACCGATAGCATGTGACATCTGCTGCTTAATTTTGACTTCCAGCAGGCTTCCTATCAGATGTGCCAGTCTGCCTAGCAGGAGGCTGCCGAGGTCGAGGAGGTTGACCTTGACGCCTTTGCTGCTGATAAGGAGCAGAAGGTCGTACATTGGTTGATTGCCCAATGCGCGGCCTTGCAGGGCTAGCACTTACAGACTTGCGAGCCATCCATTTCCTTTTACGATTCTCCATAATATTCTTGGTACTGTGTTCAGCTATAATAGCTTTATCCACCAGTACTTGAAAATCATGGAAATCATGAATAGCTAGGATATGCTTCACTTCATCATTTAAATTATCTCTGAAGCGTTCAATTCTTCTCGCTTCAGGCGTCACTTCTGAGGTTGCATATCGGGCAAGATAATTGAAGCGGTGGAGATATTCCATTACAGACATATTCCCTTGACGAAGATCCAAGAATTCCCGCTTCTTGAGATTTACCAGACTAGAAGGAATATGAGTCCTTCTAAAAGCTTCCTTGAAAGATGTCCAAGAAATTTGCTGACCTTCTGGCTGAATAGACTGGAAATTCTCCCACCAAGAAGCAGCTGCACCTTGCAACTGATACGAAGCATAAAACACTTTTTCATGGTCACTGCATTGAGCAATGGCCAACTTGCTTTCAACTGATCTTAGCCACCATCCGCCTCTAATGGGTCAACAAGAGAGAGAAAGTCGGGTCGGGTTTTAAGAACTCGCCCAACTTAGATTGACGATAAGCTTCGACATTCACGGCTCCTGCATCCACGGCACCGATATTAGCGTGATTCTCGCACCACCTTGAAGAAGAAGGTATTCGTCTGCCGTCCTTGCTCAATCATCGCCAAGACTTGAGCCATCGTGGCGGTCCCGCAATTGCTCTTGAGGGCAGTCCCTTGGGCTTGAACTGATGCTTGCGGCGGCGGCGGAGATTCCTGACTAGCGGGTTGACGCGACGAGGAAGCTCTGACAGAAGGATGAACTGGGTTTGGCAAAGCCGGAGTGGCTAAAGCCACCCTTGGAGGCTGATTTTCAGGAGTTGCCTCCGTCTCCATTATCTCACTTAGAGACCTGGTGACTGGCATCTGGAAGGGCATAAAAGAAGGAGAGTGATAGGTAAGATTTTAATTCATTTAATTTCTGATAGTTATTTCATTATTATCATTCATGAGTTATTATTATCAAGGATCACAACATCATAAAAATATTAACAAGAATGTTAAATATTTACGAGTAGGAGCCATAAGCACACAATAAAATTCACAACCAAAAACTTTTATTCCAACTTTTAAATATGTACAAGCAAAAGGCAGTACTACTAACATTTATTACTAACATCTAACTTACGTAGTTTAGAAGGGAAGGTAACCAAAAGTTACTTCTTATTTTCTAACTAGACTCACTCAACTGACTCCATATCCACACTACCTACTGAAGACCTACAGGTAGAACCCTCCGTGTCCGAGGAAGGAAAAGTCCCTCGATGATGGTATACCTGTGGTCTCTGAGAACGACGCAAAACAACACTGCCTGGATCTACATGGATTCTAGGCAAACGAGGTCGACTACCTACAACTGACATCCGTGCCTGGCAATACCTTGGCGGTGCTCGGGTTTCATCCACGGGCACTTGAGGTGCTTGCCTCAACACTGACCGCGGTACCAAACCTCTAGCTAGACAAGGAGCAATAGCTTCTTCCAAGTACGCTATCCTACGCCTAGCTTCCCGATACTCTGAAACTACTTGCCGACAATACTGATCTGAGGTGTTAATGAATTCCACTAAGTTTCTTAAGGTGGTATTTGATAACCCAGTGGAATCCATATAACAATTTTCCCCACTAGGTGGTCAAGAAGGAATTCTCCTATATGCAACTGCCAATTCAGGTAATGCATGACGTAGCCTGACAATTGCAATATAGGCCGCTTCGTTCATGGCCATCGTGATGGAAGATCCTGAGCCTTCAAAAGATCTATCCCCTTCACCATACTCGACTCTAGCAGGGATATCTACCCTTGCTATATACTCCATCGAGACTGAACTAACAGGGGCATGGAATACTATATATCTAGGATCCTCAGAAAAATGGGCAAATTCCAGCAGACGAGTAAGGTATCCCATCATGCCGGAACTTTCCCTCTGAGTAGACATATAGCATGGCGCATAGCCTCCCATCTGCACATTTAACAAGGAATTAGTATTCCTGATTAAATGCAAGATAATGAAATATTGGAGGAAAAGATTCTAGTAGAAATTTTTAAAACAGAAAAGAATTAATAACAAATATTTATTTGGCACAACCAAAAGAACATACTTAAGGAATAAATTGGAGAGATGACCTAATTCATCATTTTAGTTTTAGAATCCTAATTTCAATTTTAAGTTCATTTACGCCTAAGTTATTTAAGGTTTCCTACAGCCAGCATGGCTCTGATACCAACTTGTAAGGCCCCCATTTTCGATAAATTAATATCGAAAATAGATACCATGTGCATACAGTACTAGTCCCATGATCAGTGGCTAGTACGCACAAATACAAATTGATATCACAGTCATACACAACTTTATTATTACAGCAGAAGCAAATACTTAATATTCTTACAATACCAAAAGTAAAAGCATAACAGTGGAGACATTCATCTTGTAGTATGCCTTTTATCCCAAAATCCCCCACAGGCAACTGACAAGGAGAACCCTAATGAAACTCATCGTTCACATCCCCGAATCCTGCGTCGTAAAAAGTGTCGTCGGGGTAATCTGTCTCTTCACCTAAAAATTATCAACATGGCAAGTTGAGTACTTACGTATTTCAAGACTTTTGCAAAACCTATTATATATGCAGGCCATTTCAAGGAAAGGCTCATGGTTGTTTTGCATAAAGCTAAAATTGAAATGTAAATCTTGATTAATAGATTGAAAAGCGAACTTTAAGTAAAGGCGACTTAATATAAAAAGTAACAGAATGTAAGTATAAATAAGTCACATGTACCTGGGTATCATGACCATTTCCAAGAATCATTTCTATTGTCACAGCAGAAATTTCCGAGTAACCATTCCTACCAGCCCCAGGTAGAAATTCAGAGTTTTATGAAAATAAAAACCATCTAACTAGTGTTGGCGCACCAAGATTCCCTTAACCGCGGGAACGGCTTTTCGAAAAGTTTGACACTCTGCAGAGTTTGTACAGCTTTACCCACAAGTAATGATCAACCTCTTTTGCCAGGCCAGTAACACACTTCCTTTGGTGTGTTGGCAAGGAGATCATAACAAAACCGTTACATTGTTTAATCCTAACTTTGCACCAGCCCGGTGACGTCAAACCCGTACTATGGTGTATATGTTTGCACAGTCACTGCACAATAATGATTAAGCATGTCCATAGTATGGCATTCACCGTTGTATTAGCAAACGTGACTCCCAACACCTCGGTGTGGGCGCCCCTACGAGCAACCAGTCACTGAAGAAGCTCGTACTACTTCGGCCTACCAATGTGCAAAGCTAGTTTTAAGCAACTTAATAAGTTAGAGCTGTCCCATACCAGCACTTGTGGTTGTACGGTAAATTCTTGGGTTTAACGAACACGTAGTTCGGTCCTTAATCCGACACGGGCAATAATCTCCACCCTACACTACGTACAAGTCCCTTGTACACCCGGCTATTGCCAATAATCGCCCGCATCAAATCCATAGTTTTATTTTCATTTTTGATCAAAATACCAACCAAGACAGGTCATACCCATTAATTGTCATATCCAACATTTTTAATCATGTCAAGGTTTTATGTTCAATTAAGCACGGCTAAGCATATCACTAAATGTGAATAACCCAAAGTGACATCAAGTATTGTCTATGTTATTCTAGGGTTTTCAAGGATCACAAATCCATACTTATCAAGGAAGTTCTATGAAGCAATAGGTACAACTACCAATACCCATAATATAGCAAACTTTAATAAAATAAAGTATGCAGTAAAACATTTAATGAAAACATTTATAAAACTGGGATCAATATGATCAAAGGGGGTGCTTGCCTTGTTGATGATCTTCGACGTCAAACTCCTGATCGTCGAACTCACAAGTTTCGTCGGGTGCTACACGTCGAATTAATAATAACATGGAAATTCCAACAAAACGAAAGAATCAGTTATAAGAGCCAAATAAAAGCAATTGCATAAATTGATATATTCGTTGTTCATCGATTTTACTAGTCTCATGAACATTTTCTGATTAGGTTCTTATATTAACCAATCTCAGTTCTTGAATAATTCACTTTTATTTATCATTTTCAGAGAACATCTTAACAGGTTTTACTATTCTGGATTTTCAATTTCTAAATTCTGAAATTATTTAAATTGCTATTATGGAACTACTTTCTTACCCTATATTATACTTCAAATATTTTCCATGGTACACCCTAAGTATTTTTGCATATTCAGGTTCCTAGCAAAGCATGGAATCTATTAAAATTTATTTCATTTAATTTGAAGTTGAATTGCAGAAATTCTATTCACAACATATTTCAAATTCTTTCTTTAAATTTAAATCTGAAATTCAAACAGAGTTCATTTTGAAATATTTTTGCATATTCTGAATCTACTTGATTTTAGATGAATTTAGAAATTTATTCCACTTCATTTGGTTGGATAGTTCAAAAGATATTCAAGTTTGAATATATTCGGTTTTGTAAATACAGAAAATTAAAAACTTTACTAAATACGGAAAGTACGCCTTCGCAACCGAAGTACGCTTTCCTTTTCCGTATTGCGCTGGACTGAGGCTCTGACGGGCCGGGCCCATTCGCAGAGAGACGTTGAGCGCGGAGCGGCTGACACGCGGGCCCGCGAGTTCTCTCGTGTACGAGGCTGACAGGTGGTCCCGCGACGTCAGTGTTACCAGTAGCGACAAGAGAGCGACAGGAGGCCCACATGACGAGACACCGAGCAGAGAACTCACTCCCGAGCTCACCGGCGAGAGGTGGCGGAGAAGGGAATGGACTCAGTTCGTGCTCGGGGACCTACGCGTCTAGGGAGGTGATGCTTCGCCGGAGGTGGCGGAGGTGGCCTACCACCGAGAGGGCGGCGGAGCTCACTTGCTCACCGGCGTTCCGCAAACGACGGCATCCCGAGACGAATGGGTACCACAGAGCATCGATGGACCACGGAGATCTCATTTTTAGCTTTAGCGCAAAGAAATGAGTAATGGAGAGGTGATCTCACCGTGCGACTACTGGCAAGGCGGAAGGAGGTCGTCGCAAGGGCTCATGGGGAAGAGAAGGAAAACGAGGTTGCGTGAAGAAAGTAGAGGTTAGGAGGATGCTTTTGGTGAATTGGTTCGAGCAATGGTTCTATGGAGAGCTAGTTTGGGCGATTTCCCTCTTTGGGTTTTGGCCGAGATGGGGAAGAAGAGGTGGTGGCGGCGATGAAGCGCTTTGGTTGGTTTTTCGGTTCCAGGAGGAAGTATAAGGGCGTCACGGCGCTTTGGCGGGGTTTAAATAGACAAATGAGGCGGTGCCACAGTGCTTGGACAGAGGGGGGGTGAAGACGGCGGCTTGGTGAGGCTTCTCGGCCGTTCCTCAGCGCGGGAGAGAGGGCGCAGCAGCCGAGGCAGATGCGGCGTGGCAGAGGCGACGTGCAGGCGCATTGGGCGTCGAGTTGCGGCGCAGGTGGCGACAAACGGAAGAGGCGGCGATCTCAGGCGAGAGAGAACGGGAAAGAACGGGAGAAAAACGGAGAGGGTGAAGCTGACAGGTGGGACCGGGCGGTCAGCGAGAGAAAAGGAGTCGGCCGCAGGGACAGCTGTCCAGGCGGGGCCCACATGTCAGCGAGACAAGGGTTTAAAAATCAGGAATTCTCTAGACAGCTCAGGGTAAAATCGGAAGTTTGGGCTAGAAGATAAAATCAAAATTTTACAAAACGTTTTACAGAGGTCGGAAAGGTAAAGATAAAGGTCTAGAAAAATTTTAAGATTAATTTGATGAATATAAATATTATTAAAAATCTGACAATGCACTGTTACTGATTTTAATTGATTCTGTTTTCCATTTAATAGAGGGATAAATTTAATTTATTATTTTATGAAACTTTTTTACAGGATTGGAATTAATATTATATACCTTTAATAAAATTTTCATAATTTTATTATTGATATTTTATTTTTAATAATTCTGACACTGCATTTTCCAGCTTTTCTTATTGACTGTTTTTGAATTTCTAAAATTACTAAATGAAGAGATAAATTCATGATATTTTTACCAGGGTTTGGTTAAGTTAATATGTCGGCTTGGTTAAAATTTCAACTATGGTTAAGGTAAGAAATATCCTGATCAAAGCTTTTGGTTCAGATTTCCTTTTCTCTTTTCATGATCATTTTGTCTTTTTATTTTATTATTATTATTATTATTTTTAATGCCAAGACAGAAAAAGTGGCAAAATCATGATTCTGATATTTTTAAGGATTTTACTGACTTTGTATTTTTACCTTTTTGCCTTTTACCATTTTACTATATAGCACCTTTGGATTTCTTTTAATAGGAAAAGCCAAAAGAAACTCTTTAATTCAAGAAAAATCAGAAAACATAACAATAAATCATATGGGTATTTTTAATATTATATTTCTGACTTTATTGAATTTTGGGTTGTTACATAAAATCTATATATAAAGATAATAAAATATGTGATACCTGACTTGTATGATACATTGCTTTGGATAGTAAAACATATGTATAAGCTCAGCTTCCTTGCCTACCTTGACAACAATCCGCCTATGCCACATATATATGTACATGCAGGCTCCATCCATCCATACATCGAGCCGACGTCTTCGCCTCCTTGTTAGCTAGCTGCGGCATATAAGTGTGTGTGCTAGCAATAGCATGCATCCATTCATTTTGGCTACTGCTACCGGTTTAAGCTAGTAGTAGTTTAGTTTTGGAAGCAAGGATGGACGGAGAGATTCACGGAAATAGTAGTGGCCGTAGCCGAAGGAGCCTAACGTACTTGTCAAATTTTATTGTCAAAATGTATTTCAATTTCCTGGTTATGCCTTTTTTTTCTTTTCCAATTCTCACAAGTCACGATACAAAATTATCCCTCTGAATGGGTTTTTTAAGGGAAGAAAAGGATAGCAGATAGAGTGCAGATACTTAAGCGGATTACACTATAAAAAGGATGCAGATGGTAGGTGCTAATCATTCAGAATGGAGTTTCAGGATTGGATGTAATAATACCACTGCTTTGTATTAGCCGATAGTAAAGTCTATGTATATGGATGGTAAAATATGATTCATTCAGTGTTTATTATCGAGATTTATATCAATATGTTGCTCTCGTCATCAGTAAGCTAACAGTGAAAACCGTTCGTGAATTGGAGTTTCCAATAAAAAGTTATGGATAAAATAATGAAAAAACATCTTCATGTACAAACTACAAATGCATTAACTAGTTGATTTTGACCACGTAGCTCGCAGTCTGTTTGTGCTGATTAGCGCGTTGTATGGTTCGATCGGATTTGGTCAATCTCAGTGATTCCACCCGGGAGCCCACCAAGCGTCTATTTTTACTGTGGTTTCTACAGTACAATTTAGATAACCTCGTATATTTAATCTCCGTCTCATTTCACGTACGGGCTTAGCTGAGTTGGCTTAGAGGCCAGAGGTCTGGGCTTTGAGTCCCGCTGCCCTTGAATTTTCGGGAGACTGTAGCATGTACAGTGAACAGTGTTTCTATTTTCGAAATTTTGTTTTATTTTTTCTTGAGACTTTTAAAATTAAATTTCTACACTACATTATTTCCAAAAATGTTTTTCCAAAAAAATAAAAAAACCAAAAATTATATTTTAGAAAAACATTAAAACTGACAACGTTTTTATTTTTTTACTTTCTTAGTATTTTAGACAATTTTACTCTCCGTTAAAATTCAAGAATCTCCCACAGCAACGATCGGTATCTATATCTGTTAAATGAAATTTCTATGGTACAATATTTCCAAAAAATATTGTCCAGAAAAAAATTTAAAAAAAATTAAAACTGAAAGTATTTTTATTTTTTCCTACCATTAAAAAATCGGAGCGTAATCGAAATTTTGCAATTTCTAAAAAAATCTTTTCCCCCTCTTTTGGAAAGTATTAACGAAAAACCCACTTTCTGTTAAAATCTCCGCCTATTTCAATAATTCATTCTACCCGCAGCAACGCGCAAGCTGATGTGCATCTAGTTTACAAAACTGTTGTACTGAACGTAACACTGCTAATCAATCAGCTTATGACATGGCATGAACTGATTAAATAGAGTGCTAACCTTGCGCTCGTCGGCCCGGTTTGCATGGACTTGAAATGTTCTTAAATCTTTTGACTGCAAGCTGTGCTAATAGAGCAACTGAAAGACCATATGAAGGTCTAACCATATTAGTGATGAGTAATTGAATATTTTTAAGCTTGTGGTCCTCAGGTTTGAGGTTGATTTGCTTTAGATTGAGCAATTTGAGTTGAGTGATCGTTGCACCAGTAAGTGATTGTGTCCTTGACTGATCAGAGCCTTGGCTAGTTGGAGCCTTGATAGTTCAGTGCTTTAAGTGGTCATGGACTTGACTGGTTTGTGAACTAAGGTGGGATTCTTAGATGTGTGATTGTTCAGTTGATTACTTATTGCATATCATTTTGAACAATATTATGTGATGTGTTTTCTTATCTATGATAGTCGTAGGACTTCGGAGTTAGGTTATGATGAGGCGGAGGAGATCGAAACTAGGCTGAGAGAGCTGAGGTCCAAACGGTTAAGATGCCGCTGGAGGATGACTGAGGCTAGGAATGGCTACAAGCTGAGAGGGCAAGTGGATGGATGAGATGCTAATTTAAGCCCTACTCAAGCGAAGGAGGATCGTTGGATCAAGAGTTCACGGGTTGAGTAGTGGTTAAATTAGTGCGTGTGGATAAAACCCTTTATGGTGTTGGGTTGCGGGTTAGCCCATGTATAAGTGAGGAAGTGGATCTCAGCCCTTAATGAGGCTTCTTGAGGGCCAAATTGTAATCTAAGGGTGGAGGTTGCTCTCAGTGTGCTACAAATAGAGGGGGAGAGAAGTGTTTCTCTATTGAAGGTTTTGGTGCTCCTTTGAGCTTTGCCCATTTTGTTGTGAGGCTTTGTAAACTTTCCTCCTAAGAAATAAAATTTTCATTTCCCTATTCTGAATTTACTTTTAACATTTACATTATACTTTAAATTCAGTATTTACATTCCGCAATTTAAATTCTTGCAATTTACTTTCCGCACATTTGGATTTGCCTCCTGTCGGCGTTTCGAGCACCGGCAAGTAAATTTGTAAGTCTAAGGGGTCGCGCGTTCCACTCCCTGAATGGTTAGACTCATAAGTCCAAGATATATACTGGTTCGGACCGAAGATCCCTACTCCAGTTCGTGTGGTGGCGTTGTATTCTCTTCAGTACAGATGACTGCACAAAGTTTACAAGCGAGAGTGCCAATGACTTAGCGAGATGGGTTTGATGGCGCTCTCTCCTCTCTTTTTCTTTAAGGGAGTTCCTGCCTCCTTTTATACGAAAGAAAGGGGCAGGTTACATCGAGAATTGGGAGAGGCCGAGACGACCTACCCTAGGAGCTTCAGTCCTTCGTTCTGCTGACTGATCATCGCTCAGTCTTGCCCATGCTGGGTCGGTAGCTTAGTCGGTCAGGGCGGTTAGGTATTTCCCGGAAACAGCGTACACGCCTCTCGCGAACCTTACGGTGTTGACGTTCTGTCGCTGGCGTGGACGGGTGCCTCGGGAGAGGGCGTGTCTTCGTCTCAGATGCGACCGGTGATGGGGTCGGGAGCATGACTTGGTCGATCATTTAAACCCTCGGGGAAGGAGCCACCGCCCTTGTATAGTCACTTTGATTGACCCGTTCGTAGGTACGTGGCGGTTGTCTAGTAGAGGCTTCGACACGCGGCCCTTGGCAGGGTGGTCTTGGCACGATCGAGTCGGGATTCGACTGCTGCGGTCGGAGCCTGCTTGGTCGGAGCCGGGGCCGCCTCACGAGGAGGTCGGGAGCTTAGCTCGGTCGGAGACATTCCTTGGTCGGTCGGGAAGGAAGTCCGTGTGGCTTTGCAGTGCTTGATCGGTGAGTGGGGTGGAAGCGGCCTGTTGGGCTTGAGCTGTGCTTGAGGCCGCTGGCTGGTCACCTTGGGCCGTTGGGGTACCCCTGTTATAAGTATTCGTCACCTCCCATCATTCTAAATGATTGTAGATTTTATGCCAAGTATAAACGATTGATGGATGAATCTTCTTCAGATGATATCCTAATCACGTAGGCAATCTACATCCTCTTCTTTTCAGTTTTTGCAAGAAACCGATCTTTATGCTTGAAAGAAGAAATATTATTGTAAATCGCACTCTTGTTTGTTTGAAGAGTTGTTCATTGGTGTTCTTACTTACTGTTATATATGAGAGGTCATCTAAAATCATCTTGATCATCAATTTCCCATGAGAAAGCTAAGGGTGAAGTTTTTGTTTTTGACCCGGTTTTGGTGTAACATTCTTTAAACTGGAAAAATGTCAGAACTTTGACGTTAATCCTTGCGATTGAAGGTTGGAATAGGTTTCTGACATCCATAGGAAGGTGCACACAAAGTTTCACAAGTTTTGGATTAGCCGATCAAAAGTTACATCAATTCTTGTTTCCAAGACCGTGCGTGATTTTTTACTATTCACCTTTAACATTGTTCACCCCAAACACTGTTCATCCGACAATACTCTCCACAGACACTGTTCATCCGACAAGTGATGTTGACCAGTTCACAGTTACTGTTCATCCGACCAGTGCAGTTTTTACAGTTCATCCAAACATTGTTCACCAAGCACCATTCATCTGACCAGTTTGTTGTTTACTATTCATTCGACCAGCACAGTTTTCTTTGTTCATATGAGCACTGTTCGTCCAACCATCTGTTTGGATTGTACATTCATTCGATCTTATCTCTTGATGGTTTGTTTTTAGGAAAGAAGTTTTATTTATGATCATTCATTCCCTGATCGTTATTTTGGTCCTTCAGCAACTGATAGTACCTTTTTCCTCCGGCTGATCTTCAGCGTTTTCATTAAGACGATGACGATGACTTGAAACGTTCTTAAATCTTTTGATTGCTTTGTTAGGACTTAAGATGATGACTTGACCTCTGATTAGGGATCAAGTTGGGGATACCGTCAAGTTTGCTCTTGCAGAGCAACGTCAGAGGAGCCGTTTCACCTCGACTCAAGTAGTAAGTAAGTCGATTTGTTGTTTTCTTTCTTTCTGTCTATTGAACTCAGATGAAACTGGCCTACCTAGTTCCTCTTGTCCGCATCGATTTAGAAGTGTTTTTCTTTAAAGAAATGGCAAGTGCTCTGCCTAATATTAAAGAAAGGTGAAAGTCAAACTTACATCACCCGTTTGAACACTATAAACGATAGCAATTAGAAGCTGCTACGCTTACAGTTCAACGAAGTGACAAACAACTAGTAAGATTTTCAGCCTTAGGAAAGGAAGACCCAAATTCATTCCCGACGTACTCATGAAGTGAAGTTGACCGTAACACATCCGAAGGATGTAAGAGCTAAACGGTGATTGAAAACATCCTGAGAGATAGCAGCGAATACATCCTAAACTGTTCGGAAGAAATTAGCAAAAATCATGTTATTCCTTTCTTTCCAAATGTTCCAAAAAGGGTAGACTACGAGGCCATCAATTTCTCTTTTCCTTTCTTTTGGATCTTCTCCCTGATGGACCGCCACCAGTCGGAAACAGAGGTTCCTGGCATGATCGATGGATGGTCGAAAAAATGCAAGCGCGTTCCGCTTAGAACCTTTGTCCACACTTGCTTGGCGAACGGGCAGAAAATAAGAAGATGGATCATTGTCTCTGGTTCCAATCCGCATAGCGTACAGGAGTAACTATCCGCCCATCCTCTACATGCTAATCTTTCAACCGTTAGAATTCTCTATTGGATGAACAACCGAGTGAAGAACTTGCATTTATTCTCGACATGTGCTTGCCAAATAATGTTGTAGTTGTGATCTAGCACTGAACCATAGAACTGTGCTCTATACGCCGTTCTTGCTAAGTAGTGTCCATCTATACCCCACTTCCAAAGTACGTTATCATGTACTTGCGAATGCAGGGTTACCTGTTGAATAGCTTGCCATAGATAGACATATTCATCAAGCTGTGCCTCGGATGTAATGCGTCCGAACGGCCTAAGCCAGTTGCTACTAGCAAGCTCTGGTTGGACTGTACCTGTTCTCCTCCACACCAGCCAGAAGCACTCCAAGGCCATTTCCTTTGGCAATTTCCCAAAAAGCCATCTGGAAGTCCAGAATTTTGTTTTTTCGCTGCTTCCCAGCACGATGGTTGTGCTTGCACCGGACAAGCTGCGGTCGACGTCGTCGCACAGTATAGCCATCCTGACCCACGGCCTGTGTTGCTCCTTCCATTCATACCATAGCTAACAAACACGGAGTGCGTGCCCAAATTTGCTGAAATCCTTCACACCAAGACCTCCGTTACAATCCTGTTCACCCTTCAAAAGAAAGTTTTTCCTTAAACTGTCAAGTTTTCTAGTTACCCATTTTGACAATGGAAAGACTGTCATATGGTAGACCGCTAGAGCAGAGAGCACATAATTAACCAGGACCAATCGTCCTGCTCTGGAGAGGAGTTTCCCCTTCCATCCTGGTAGTCTAGCACGGGCTTTATCAATGAGCAGAACCATATATATATATATATATTGTTTTCAATCTGTTAGGCCACAGTGGGAGTCCTAGGTAATTGCACCGGAAACTCTTCGTTTTAACCAGGAAATCCTGTAAAATGAACGTCATATCTAGGTCATCACATCTTACGGGATAAATTTCGCTCTTCTGGAGATTTGCTTGTAATCCTGTGGTCAGAACGGTCTGAATGACCCGTAGTTCCTGTTTGTCTGCATTGGCAAAGATCGCAGTGTCATCAGCGTAGAAGAGATTGAGAAGTGTTTCAAGTGAGAAAGTAAGTAAAACCTCAGATTTGTGCGGTAGGTGTGTCAAGAATTTCGGCAAGAACCAACGGTAGAAAATGGTTGCAATGCTTGCCAGCAGTCAGGTTTTGTCTATGGCTTTTATGCCCAAAAGTTGACATACTGATGTGCAATGTCATGTATGCATCTGTGATGTGCCTTACCGTAATTACCAAGCATAAGCCAATAAGTGATGACTGGAGCATAAATAGACATGCGTCACGAGTTACGACGAAGCACCTGGTTTTTTTTTCTCCCAGATAACTGATATAAAGATAGTGGTACTTTGGGCTGGGTTGATAAGTTTAGAGAAGGTGATCGTGGATTTTAGCGTGTGATTCGATTGCAAGTCGATCGACGACTGGGGTCAAATATTACAACATGTGATGGATGAGTTATTACTTTAGAGTGGGGTTTGCTCCCTGCCATTTTTATCTTCGCGGAGTTGAGAACTACTATGCAAAAGAGGCCGACTTCCCAATGCCATGAAAACGATCAAAATTCTGGAAAATGCCATCGCCGTCAATTACTAGGGTGCGAAATGACCTGACAGAAAACTCGAAACTCACGAGATGCTCGAGCTCGATTTGAGATCGGCTCGTAAAATTAATGAGCTGAGCTGAGCCGTCTTCCCAGCTCGGTCTCTTAACAAGTCAAGCCCGACCTAGCTCGCGAACCACTCGTTAACTCAGTAAGTCTTGGTCACTAGATAGCTCACCAAACATGACACGGTTGGATTTTTGTTTAACGATGTTATCTTAAAATCCCTAGTCCCAAGCTCATGTACTAGCGTATATCTGACTAAACGGCCAAAATCAAAACCCTAGCAGCTAGCAACACACACTTGACACTTGCACAGCCACCACCATCCATTGCACGCACCAACTCGCCCCAATTCCTGCAATTCCCCAACTCACCAACATCAGTACACCACATGAGAGAGGCGATGGAGATCGGCTGACCGGGGACGGCGCGGAGCAACGGAGACAGAGACGACGGGCAATCGCACCATCGGACCAGCGCCTCATCTTGTCTCCAACACTCCACTGCTCTCAAGCAAGGTACCCTTCTAAACTGATGGAAAAGGTAATCGTGGACGATTGCATATCATCAGATTGCACGTCAATCGAAGATCGGAATCAAAGGCTACATGTGATGGATGAGTTATTAATTTAGAGTGAATTAACTTGCTCCATGCCATCGCTATCTTTGTGGAGTTGAATTTGCTCCAAACCAGTAGCATGCCTATTTGGGTCCAAACAGGTTGATTGAGTTGGGTTTAAGGAATGACTGCAATTGGATGGGTTCAAATGGGTTGGGTCGGATCGGGTTTGCTTGTAAAGTGGTTCGGCTTGAGTTGTTTGGGTTTAACATTTGTGGTTTTGTGTGGTTTGAACCCATGGTTCCATATGGTTTGCAACCCAAACACTAGCTCCCTAATCACCCCCGATGCTAGTGGGGAAGAAGCTGAACGGCGTCACTCGCTAAGGTTCAAGCCAAGGCGGCACCACTGACCACACCAGCCTGCGACCGCATGCAGCGATGCGCCATCTGGGTTGGCCTTGAGGCAGTGACTTCATGGTCAGTTCCGACGTCTCCGACGTCAACTTTGACAGGTGCAGCGACACCATCGTAACTCGGAAAGCTCTGGAGACGAGGGCAACGCTGGGCTCTCACCGCCGGTCCGCGATACGCCGCCCATGTCCCCCCTTCTTTTCGTCCGCACAAAGGCGGCATGGCGGCGGGCGGCCACAGGGCGCGGTGTAGCGAGCAGGAGCCAGAGGTGGGACCCGCGGGGGGCTGCGGGAGCCAAAGGGCAGAACCTCCAATGATGCCACAAACTCAGATAGAGGCGACGAGGTGGCCGACAGCAACAAAAGCCAAATCTGAGGAAGAAACAGATCTGGAAGAGGAAGAGGAAGAGGAAGAGGGAGAGGAGAGGAGGAGGGTGCGGGGCGAGGGGGTGGACACCAGGGAAGGAGGTAAGTTGCGTAGTTCCCGAGGAAGTATTATCTGTTGTAGTCCTCCTCGGTGTTGCTGCACTTCTACAACTCTGGCGGTAGCAAGAACCGGAAGAGGGCCAGGTCGATCAACATGTCAACACCTCCTCAACCATGCTCGTTGCCAGCACCTCCCGGTCATTCAGTCCGCCGAGAAAGTACAACACAGCACGGTGAGGGAACCTATCTGTCGCGGTGGCCGCACAGATGATGGCAGAGAGGCTGCCCTGGTCGATGAGGATAGCAATCAAGCAGGGCGATTAGTCGAGTATGTTGGTCTTGGCAGCTTGGATGGCGTTGGCATTGGACAGCGCAGCGTCGGCTAGACGTCGAGGCACTTGTGGAAGGGCATGACGATGAGGAAAGGGTTGGGATGGGTTCTGGCAATGGGTTGAACCCATATAAAGGAAGTGATTTGGTTTGGTTCGAGTTCAAATGCTATTTGGATTGGGTTGCGATGGGTCACTGGGATATGATAAGTGGGTTGGGTTGATTTGAAAAAGTAGAGTTTACTAACGTTAGTCGGTCTGGAAATGGGTTGATTTTAAACCCATTACCAAGCCTAGCCACCATCCATCTATTATGTGATTCTGTCATGCCGCTATCGTCCTCCCCTCTCACATCTTTGCCGCCATCTGTGGCACACCACTGCTGCTGCCAACCGTTAGGACTTGCTCAGTTCCTCACCCCCACGCGTCTTCGCCAACTCCGGTAGCACCTCCACCACTGTTGCCAACCTACGATTCAGGTTTGTCACTTAAAGGGCACACCCTTTGTTTTTCCTTGCTTCTTTTTCTTCATGTTTCTCTGTTTTTCTGACTCTGTTTTCCCTTCTATTTCTCTGTTTTCCTTGCTCTATTTTCAATCCTATTTCTCTATTTTTCTGCTCTGTTTTCTAGGAAATCTTGATCAATTTTTTTTTTGTTTGTCCATTTTGTCCTGAAATTTGAACGAATTTTCCAAAATTACCGAATTTCGGCTCTTTCGGTGGGTGCAAAAAAAACTAAAAACGAAATTCGAAACCTTGCTTGCTGCACGAGTTGGAGTCTAGGTGCTGTCGTCTATACTACTAGTTGATTGTAATATGTTTTAGTTAACTTTCTTCTTTTTCTTAGTATTCATGTGCGTGTGTTGTCTCCAGGTCGTGGCCTGGGTGCGCGTCTCTTCTTGCTGGCTGACGGGAAAAAACTTACTGAATGACTTGTGTTCGGATATCCGTTTTTTCGGACGCTTGCAACATTTTTTTTCACGTGTGAAACATTTTATTTCTACGCGTACAATATTTTCCTTCGATAACAGTAGAAATGTTTGGGTGAAACAAAATGTTGCAGACGTTAAAAAAAAATATTGTATGCATAAGAAAAAAATGTTACACGATGCGTCCGAAGAAATAAAAAGTAGTCAAACAAAAAAATGACGTGAAGCACTGCCGTTTGCCGGCAACTCCTTAATTCAGAGAATTCTCTTCGACACAAACATGCAAACTCAAAGGAAAAGCTTGGAAGGAAGGAAAGTAGCAATTAACAGGAAAGAAGTACGAAGAGCTACTAACAATTTACATTTTACGGATCTCACCGTAGATCAAATGCTCTAAAATTTGGATGTTTTTTTTGCTAAGAAAACATCCGGGTGATGTTTATCAAAACCCAAAAAGAAATTGCACTGCACGCTGCATACATGACGCTGCATACATGAACGCTACACTACTGAGCACTGACCTCTTTTGTCCATCATTACCAAGCTCCAAGCCTTCAATCTCTAAGAAGTCACAACAGCCTTCAATCTCTCATAATTTCTAATTCAAGATTCTGTTTTGCACAGAACTGTTGTTTTAACTCCAGAATCTTGTTTAAAGCAGCCTATTTCTCTGTCTGCACTTCCCATACAGCAACTTTCATAAAACATATTACTGAAAAACTAAAACATCATATCACAGTATCACACAAAAGGGGCGAAGGAACATACCTTTTGTGCTTCCAAAAGCTTAAGTACATTCTCGTCATTTTTGTGTTGTTCCAACGTTGCCAATTGTTGGTGCCGAAAAAGGGTCAATCGGCCTCAACACACACGAAAGTAGAGTTCAAAGAAGGTCGTGATGTGCCAGCCGATTTGATCTATAATTAGATCGATATAGCTATTAACCGATTTGTGCAGTTTTAAGCAATTGATAAGATCAAAATAAGTATCTACAGCTAATTAGGTCTTGCAAATCAACAAGTTAGATCTAAACAGCTATTACAGTCGATTGGATGATAGATAAAGATCTATTTTCTCCGAAAAAGGCGATGCGCAACAAGATCGGTATAAAAACAAACCTGAGATAACTGACGTAAATCGATGATGATCAAAATCAGCGATGTGCAACTTTATTGATCAAAACCAAATTACAAAGAGAAGATGCTAAGCGTAAAACTACTTCTAGTCGACAGAAAAGTAAACAAAAGTAGATGCAAAGTTGATTGATTGTTGGTTGTTCTCTTCGGCTTACCTCACGACCTATTTTTATAGCGTACAGGCCGATCGTGTCCTTCTCCAACTCCTCAAAATTCGCAATTTGTATTGGCATCTTTCTCCTGAAAGTAAATTCCATTTCGAACCGATATCGACTATAAATATCCAAATTCATCCTTAGCCTAACAAATTGGTTATATCTTTCCAAATTCTGGTGCCAACACCAACCTAAGATGGTTCGATTTAATAGCATTTTGAATACAAGCAACAACAAAATTAACTAAGTGTGTGTATTTCTAAAAGTACTGGCCAAACCTTTAGCACTTTAGTGCCCAAGCACAGTATGTAAATAAAATGAAACCATGAAGATCACTAATAATGCACAATTGGAACCAACTCTGCCTAGGAATACAGGTTGGAATACATCAAGGAGGAGCTCAATTTCAGTTTTATATGGAGATAATAATCCTAGCCTGTTGGAGCTTATGGCAACCCTAGAGACATCACCAAGGCACACATCACCAAGCTCAACGGTACAAATGTGAAGCAGGATACAATACAAACAATGAACAAAATTGGCATCAATTCATTAAAGAAAGTAGCAAAATATTTCCATCACGCTCAGTCATAGTCCAAAGGAATAAATTGCTCAGTCCATCAAAGCAATGGTAAGCTCACAGCGCCTTAGTTAGCTCTAAGGTCCAAAATCACAAAGCATCACAAACATCTATTTTGCAGCTTCTCATTGGCCATGCTGTTGTGGCTTGAGAACATAGACATCTAACTTTGAACAACATGGGAAAGGCTGGCATCAATTGAAACATTTTCACTAGAATATGATGATCATGGAAGACACATTAACTCAATATTCATTACTAAAAATTTTCGAAATGCATGTGAATAAATTTAATGCTAAAAAGAAATCAAAAACTAAATAATGAGATTATAAACAGCACAATGTCGGAATTATTTAGTTTTTCTCAGATCTTATCATCTTATGAAAATTTTACCACATCATCCTCAGCACTAGGGTAAGTTTCATGAAAAGTTTAAAAAATAATAAAATTTAATGCATTTATAAAATCAAAAACAGAAACTGCAATAAATCAATAATAACAATTTCAGAATTTTATAAAAATAACTACAAATGATCGTCATCCGAAATTTTTATGGTAACTCCCAATAAATAATCTAATCACACAGAAAAAATTTCATATAAAATAAAGCTTAATTGATATCTAAGAAAAGATAAAAATCCAAAAATAAAATGTTGGTGCAGCCAGCTTGTCAGAATTTTCTAAATTTGTTCAAAAAATATCTTCAGTCAAAATTCCTATAGTAGGGTGAATATTATTACCAGATCATGTATAAAAAGTTTCAAAATTTGTTGACTAGGATTAATGCATCAATTAATTGCTAGAATCTTGATCTTTCAGAAAATGGCTAAGTCAATTTTCCTCTCCCTTCACTGACCAGTGGACCCTTACCATTGTCCAGTCCAACCGGTCAGGCCAGCCTTCTTCTAGCTCTGCCTCCCTTCCGATCGAATGCCCATGCCACGGTAGAAGAATCCTCACGAAATTGCTGCCACGGCACAACAGCGTCGACCTCCAGCGCAAACACAACCAAGCACAGCGCTTAGGCGTTGCCACGGCGATGCCCTGCACCACCATAGCTTCTCCCTGCTGCTTCTCTTCTCCATGGGTAGAACACAACTGCACCAACACAGCCGCCTCCATTTTCTCCGACCACAGCCAACTAAGCTAACCTCTGACTCACTGGCTGGCGTTGCCCATCCATTATCACGTTGCCACAGTGCTTATTCCCCGTGTTTCCCGCTGCCAAGCCTATCCTTTCACTGTTTTAATGTCAACAAACCGCCACAATTTCCACCAGGTTTCCACGGTGAACAAGCCCTGCTACACCACTTTCTCTGGCTATAAGAACCGCCCAAAGCTCGCAGTAACCGCACACCACTCCCTACTCTTCAACTCAGCCGAGAGAAGCCCCAATTTTCCCTACTGCCGCCATTGCCAGGGAACTCCAAGCTCAGATCGAAGCAGAATTTGGATGATATAATGATACATCCTCAAATTGCTTTGAGCACCGGCACCTAAGACCCCTAGTGATCATTTTCCCTCAATAAATTTCAGTTTTCTCCAACTGGAACTCATTATTGTTATTTATTATAAAAAATGGAGGCCTTACAAGTTGGTATCAGAGCTATACTAACTGCAGGATAAACCCTAGATAGAATGGTCGTTGGTATTAAGGATGGGCCACTTTCAAAATCTTTTTTTCAAAAGTTACTACATTTGAAAAATGTAGCCATTGCTATTCTATCCTCCTTAAGATCTTACCCTTACCCCTACTTTCATTTTGGTTTGTAAACAAATTATTCTTTCCTTAAAAATTAATCCTTGCCCATAGTTCAGCTTCAACATATGCTCCCAAAGTTATCCACGGTATCAGCAAGTAGTACAAGAATTAAGGAAGCCTCGTCGCCAAGTGACATGCTTCAAAAAAGCAACATCAAGTCCAAACCCGTGTAAACTCCAACAAGGCGGGACTAAAAGCTCAAGGACCCTACTCTATGAAAAGCCGATGTCACCCAATAATAAAATGCTGAAGATTAGAATATATTAGGTTCCCTCTTAAGATTAAAAACCCTTACGCATAGCAGTATTATTCCGCTTTAGCTATACGAAGTATTTTTATGAAGTGTTTGTATCTTACTACTGGTAATTGGTTTTTATTTTCTTATCCAGACGGATATACGTGTGAACTTAACCTCTAGGTTAAAGTTTCACAATAAGTTGCCCTTATGTACGAATCTGGAAAACTTAACCCATAGGTTAAAAAGGAGTTTATAAAATAGTTTGTCTTCTTACTATAGGACTTCTTACAAGCTTATCTCTTCTCTCTGTAGAACTTCTCACAAGCTTATTCTTTCTTTTTGTAGGATTTCTCACCTACATATTCTTCTAGTCATTAATCTTCCCTAAAATATCCTAACAAAGTTTATAGCATAGCCTCCATTACCATTTCTAGCTTTACTTGAGACTACACCATCTATATTAAACTAAGGCCAATATTTCACCATATTAGGAACCACCAAACTTACCTAAGACGCTTTAGGCCAACTAAAACCCAATCTTTCCCACTAATAACTCCTAATCATGTCTCAAAACCCACCTTATCGCTTTACCTAAGATTATATACCATGAATTTGAGCCAGAACCAGAGAAGTCCTATACTTCTGAGTGAAAATCCTAGAATGAGATTCCGACATCTTCAAGCCCCTCTATGAAGAATGAAGAACCGGTATCATTAAGACGAATTAAAATACACTAGACTTGTAGCTAGAAAGGAACTATAGACCTCCTATACAATGGTTTTGAATATGTGATCTTTTGTACTTTGAACTTCTATTGTAAGATCTTTTGTGCTGCTTCTCAGGTTACTCTCATAAATACTAAATTGTTAGGTTAAAATTTATGATGTACCAACCCTAATTAATAAGAAGATTTAATTAAGAAAATTTTAAGAATGAAATGTTGCCTTGTAACCCAACAAAACTTCATCTAAATAACCTTATCTTAATAAACATCGTTGCAAGATGCCTATGACAAGATCTGAAGGACCATGTGGAGGTCCATCCATGTTTGTGATGAGTATTTGACTTTATTTGATCAAGGTGTACTCAGGTTTGAGTTTGATTTGAGTTGAAATTCAAAAGGAAGCAATTTGAGTTGCGTTAGCTTCTTGCAGTACTACCGGCCTGTTGCTGGCGGTAGAACCAACTGATGCTTGAGACATAATTAATTGTGAGCATTTGTGATGATTTAACATTGCTATGTGAGGAGTTTCCTTCTTTTTGATAGTTGCAGGTCGACGATGCTAGATCATGGTGAGGCGAAGGATGATCGGGACTAGGCGAGGAGCGTCGAAGGTCCAGACGGTCGGGGATCACCGGAAGATGATCGGAAATAGAGTCGTGGCAAGTCGTGAAGACAAGGAACGGATAAGATGGTAGCTAGGCGCTACGTGGATCAATGAGGACCATTGGATCTTGGTCTAGTTGATAGGTTAGCGAGTCTAGTTAGTGTGCTTTGAGAACTGTGCAAGAAAACCCATTATGTGTTGTGGGTTTTGAGTGAATCCTTGCATAGCTGGTTGAGTAGGTTAATCCTAGCCCTTGATGGATGCTCTAGGGTTTAGAGGCTCATCCAAAGGTGGTAGGTGGACCAAGAGTTGTATAAATAGGGGTGGAGGGGTAGCCTTCCCCCTTTGAAGGTTTGAGTTGCTCCTTTGAGCTTTGCCCACAACAAGTGAGGCTTTGTAAACCTTCATCCAGAAAATACAAAAAATTTCTTTACTTTATTGTGAATTTAAATTGCGTATTTACATTATATCTTTACTTTACGCAATTTAAATTTAACATTTACTTTCCCGCATTTACATTCTTACAATTTACTTTCTCGCAATTTGGATTTGCCTCCCCTCCTTCTAAATACTGTTGTTCTAAGATGTCTTGAGGATATTTATATGGTTTTACACTTCTCTTAGCACCCTAGGATAGACTAAAGATCAAGTTTTCTATCAAGTTGTCATTCTGTCCAGAACTTGTTCTTCGCGCAGCAGTCAGTCTTTGATTTTTAGAAAAATATAGAAACATCCTTTTTGCGTGTTTCTTATTGGAGAAGGTGCATGACTCATATATCCATCTCTGAAAAAATTTGGGAGTCCACTGGTTACTGTTTGAGCGCTATGAAGTGAAAACTGAGCCTCAAACTTTCTGGTTGAAGTTCCTCACTGTCTGTAATACTTGATTTTCGTGTCTATTATACAAAGCTTTTTAATGTGATTTTTGGTGTACTGTTTCACGACTTAACTTCTCATAGGGAAAACAATTCCCCAAAATTTAGAGCAACAAAAACTCACCAACCACCTGCTCCAATTGAGTACAATTCCTGGAAAATCTGTTTTTACTTTTCTGAAAAGTGACTTTGTTGTTTTTAGCTTTATCTCTTTTAGAAAAGAAGTTTTTGAATTGATTTCTTTTTGTTTGGACACTTGACAACCAAGATTGTGATTAAAACATCCCTAACATGGTTCATGGTTCTCAACCATGTAAGCTAGGGGTACACATAGTTGTCTAGTTGTTCGGGTTTTAGAGGGTGTGCGAATCTGAGAAGCACCAGTTTGAACGAAAATCTTTAGGTGTTTCAGATTTTTATTGCAAGATTGTTTGGAGTACTTTGAGTGGGGAAAATTTTTATTTGGGATCATTCACCCCCCTCTGATCGCCATTTCAATCCTTCAAGGTCCCTCAGCGAAATCATGGAAAATAAAGCTGTGCAAGGCTCTCAACCTCCAAGAAATGATAATCCTACCTCGGCCCAACCAAATCCCCAACATCCAGCTAAGGAACCCCCTCACGATGTGGCAAACGTCATAATTCCCCACCTCCCCAAGGTCCGCAAGAACCCAAACCAGAAGAACAATCGCCAGAATCTCCAACCATGGCCCAAGTGTTTGCCATGATTGAACAAAGTCGCCAGATGCACACCTTTCTTCTCTAGCAAATAGTGCAGAACACTACCCAACTTTGGCGCAGTTCTTGCCAGAAGAGGAAATGGTGAAGCCCCGCAGAATATCTCTTAGAATGAGTCTGCTGCTGCTTATCGTTATCCCTTTGTTCCACCAGAAGACAGTATGATCATGGCAGATTCAGATCAGAATACTACTCCTACACCTTAATTGATATCTAGACGTTGTACTTTGAAGTGTTGTCGACCAAACCAGTCCGAAGATTGTGCGTGTATTCGTTGTGGAGAAATAGGACATACTGCTGATGAGCATGCAATCAATTGCTCCAGTTGTGAAGGAAACCATTCTCCTGAAAATGTCATATGAGCAACATCACATGTTACATTTGTGAAGGTTGAGATCGTTGTCCAGCTCAATATCCCTTGGATCCAATAGTTGCCACTGCGATTCAACATCAGCAAGAAAAATTATGAGCCTTAGTTGTTCAAGATTTGGCAAACAAAAAAGAAATGCCAGCTGCACAGGAAATGTCTCTTAAAGAGTTAAAGAAGCAGCACTTTGACCCTGACAATCTTCATCAAGAAAGTAGTAAGTGGCCATCACCAACAGCATGTTTCTTGTGTGATAAAGAAGTTCATTGGACCAGGGTTTACCCTAAGAAATGACAAATTGAGATTCACAAGAAAGACAATATTGAACATACAATTGTACCCAACAAAGCACCACGAAGGATACATATGTGCCTCAACCGTCGTGAGAAGGGCCATTATGCTAATCGATGCCCACAAAGAGGACGAGCATCTCCTGCAACCGTGGCCATACCAGAAGTTGTCTCAATCAAGTTTATAACTCCAAGAGTAGAAGGTAGAATATCAAGAGCGGTTTGCCCAAAGAATCGGTGAAGAAGAGGCGTTTAAATAAAGACACTAGCTCGGATAACAATGATCAAAGAGGGAATTTGCCCCCCTAAAATCAGCTATACCTGTCATGAGCGTGGGCATTACGCCAACGCCTATCCCAATAAGAATTCAGTTCAACCCCGTCCTCAATCTCAATCACCACCTGTTCACTCCTTCAACAACACTAATGGACGAACTGCTAGTGTTCGAAGCAAAACTGCTAAAGCTACCTGCTTCCATTGTGGTAAACATGGGCATTACGCTGTCGTTTGCCCTAAGAAAAACCAACAAGCTTGTAGACCTGCACCTACTCCAACTCAAGGCATCAATCACGGACAACTACATCACGTGACCATGGAAGAAGCGCACGACATACCAGACGAAGTACCGAGTACGTTTCTTGTGTATTTAAAACCTTCCAGAATTCAGATTAAATTTCAAGATCTCATAATCCATCATAAAATCAATTTTTTGCCTTCTATGAAAATGATCCTCTCGACCATCCTCATACCACTTCCTAGACCTCGTAAATCTCGAGGACGAGATTTCTGTAAGAGGGGTAGATTGTAACATCCTGAAAATTTCAAAAATAGGGAAAATAAAATTTTAAAATTTAATAAGGGAATTGAATAAAATTTTAAATGAAATAAGGATTCTAATTTAAATTTTCATCTTTTCTCTCATTTTCTTGAATTTTAATCTTAAGGAAAAGTACAAGTTGCAATATAAAAATTCTTCTTCTAAAATGAACAAACTATGAAAATGAATTATAAATATAATGTTATTTTTAATTTCCATATTTTTTGTATTTTTCGTGAATTTTGGTTCTTAAGAAAAATCTTTTATCTTAATTGTTTTCTCTCTTCCAAAATGCAAAACCCAAAAACACTTAAGAGATAAAATCTGGAAAAAAATTATATAAATCCCAAATCATCTCCAGGCCATTCATAAACATTTTATAAAGGCATGTGAATAAATTTAATGCTAAAAAGAAATCAAAAACTAAATAATGAGATTATAAAACAGCACAATGTCGGAATTATTTAGTTTTTCTCAGATCTTATCTTCTTATGAAAATTTTACCACATAATCCTCAGAACTAGGGTAACTTTAATGAAAAGTTTCAAAAATAAATAATCAAATTTATTGAATTTATAAAATCAAAAATAGAAACTGCAATAAATCAAAAATAATAGTATCAAAATTTTATAAAAATAAATAGAAATCATCATCTGAAATTTTTATGGTAACTCACAATAACTAATAGAATCACATAGAAAAAATTTCATATAAAATGAAGTTTAATTGTTATCTAAGATAAATAAAAATCAGAAAATAAAATATTGGTGCAGCCAGCTTGTTAGAATTTTCTAAATTTGTACAAAAAGATCTTCAGCAAAAAATCCTACAGTAGGGTGAAGATCATTACCAAATCATGTATAAAAAGTTTCAAAATAATTTTACTAGGATTGGTGCATCAATTAATTGATAGAACCTTGATCTATCATAAAATGGCTAAGCCAATTTTCCTCTCCCTTCACTGACCCGTGGACCCTTACCATTGTCCGGTCCAACCGGTCAGGCCAGCCTTCTTCTAGCTCTGCCTCTCTTCCGATTGAATGCTCATGCCACGGCAGAAGAATCATCACAAAATTGCTGCCACGGCACAATGGCGTCGACCTCCAGCGCAAACACAGCCAAGCACGACGCTCAGGCGTTGCCACGGCCATGCCCTGTACCACCATAGCTTCTCGCTGCTACTTCTCTTCTCCACGGGTAGAACACAACCTCACCAACATAGCCACCTCCATTTTCTCGGACTACAGCCAACCAAGCTCTAGCCATTATCATGTTGCCACACTGCTGCCACGGCGCTTATTCCCCACATTTCCTGCTGCCAAGCCTATCCTTGCACTGTTTTAATGCCAGCAAACCGCCGCAATTGCCGCCAGGTTTCCATGGTGAACAAGCCTTGCTACACTACTTTCTCTGGCTATAAGAACCGCCCAAAGCTTGCAGTAAACGCACACCACTCCCCACACTTAAACTCAGCCGAGAGAAGCCCAAATTTCCCCACTGCCGCCATTGCCAGGGAACTCCAAGCTCGGATCAAAGCAAAATTTGGATGGTATAATGATGCATCCTAAAATTGCTTTAAGCACCGGCACCTAAGACCCCTAGTGATCATTTTTCCCTCAATAAATTTCAGCTTTCTCCAACTGGAACCCACTAGTATAGTGCCTGTGCTAACGCTACGACGGCAGTACACCCGCTTATCAATTAAATGAGAAGATAAATATGAATACAACACTTAATAATAAAAGAGAAATTTAGAATTTTAAATGAATTTAGAAATAAAAACGGACCTAAATGGAGGTCGAATAGGCGAAAACGGGCTCCCAAAAGATTTTAAATCAAGAAAGAGAAATAAAAAAGAATTTTCTGATCTTAGATTATTTTTTTGCAGCTTCCACAGAGAGCACACAGGTTTCTCTGGGCTTGGCCAGGGCAAGGGGGAGGGAAGGCCAGGGGTGGCCGGCCGGTCGCAGTGGGTCGGCACTGGTGCGGCGAGATCGCCGGCACCGACGCCTGCGGGGGAGGAGTCATGGTTGCGGTGAATTTCACCGGGAAAGATGACGGTGATGGCTTGGGTTACCTCCAAAATCCGGCGATCTTTACAAGAGGGAGCACTTGGGGATTTACGCAATGCGATGGGGTGGAGGAGAGCTCGCCGGCTTTTATAGTACCGAAACAAGCATATTTATGGAAACCATAATTTGGGATCAAATCAGATTGGGAGGAAATTTTGACAATAGAGCACGAAATTTGGGGAATTAACACCATAGATGGAAAGAGGAGATTTGGTGCGGGATTGATGGAGCTTTGGAACTTCTTTCTTGCTTTAATGGAGGGAGGAAAGAGAAGAAGCTTCTCTGGTCTGGGCTGCAACTAAAAGAAGCTAGACGTAAGTTGCCTTCATTTTTTTTAAACATAGAAGGATTTTTGAAAAGATAGCACATTAGGTTAAAAAATTCTAGAAAAATTCTCAAAAAAACTTTCAATTATTTTGTACTTAATAAAATTATTTTCAAAAAAAAATTATAAATTTGCCGAGGCACGGCGCGCATGAGGTCGTGACCAAAGAACCTCGCCGTGTCGGCAAAAGCCACCGATGGCGACCGTGGAGCCATTGCAGACTGCTTCTCCGTATGCCCCCCATCTCCCGTTTTCTTTTCCCAAAGACGTAATGTATGGTCCTTTCCTTTTCAGACGTTTGTTTCTTTTCCTTGATTCCGTGGATGTTTGTTTCCTTTTCCTTGTTGATGCTGGAGGTGAGGAAGGTCATTATGGGCCACATGGATGATTTCAAAAATATGGGAAAATAAATCGCGCTCGCCGACATTTGGATCCGCAAGGAAAAAAGATCAAAATTAAATGCTTTCTCGCTCGCCGTTGGTTCCGCGAGAAAAATTGAAAAAATTAAGTAGCACTCACGCACAGCTTGGTTCCTTAGATAAAAATGAAAACAAAAATTCAGCGCTCTCATGCGCCAAATTAGCTCTATGGGGCTAGATCCGTAAAAAGTCTCGAGAAGGGTCATATTCGAAAAAATACGATCACAATGCCAAGACAATAAAAATTCAAGTCTTATTTCCTTTTTGATTCACCTCCTTCCAAATATGTAGTATGTACAATTTTGGCCAGTAAAAAAATTCAAATATGGTTTCCTTGCATGCGGATCCTCCTTATTTATTTTCTTGTTTGATTCGCTCTCCTTCCAAATATGTAGGTGGGGGAGGTCTGTTGTGGGCCACAGGGATGATTAGACACACTAAATAATGACCA
Organism: Otatea glauca; assembly: GCA_036346275.1. Lineage (NCBI taxonomy): Eukaryota > Viridiplantae > Streptophyta > Magnoliopsida > Poales > Poaceae > Otatea > Otatea glauca. The sequence continues at coordinate 18,484,723 of CM070714.1, forward strand.
TCGGATGTGGGTGAGTAAAACTGAGGAAAGATCTGAGACGTTCATTTTGATGAATGCAAGTTTCTGGGGACGTTTTGTTGGGTGCATGAACATTGAGCCATCTCTAATGAGGTGCATTATTTAGGGTGGACGTAGAAAAATTTGCTTAGGTGCATTATAAAAGGGTATAGATTATTGATATTTATTATCAAAAATAGGGGCTTTAAAGGTTTGTGTTGGAGGCTTGCCTGATTGTTTTGTGCCTTATATGTTTGGGGGCATGATTGCCTTAAGGCTAAGGATATGGACCGGGAGGGAGATTCGGTTGTGAGCTATCCTAATGCACAGTTATCATGCTTATCCTTTTCTACTGTGGGGGTTCTACCCTTTTACGGCGTGGAATTTTTTTTCTACTGCGTGATATTTTTACTAATCGTGTGGCTACGAAATAAATTTCAGGTTTGCTTAATTGCCGAATGATGAAACCCTAATTCGTGAGAGGTGCCGATTTAGCCTCGGACGAAGCTGGTATCACAGTGAGCGATACCATCTCATACGAGTCTGATGGCAACTTTAAAATTTAATTATTCTGCATCTTGACCTATTGTTATATATATGTATGTGTGTGGATTATTTTGTTTTGTAGGAACAAGACATGGGTCAAGGAGCTGGTCTTCTTTTTTATGTAGCTTTATTATTTGTAACACATTGTAATTATGTAAATGTAATTCATGTTAAAATTAATAAAGTTGGTGATTAATTTGTTGAGTAATTAATTATGTGTGTGCTTAATTTATGTTGATGATCCCGTTTGCATAATTGAAGATTCTGGGTTGTTTCATATTACTCAAATATAAGATATCAACGATATTAAGCTATTAGTTCATACCCAATCATATCCACAGTAAGCGCGGGCGGTGCACCTAGTTTACTTAATTTATTAGGATCGATGCTGCAATCGGCAACGACGGCCGGTGCAACCGTGCTCCAGAGATCACGACACGATACTAGCCAAACAAGTTTTTGCCAGGTCGACAAATTAACCTCCACATATATAGCATTTGATTACTACCCTTCATCACTATAATTTTAAGGCCATGATGATCCATGCACATTCTAATGTCGTCACTGCATACGTAACCGAGTTCGACAAACCAAGCACCACTCGTTCCCAGCTTGTGCAAATTAATATTTCTTGAGTGTATCAGACTGTGATCGTATCGTATGTATCAGACTGTGATCGTATCATACTAGTATTAGCGCCATTGATATAGTTTTTTTTATCAAGTGGAAATCCCAGAGTATTTTCTGCCTCAACAAAAACTAGTAGATCCCATCGGATCGAGAGCAACCAAACAGAGCCCGCTCGACAACCCGTTTGACTTCTCCTCCGCAAGCTAGTCTGGCCTGTAGCTTGCGAACTGCTCCGAACTAAAAGGTCTCACTACAGCCACCACCGTCATCACCATCACCATACGGAGGTGGAGGAGGGCGGTGTCATCTGTTTGAGAAACCACGTGGCCCAATTAAAACCCACGATGGTCCTTTAGCCAAAACCCTAAGTGAGCGCTATATAAGGAGGAGGGGGTCCCCCTATGTACAAGCATTTAGAAATCAATAAAGAATTCTGTCGTCGCTCCCCATATACCTGTGTCTCTCTCTCTGTTCTCCAATTTAGATCTGTTCGGGAACCCCGGACTATTCGATAGCGAGGTTCCTTAACACGTTATCAGCACGAAGCTCTACCGGAGTTCAGAATTGAAAGGTGAGAAAGGTAGGATTTCGGCGATTGAATCTAAACGCTTGTCGTTTCTATGCATGCATCTAACCTACATATCTGGTACTGATCGTTGCGTGGCACGAAGCTACAAGACGGCTCGAAGCAACAGTACATGCGTATTTTCTGTTCATCATCACAGAAAAAAAAGGAAAAACCCCCGGCAACACAAGCACGAAGCGTCGTTGTCGCCTCGGTTCGCGTGTACGACATGAAATCGCCAAAGCACTGCGCGCAACCTCGGTTCACGCCCGAAGCGCAGCCGCGGCGGCTCGTAGTCGCCACCGTTCAGCTGGTCGTTGCAGCCGCACGAGACGTCACCGTCCGGCACGGCAAGACGGCCGCCAGCGCCACTCCGCCACCGCTACCGCTGTCGCGCGATGAAGTCGGCCTCGCCACCGCCGTCGTTGCCCGGCCCCGCCGCCGCGCAAGAAGAAGAGCGCCGCCACCGTACTCGGCCGCAGCCGCTGCGCGCGCGGTGGGTCCGCCTGCAGCCGCGCCACCAACACCGCCATGCCATCTCGGCTCGCCGCCCAAGCGGCGCCGCCCGCCGACCATTCCGCGCCCGGCCGCGTCCACCGGCTACGCCGCCGATCGCCAGAGCCGCCGCCCAAAGCGCTTCCCGACGCCGCGACGCGTGATGCCTCATTTTTCCCGCCTGCAGCCGTCGCCCAAGGCGTTTCCGCTGGCGTCGCGCCCGAAGCGCACCGCCGCAGCCTCCGCACCACCCGGCCTCCACTCGGCTCCGTGCGTGGAAGAAGGCGCGAGAAGACGAGGCGACGCGCGTGAAGAAAGGCGCGGGGAGGAGAGGAGGGCGGAGGCGGCGCAAGTGGGAGGGGCGGCGGCGAACGAGCGCACTGGCGGCTAGGGTTTGCAAACCCTAGCCGCCAGGTTTTTCAAGGCCAGCAAAAGTGCGGCCCAACGAGCCGTTCGGCCGAGAAAAAAAAGAAAAGAAAGAAAAAAAGGAGGAAAATAGCAGGAAATATTTTGAAAAATTGCCAGAAATTCCAGAAAATTATTTGGCTCTGTTTTTAATTTTTCTAGCTTTATTTCTCTGTTTTTATGAATTTTGAATTCATTCCTTTATTTTGAATACTGCAATGCATAGCAATTTATTTTTCTGCACTTTATGTTTTTTGCAACCATTTTCTATTAGATTACACGTAGTAATCAAATGTCGGAATTTTGAAATCATGCAGATGTCCGGCATCGTGAATCGTGAGTTTGAAGAACTGGCCCTGCACGGTCAAAACTACCTCACTTGGGCATCGGACGTGAAGATCGTTCTTGGGGGCAAGAAGCTCCGCGCCGCAATTGGTCTAGGGTCCTCGCAGGACGCGAAACCTACTGCCGAGCAAAACGATCAAGCCCTGCATTTTCTTAGGCACCACCTCTCAGCCACTTTGAAGAACGAATACATGGCTCAGGAGAGTGCACATGAGCTTTGGACTGCACTTCAGAAGCGGTTCGAAAAGCTCAAGTACACCATCTTGCCCCAAGCACAGCAAGATTGGGTACGCCGAGGTTTGCGAGACTTAAAATCGTGGTCGAGTACAATTACGCTTGCATGAATTTGTACCAATCTCTCCTATGTGGCAAGAAGATCACGGATGAGGAGAAAATTGAGAAAACTCTCCACCTTCCACCCAAATGCTATCCAGAGTGCACGCAGCTATCGTCAGGACGCATACAAGGAGTATAGCGAACTGATTGATGTAATGCAAGTTGCGGAATCGCAAGACGATGTTCTATGCAAGAACTACGTCTCGCAGCCACCTGGACGAGGCATTGGCAGAGAAGTCAATGCCAATAGCTACAAGGTGAGAAAGCCCATTAACAGAAAGAAGGGCAAGCAGGGTGGGAAAGAGAGGACTTAGGCCAAAGGAAAGTCCAAAGCCCCAGTGAAAAAGAATGACAAAGAAAAGGCGCACGCCAAGCCGTATGGATAGCAGAACCAAACGTGCTTCACGTGTGGCACTTGGGGACACTGGTCGAAGATATGTCGAGAATCCAAGGAAGTGATCAACGCATATCAGGCTAAGAGGAAGGCAAAAGAAAATGCCCCCGCAGAGGCGCACTTCGCCAATATCGGTGATGATGATGCCATGGATGAAGATACCCCACTTGTCTCATCCTCACAGAATAGCCTGGACATCGACACTGCAGCCAATATTATGGCAAATGAAGAGAAAACTTCTGTCGATGACATAGAAGCAGAAATTAATGCATATTTTACAGATTCTGTTTAATGCATTTTTTTAGATTATGGTTGTTAGCATTTTCTTTGAATAATGAATTGTAAGCTCTAGAAGAGCATACTTCTCCGATGAATAAACATGCAATTTATTCTTTATTCCAGTATTCTTCAAATTTGCAAGCAATATTTGAATTATTTTGCCTCTATCTGATTGGGATTATATTTCTTTGATCTAGAAATCGTGTAGCGCCCAAATGGAAGAGATATACATTGTTGATAGTGGCACAACAAATACCATTTTAAGAGAGTCTAAATATTTCCAGTCGATCACGAAGAACGCTGGAAAGATTACTACGATCGCAGGAAGCGACTCATATGTAATCGGCTCAGGAAGAGCCACTATTATATTGCCTATGGGTACAACTTTGGTAATTGAAGAAGCCCTTTTGTACCCTGAATCAACGCGCACTCTCTTAAGCTTCAAAGACATCCGCACCAATAGTTTTCACGTAGAAACCAATGAAAAAAAAGGCAAAGAATACTTGTGCATTGTAAAGCACGCGGTATGTGGAAAAATGGTATTAGAAAAATGTCCTCATATGAATCAGGTTGTACTACACTAATATTCATGCACCAAGTGTATACTTCCTTGAAGACTGTTTTTAGAAACTGAGTTATTTTCTTTATGGCATGGTAGATTAGGTCATCCTGGTCTTAGAATGATGAGAAATATAGTGAACAACTCACAAGGTCATGGTATTAATGTTAAAAATTCTGAATCATGAAGATTTTGTGTGCCTGCATGTGCCACCGGAAATTAATAACTAGACTCTCTGTCATGAAAGTGCAAAGTGAAATCCTGCATTCCCGAACGCATCCAGAGTATATTTGCGTTCGATTCAGCCCTTTGTCGTACAAGTTTCGATACTTTATAGTGCTCATCGATGCTTCCTCGAAATGGTCGCATGTATGCTTATTGTCAGCAAGAAACCATGCTTTTGCAAAGCTAATCTCGCAGATCATAAGAATTAAGAATGATTTCCCTGATCATCGCGTGAAGTCCATCAGAATGGACAATGCCGAGAATTTACTTCAAAGGCATTTGATGATTATTGCACGGCAACGTGGATAGCGCTTGAGCACTCCGCACCGCACGCCCACACGCAGAATGGACTAGCAGAAGCACTAATAAAGAGGATTAAATTCATTGTCAGGCCGCTTTTGCAGAGTTGTAACTTGCCCAACACTTGTTGGGGACACGCAGTCCTGCACGCAGCAGCTCTCATCAACTTTAGACCTTCGGCCTACAACATCCATTCCCCTATGCAGCTTGTGCACGGGATCATCCCGAAGATCTCCCATCTCAGGAAATTTGGGTGTATGGTATATGTACCTATACCACCCTCGGATCGCAATGGGCCCTCTTGAAAGTCCGATATATATTGGTTATGAGAGTGCATCCATAATCGCTATCTGGAACCCATGATCGAGACTTGCATACACCGGATTCATTGATTGATCTTTGACGAGGACCGCTTCCGTCATTAGGGAGGAAATCAACCTTTGGATAAAAATTCGAGAAATCATATGGCACTCCACCGATCCCCGCACATGACCCCGCACTAATGAAGTAAATCAAGAAGTACGTAAGATAATTGATTTGCGAATTTAGTAAATGAACCGCTGATCATTTTTGTGATCCAAGGGCGTGGTTAAGTCGCATGTACCCGCAAGAAATGCACCGAGAGGGTGGAAATACCAAAGAAAATAGAAGGTATCCTCATCCTGCTCAGAGGCCTCAAAGAAAAGAAACAAAAATCTGCTCCTCAAACCCAAAGTACCGAGACGTCTAGAGAAAATCAAGAGAGGACTTACCACAACCAATCACGAAAATACCCCAAGGAAAGAAGGGAGTCGGTTGAGACTGCACCGAAAGAAGCCAACGGAAAAGGCAATTCCTGACTTGAACCTTCCACCGCAGAAGCCACTGAAATAATGTGTGCGCACACAGAGAAAAAAGCTAAAGGAACTTGCTCCTGCGATAGGGAATAGCAGCGAAGAGCAAGTAGAAGTGCATGAAGCACCCCATGAAGAAATGGCCATAAATTTTGTAATAACAGGAGAATTCCTGAATAGAGCAACAGCCAATATCGATGCATACTTTGCAAAGAAGATTGCCTTGATCATTGATCATGATCCCGAGCCTGCATCTCTCGCAGAGTGCAAGAAAAGGCTGGATTGGAAAGAATGGAAAAAGACAATCACTGCAGAGTTAGTCTCTCTGAATAAGAGAGAGATGTTTGGGCCTGTATGCCGCACACCTCCCCATATAAACCCTATAGGTCACAAATGGGTCTTTGTTCGGAAGAGGAATGAAAACAACGAAGTTGCAAGGTACAAGGCAAGGCTTGTAGCTCAAGGCTTCACTCAACGTCCTGGAGTTGATTATGAAGAAACCTATTCTCCGGTCATGGGAGGAATTACCTTTAGATATTCGATCTCAATGGTAGTCAACTTGAAGTTGAGAATGAAGCTAATGGATGTTGTTACAGCATATTTGTATGGAAACTTGGATTCGGAGATATACATGAAAGTACCGGAAGGAATTCCTATCCCGAACCAAGACGGAGCAAATAGAAACTCAGACAAAGGTGAAATTGGAGAAATCACCGTATGGGTAAGCAATCAGAAGAATGTGGTACAATTGCTTGAGTGACTTTCTCTGCAAGAAAGGCTACACAAACAGCGAAGATTGTCCATGTGTGTTTATATAGCGATCCCCGAATGGATTCTGTATAATCTCCGTCTATGTAGATGACTTGAACATCATTGGGACGGATGAAGAAATCGAAGAAGCATGCTCATACTTGAAGTCTGAGTTTGAAATGAAGGATTTGGGTAAAACCAAGTTTTATTTAGGCTTGCAGCTTGAACATGTCCAAGGAGGAATCTTGGTACACTAATCAACCTACACGCAGAAAGTGTTGGAAAGGTTTGGATTTGAAAAAGCATATCCTGCGAAGACTCCAATGGCTCAAGGTCACTCCAAGCGCACCTAGACCCATACTGCACCTAGAGAAGAGGGGAGGAAGTCCCGGGAGCAGAATTCCCATATCCGAGTGCGCTTGGAGCGCCATGTACCTTGTGAATAGCACTAGGCCGAACATTGTGTTCGCCAGTAAATTTGCTAGCCTTGCAGACAGGCGAACCCACCAAAAGGCATTGGAAAGGGATCAAGGACATCTTCCGTTACCTCCAAGGAAGCAAAGATCTTGGTTTGTTTTTTAGAAGAAACAATAAATTGAATTTGGTTGGCTACGCGATGTTGGGTACTTATCAGACCCGCATACTGGCAAGTCCCAAACTGGCTATGTTTTCCTATGTGGAAGAACAAAGAATTTCTTGAAGTCGCCTAAATGGACTCGCCTCGACGTCGATAAACCACTCGAAAATCATCGCTTTGTATGAAGCATCTCGTGAATGTGCATGGCTCCGAAGAATGGTTCACCACATCCAGAAGTCATGTGGCTTGAACATTGAGCAAACTCCCATGATAATCTATGAAGATAATGCAGCTTGTGTTGCCCAAGCACAGATGGGTTATGTGAAGAGCAATCTCACGAAGCATATCAACCCCAAGTTCTTCTATGCTCACGAATTGCATAAGATGAACGAGATCAAGATATTACATACTAAGTCATGTGAAAATCTTGTAGATTTGTTCACTAAATCACTCCCAGCATCTACCTTTGAAAGGTGCGTAAAAGGAATTGGAATGATGAGACTTAGAGAAGTGCAGATTTCAAGGGGAGATATTTCACATACTCCCACATAAATCTTGAAGATGAATTATGAATACCCAACATGAATCTCGAAGATTAGCAATTGAAGTTTGGGTGAATTGTACTCTTTTTCCTTAGCAAGTTTTTCATGAAGTTTTCTTACATAAGGTTTTAATGAGGCAATTCGTGCAACACATAACCGTATGCTATGTACTCTTTCTTCAAGTATTTTTCCCACTGAGTTTTTCTGGAGTTTTAATGAGGCATATGCATCTCGCGGCAAAGGGCCCAAGGGGGAGTGTTGGGAAACCACGTGGCCCAATGAAAAGCCCACGAAGGCCCCTTAGCCAAAACCCTAGGTGAGCGCTATATAAGGAGGAGGGGGTCCCCCCTATGTACAAGCATTCAGAAATCAATAAAGAATTCTGTCGTCGCTCCCCATATACCTGTGTCTCTCTCTCTGTTCTCCAATTTAGATCTATTCGGGAACCTCGGACTATTCGATAGCGAGGTTCCTTAACATCATCAAGTGGGCGGGGACCTCATGTATTTCCAGGCCAATGTCGCGGGCTCTCTACAATATGGGCTCTGAATCATACTTACTAGTACTATTATCTCTACGGAGTTTGTACTGTTATGTGGTGATATCACTGCCTATCGTGATTGTCCTGTAGATGATATGAATACGATGAGTAGTAAGAAGTAAGGGAAAATTGGTTATGTATCATTTAAAGATGTGGATTTTAGTTTTATACCACTAAGGTTCACTATACACTTTAATAGCATCAGAAAATCACACCGTGATGTTTGTACCCCTCCGTCTACTCCTGGTAGCACTTTTCTTCCCTTTCCATTTTACCCCGAAAACTGACACCGTGAAATGCCAATTTTATCCATCAACCTCATTTGTTCCAGCTTCATCCCCTCCTCCATCACTATCCTTCACCACTGGAGGTTAGTGTCGTGCTGGGCTAGGCCTGTCTGACACAAGTTCATCGTGTTTCGTGTCTGAATCGTGTCTGACTGGTCCGTCATGCCCGTCGTGCCGTGCCGTGCCGACCCGACTCGTCTTCGACAAGCCCAAGCATCGCCCATTTACGCTTCGTGCCTGCTTTGTGCCATGCCGGTCCAAATCTAACCTATTTACACTATTGCGACGAGAGGAATAAACACAAATATTGGGGGAAAAGAAGTAAATTTTATTCATTCTTGGACAAGTGCAGAGTTACTGCCTCGTTAAAAACCTTACACCTAGTGTGGAGTACCCCAGTGCGGAGCGACTCGGTATGTGTGCTCGGTGTTAGTGAGCATATACTCTCTAGTCCCCATTCTCCACTTTTTAGCATCTCCGTTGTCTCCCTTTTCTCCACATGCGAGGACCGTAAAAGGCGTCGGTCGTTGGGCTAGTCACAACATAACACAATGTCGTAGTAGAGTACCCTGCCACGTGTCATGCCTGCTTCGGATCAACCTGTTTCGTGCTGTGCCAGTCTAAACACGGCCCATACTAACGTGCCGTGCCGTGCTATCCATCGGCCTAACTATGAGACCCGGTACAGTACTGTCATTCTTGTTGTGCCGGTCTGATCCGTACGTATGTTGGGCCTGCCGTGCCACGGGTAGCAAAAAAAAAAAACCCGGCCAATGCTCATGTCTATTCACCACTGCCGCCCCTCTCCCTGATCACGCCGCCCCCATTTCCTCAAATCAAACTCCAGGGCTCGCACCAACTCCGGCCGCCGTCGACCCTCCTCCACCGCGCCTCCTTTCACCATGACTCCCTTCCATTGGTCACCTCCTCCCTCTGTTCTGCCGCCGGTCAGATCCGTTGGTCGTGGCCGGCTTGGATGAACAAGCTCAGCAATCCCCCTGAGGAGTGGCGACGCTGCATCAACGGGCGCCTTGGAGGATGCGGTGGCCGCGCTCCTCAACTTCTCAATCTCTGTGCTGGAGCAGCTCAGGTCCACCCCTGGCCTGCTCGACGCCTTCACGGCCGTGCTCGTCTCCCTCCTCTGTGGCGCGCCAAACACCCGCGCGACCAAGGACGCCCTCGAGGCGCTGTTCGGTGTCGTACTATACCCACTCAACCACAGCACGCTCGTCATGCTCGGTGTCGTGCAGGTGCTCTTCGCGCTCATCGACCTTATCGGACCAGGAGGCGCAGCGACGGCGAGCGAGGTAGAACGCGGCAGGCGCGCTGCTCAACTTGGTCATGGCCTGCGCGAGTTGGCGGTGGCCAAAGTGATCGTAGTGCGTGGCGCGGAGCAAGCGATGAGAGAGCTCACGGAGGACGGCATGACGAGCGCGAGGGGAATGGATGCGCTTGGAGGGGGATCGGTAATGAAGTTTGTCTGGCTTTGAGGGGGGTTAGGAGAGAGTGACGAGGGGCAAAATGGTCCTATTAAACGGCTGAGACGCTACACAACAGTAAAAAACTGAGCGGAGTGATCTTTTGATACTGCTAAACTCGTGAACTTAAGTGATACAAAACTAAGGTCCGGTTTGTTTTTGCTTTTAATTTTGGATTTTGGTTTTAAAAGTACACTAAAAAATAAACAGTGCGATTGTAGAAATTGATTCTCACAATCCGGTCCACCTATATACACTAGAATCCACAATCCACTTTATATATGCTTTTGGATTTCAGCTTTTGGAGAATCAGTTTCTCTACAACTAAAATCCAAAATTAGCTTTTAGAGAATCCAAAGTAAAAACAAACAAGCCCCATAAGAGGAGTCAGCATCTTTGGATGATACCAAATGTGACCATATACGAGCTTCATTCCATGGGTCTCCAGCTAGGGCTGGAAAAAAAGCTCGGTGGTAGGGCTCGTTGGCTCGGTTCAAAATTGTTTCAATTACACTCGTTTATTGATAAAACATTGAAATAAATCAATTTCGAATGAAATTGGATTTTGATCTGGCTTGGCTCGGCTCGGCTCGGCTCGTTGGCTCGATTCTAAAAATACCTCCAAACTATAAATAAAATGATATTAAATCAAACTGTGTCAATTTCGGAAAGAGCTCGAGAAAATGAGAATTTGGCTCGATTCCACCCCTACCTCCAGCCCTCGTCCTCTCGAAAGGGTAGAGGTGAAAACGTGTCGGATACATGCTGTTATTGCTCTCCTGTATCTTAATCCATGTTTTTCTGAACCGGATATGGATACGAATCCGGGTTATTCAAGATACGGACAAGGACAGATACATGATGAATTCAGGTTAGAAACGGATAAAGATATACGGGTAATACACGTATATATAAAGTAACATATGTTGAATTAAACCATATAAGCACATGACCATAATAGCAAGTTACTCCCTTCAGTCACAAATAGTTATTGTTTTGGATATAAATGTAGTCAAACTTTCAAAATTTTAATTATCAATATCTTTTTAAATGTTTAAATTGGATACATGAAAATCTTACCTGTAGATTTATCTCGAAAATTACTTTCATAATATTATAAATTTATTGGGTTTCGGAAATATGTTATACTAGAAACTAGTGACCAAAGCTGTGTTTTAGAGACTGTGTCGATATCCAAAATGACAACTATTTGTGATTGGAGTGAGTATATATCAACCAAACTCAATAGACATTATACAAAGAATATGTTACTTGAGGATCAATAGAATCAACTAATTGTCAAGATAAATAGGCTCTTATAGAACATATGTAATAAATGGGCTGGGCTTGCCAGATATCTGAATTGAAAACATCCGATATCCGAATTAAAAAAATCCAATATCCGGATCCTATCTCATATTTATCGGATATTGACTGCTCCGAATCCGATCCCGAATCCTGTCCCTGATCCTGCCGGATAGTCAAATCCATTCCTGAATCCGGTCCCTACTAGATCTGGATCCGGATCGAATGGGAAATATCCGTTCCGTTATCACCCCTACAAAAAGAGTAGACAAAACATAGAAATTAAACATGAAGGTGCATGTATATACTTTTGATTTGATTATAGGTCTAGGTTAATATCACACCAAGCTGGTCTTTATCATTCAAAACAAGAAATCCATCACACGTATTTGCTCTCAGACTGAACACTCAGCAACTAAACTTTTCTCTAACGAAAAACAGATCTAACATTCCCTGATCAATTAGCAGAAGCCTAAGAAACACACATCAATCTCACACACAACTAAAGGGAAGCCCTTACTGAAACCAAGCACACCCTTTCTAATCAAACATTATTCAACTGTAAGTCTAATAGCTGCAGAACCCTGAAGCCAAGCTGGTCGTGAGCTCTGCACATGGCCATGGTTGCACGCCAAGCGCTGCGCCATGTACATCCCTGCACTTCCACGCAGCGTTCCTCCACCCAAAGAGCTTCACATTTGAGAGGCATATCCTCGTGAACGGTGAGTTCCTGATCCCCTCAAGCGAGCCGGGCTGCTGGACATTGACGCCCCACACGTTCTTGATGCTGACCGCGTCCACCTTGGGCAGGGCGAGCTGGTTGAAGTGCTCGTCGGGGTGGTCGCCAACGTCCCCCGCGATGCGCAGCCCGTTGCGGATGTTGTTCATGCGCACATTGTTGAAGGTGACATTCCTGATGTAGCCGCCCCTCCCCACGTTGGTCTTGATATGGATGCCGTAGCCGCTGTTGTAGATGCTGCAGTCCTCCACCAGGACGTTGCTTACCCCGCCGGACGCCTCGCTGCCGATGGCGATGCCGCTGAAGGGGGACGAGCCTCTGACGCGCCTGATGGTGATACCGGAGCTTGGGCGGCCATAGGCGATCCCATACTCGTCCCAGCCGCTCTTGATGGCGACGACGTCGTCACCAGTTGATATGTAGGAGTCCTCAATACATACATTGGTGCTAGAATCTGTAGGAGAATTCATTCTTATTGGCACTTTTCCTTCGGTTTTATGCAGGTATGGGCAAAATGGGGAGGACAAGTTTGCTCGTAAGTGCGCCAAAACATGAAGATGAACAGCATACCTGGATCGATTCCATCAGTGTTTGGCGAGTCATGTGGGGCCAAGATGACCATGTTGGTTATGACCACATTGCTGAAAGAAGAAATTCATAGGATCGGTAATTCAGTATGTATGGTAGTATGGAACTGAACATTGACAAGAACTTGGTATCTATCACATAAGAGTCTTTCTTTTCAGTCCAATATTCTGTCATGAATTGCACTAAAATTTTCATAACTGAATATTCTGTCTCACAGAATTGCTCTGGATGAAAATATTAAACAGTAACATGTTTTCAGGTTGATGGACAGTCGTATCAAGTTTGTGCTTACTCGCAATAAATAGGGTGGATGTTCCAGAAAGGTGAGTTCTTGAGAACAATGTTGGAGATACGGATGCCACTGGAATGCATGAACTCCAGAAGGTTAGGTCTGGTATGCTGAAGAGTCCTTCGCCTCCACATGTTCCACCACACATCACCTTGGCCATCGATGACTCCCTCATCACCTAGATGGAAAAATCAGTCCGAGATGTTAACCATGGTTCATAAATTTCGTCAGTTCTTTGTTTTTCATAGCAATGGTAAGTGCAAAAGTGCAAACAGTGATCAATACGCTGAGATGCTACCATGCTTCTTCTGAATGAGGTGGAATTACAGTAAGTTTCAATTGCCTGGTGATAGATAGGTTTGAGTCAAAAAAGAAAGAAAGAAAAGGACAGATCGATTGCCTTGTGACAGATAAGTCTGACCAACAATTCTGGTCTTGAAATGAACATCAACTTCAGAAATTGCTGCTGACTGAACTGAAGTGATACAGAATCAACTCAGTTCACTGTTTCATTTCCCGACATACATGCATATGTAAGATTCTACTTGTAGCCATGGCAGGTCCATCATAATTTTGAACAAGGTGGGATTTATGCTCTGCAGCTAGTAGTAATGGCCTAAAACATAACAAACCTCTTATCCAAGCACTAACGCCCGGTACATATTTTAATCGAAGTGGACAGATTCCCTATCTAAACTCGTGTTACCTAGGCTTGTCATTTTTACACTTTTCTGTACTATTTTTTGACCCTATTACGTTTGATGTTTCTGCAGCTACAAAATATGCTTAACTCCAGTCAATCACTCTCATACAGCCTTGTGAACCTTTTTCAGTGGGTATGACAAATCTCTTTTTGCAGGATGTCTCTCTGTCTTCCCTGACGAGACCTTAAGCCCAGTCAGAGTCTCGGACCATCACAAGCAGCACAGTAGCAAAACAACATGGAACAGAGATTATATTAAGCAGCTAGCCGAGCAAGGTGCAGACCGGAGCTTCACCTCTAATTAGGGTTGTAAACTAGTTGAGCTCCAACGGGCCTAGTCTCCTAAGCTAGAGCTTATGAAAAATTCAAGCCAAACTCAAGCAAGTATGAGTTGAGGTCGGACCTGGATCTAGTCTTGAGCTCAACTCGGTCTAGGCTCGAGCTTGACACGAGTAAGCTCGGTAACAACCAACAATTCAACGCACACTAGTTTTCAATAATAAGAAAAGCTTGAGTTTGACTCGAGTGAGCTCAGTAAGAGTTAGCATGCAGTAATATTTAATAAGTGATTCGTAAATTTATCGAGTCTTGCGAGCTATTCGAGCTCAATTCATTAAAGCTCGTGGTCTCGGGATCAAGCTCGAGCTCAATGCTGAGCTTGAATCAAACCTAGAGCAAACCGACGTCGAGCAGCTTGTAAGCCTCGAGCTTTTTTTTTTACAGTCCTACCTGTAATCACGACGTCGCGGAGGCCATTGCCGTGGATGAAACTGGTGTGCCTCGCGCCGGGCAGCTCCCTGCCCCTGCCGTACGACGGCAGCGGCTCCATGAGCGGCCAGCTCCTCGTGTCCTGCTCGTGCACGTATCATTGCATCATCATCAATAACTCTAAAGCTTTTAATTGCACGCCATGAAGAGGAACATAGCGGCAGTTGAGACATGCAAGAGAGACCAGTTGAGACCTGCGTGGCCTTGAGCACGGCTCCCCTGCCCAGGAAGAGCGTCATGTGGCTGGTGAGGTTGAAGCTGCCGGTGAGCCACGTCCCCGCCGGCACGAACAGCGTGGTGCCGCCGCGCCGCCGCTGGTGCTGGATGCGGTACACCGCCTTGCGGAACGCCCACGTGTTGAGCGTCCGGCCGTCGCCCTCGCCGCCGAACTGGGTGATGGACACCACCTCCGGTCGGGACCTCACCGGCACCGTTCCGGCGCACGTCGCCGCCGCCGACACAGTGCCGCATTGCACCAACAGCACATGTAGTATGGCTAGTAGTACCACTACTACCAGTCCATGCAACGCAGCCATGCTAATCTGCAGCAGCAACAAAATAAAATGGATATGAAATTGTTGCAACAAGGAGAGGCCAAGCAGAGGCTCCAAGAAGAGCTTTTCCGGTGTATGATCCCCAAGAAAGGGGAGCAAATCTTGGGCTTGTGTTGGGAGGTTGAAGATGGCTAGCTCCAAGTGAAAGAATCCAAAGGTGGCGTGAGGAGAGCCAAGAAGATGAGTCCAGGGGATAGGAGGGGGGTGGTTCAGCTTTGGACTGTGTGTGTGAGGAGTGAAGAGGAGAATGTCTCGTGAAGAGAGCTGGTTTCTGCCTCCAGTGCAGCTTTATTCAGTTCTTGTTGGTGTATATATAATGGCTGCCCCATTTCACCATTTCAGTGGCTACCCTTAGGGCTTAACATATTTAGCAAAAATGTAGCCAGTGACCTGCCATGGCACACCTATGGGTTTCTGTTTCTACTTTGCCATTAATTATGTAGCCTATGTGCTATTTACTAGCATAAGTTGCTAATGCGTATGGATGGTAATGAACTAATGATGTTGATAACATCGACTAATGTCTAGTTGAGCTCACGTGCATGGGCTCCTTGCCTTCGCGACCCAAAATGTCCAAATCGAAAACCATTCTTCTCCTATCCTATTGAGAAGAAAACTGCTTGTTAACTAGCAGACATATGCATGATCTACTTTGCAAAACAGAGCATGCAGATTCCCAACCTTATTTTTGCTGCCCTTTCCCCCTCTTCATTTCCCCTTGTGCTGCATCTACTACTTTTCCTTATGGTACATGCATGATTAAAGCCATTTAGAGAGTAAAGTTGGAGGAAACTTATCACAACCTTTATCAGCATGGCATGGAAACGATCTCTACATGAATCACCGTGTCCTACTGCTGGTTGTATGTAAAACCATGTAGTACCATACATTTCTTGACGTCTTCCCCACCTCATGATAGGTTTCTTCATGTCGTTTTGGTTTTAGGCTCACGGATTGAAGAGAGGTGGGGCCACTGCGGCAGGTGGAATCTTCTGCGTGCCGTTTATCGGTTTGATGGGCAAGGCGTCAAAGTTTAGCAGAGGCCAGGGACCAGAGCAGAGCTAGCCATCCTTGCGGTTGTGTGTGTTCTTGGATGCTTAATTATACATATGTGTCAGTGTACGCACATATGTGTCAGTGTACGCACATATGTGTCAGTGTACGCATTTCACTCCATCAGCTCAATCGGCTAATGGTCGATGGTCTGATCGAAGCTTTGGTTGGTCGTCAAAGTCTAGATGAAGAAGATTTTGGAAGTTTTGAGGTACAGGTTTACTGACGCGCGCAGTGTAACTTACTCTGCGTAGAGGAGGATTTTGGAAATTTCGAGGTACATGCATGTTTGTTGACATGCAGCGTAAAGTGCTGCCAACTAATATAATAGATCGTAGGTGCCTGATTCTCTTGCAATAGACATTTGTGATCCCATCTGTTTTGTTTTATTTGTTCTTATCGTCTCTCCAAGTATCCTAATAGATAGTCTCCACCACTTAAAGTTTATTCACACCTCTGACATATCTCTCTCAACGAAGGCAAGGTAGCTCGTCGGGAGAAGCCGAGGTTGGATGGTGGCAGCCGATTCACATCCTTGCAGCCAGCCGTTGCAGATAAACCACCAGCGCACAACGACGACGTGAGCGCTTGTTGCAGCCGTGGTGCTTGCATGCGGGCGTGGTGGAACGCATGGGCGTATTTAGCTTTTGCGTCTTGCAAGAGCATCAGGCCCTACAACCTCCTCTTTCAACTCTGGCGAGAGCAACGTTACGGAGTAGTCATAGGCTCACAGGGCGAGGCAGCCACGAGTTTGCGCAAGAGCGACAGCCCATTCACCCCGTTCTTTTGACTCCGGCACCGTCCACCCCATCTCCTTCACCTCCGGCTCTAGATCTAGTGTAGACAGTGATGCGGTGCTTCTCCTTCAGCTTCGGATTTAGTGACAAGAGGCGACAACACGACTCAGGGGACACAGATCTGGTGGTGATCTAAGCCGGGGAAGAGAGAGATCGAGGTTTGGCACGGAGCTTGAGCACGGATTCGACGGCGAGCGATGTCGGTTGACTCCATGGCGGTGGTGGTAGTCGGGGCCGGAGCTACAGAAGAGGGTGTGTCGGCAGCGGATAGTGTAGGGGCGGCCCTTAACTGCGTGATAGTACCATCGTAGCCAGGTGAGCTCATCGAAACTAGCCGAAACTTCTCGAAACATGTCTGAAATCTATTGAAACATGCTGAAACTTGCTGAAATTTGTTGAGAACTCATTAGTTGAAACCTAGATCAACTTGAGTTCTAAAATCTGAAACTCGTTGAAATTTTGGCTTAATATCTTCTAAAAACTTTTAGAAATATGCGAAACTCTCTAAAACATGAAACTTTTCAAAAGATCTATTAAAACTTGCTGAAAACTGTATGAAACCTGATACTATACCGTCGCAACGATACACTACTACAAAACACTAGATCACTGTCGGATATTAGAACCGGCAGTGATAGTCCGGCTATCACTGCAGTTCTAGAACCGACAGTGATATCGATATCATTGCCGGTTAGTATGCGAACCGGTAGTGATACATAAATCCAAAAATAACTCGGTAAAATCAAAACAAAATTATTTGCACCTCCGCACGAACTACCCTTACCATCTCACCTAACATACACTTCTCAACTACTATAAGATATATTTTCCTTTTATCCCTTCTTATCCGAAAATTTCAACGATTATTTGGACATGTAAATGACTTCAAATAAAAAAGTTGTCAACTACAAAGTTGTAGATCTTATCGAGAGCTACAATTTTCATATAAATTTTGTCTCCATCCAACTCGTATGAAAAAGTTATGATTTTTCAAAAATATTAACACTGCCGGTTCGTAAGCCGAATCGGCAGTGATACTTCCTCCATTATCATTGCCGGTTCTTCTTACGAATCGGCAATGATAATAACTTATCACTGCCGGTTCTTAAGAAGAACCAGCAGTAATAGTATCACTGCCGGGTTTTTTAGAACCGGTAGTGATAAGTTACTATCACTGCTGATTCTTTTTCGGTCGAGCATTTGTGTCGATCTAGCTTACGAACCGACAGTGATAGACCGGCAAGAAAGAGTTTTTTTGCAGTAGTGATATACTATTCTTTAGCCACTCTCATATCTATACATGTTAATATATAGCGCTACGTCGATACATGCATACATGGTGTAAAAAATCTTATCATTGAGTGAGGCAACCAATTTGCCGACAGAGCTACATATTGAGTTATTAACGAGTAGGGCTATGGCCAAAAACCATTAATATGCAATGCAATGGCTTTCCGCTCATGCATCTTTCACAGGCTGGCCAGCTGAAATGGCCGTGGGCTTTTAGCGGCGAGTTGCTTGGTGGTCGCCATTGCTATGCATGCATGCGCTGATGGTCATGTGACTAGGGCCATCGTGTTTGCAATATGCGTGGTTTTGTGTGCTGTGCTCTAGCTGGGTTGGGGTCCAAAAGGTTGTAGCTAGACAAATGGAACGTCGGCCATTCGCAAGTTTCCAGTGGTCCAGGCATGCAACCCGGTCGTTATAACTTGGAGAAGCTTGTGTATGCATGATTTCAGTTTCGATATATATGCATATTGTATACCTGTTTACACCAGAATTTGGCAAGTCAAGTTAAAATCGGCAATAAAGTCAAAGACACGGAAACTAACAGATTGTTTGGTAAGATTTGAAAGTATTTGGTAACGGCAAAACCTTTGGGAAAGGTTATCCAAACAAGGCCGATACGGATCAAATTACAAAACGTGTTGTACTGGGACACGATCGGCCGAAGAGTATAAAAGAAGGGCCAAAGCAAGCTGCAGGGGGATCCAACACAATACAATCAACCAGCTTTTACTTTTCTACTTTTTCCTGTCGACTAGGAGTAGTTTCTGTAATTTAGATCTCTCTTTGTAATCGATCTTGATCAATAAAGTTGCGCATCGCCGATTGTTGATCTTCGTCAATTACGCCCAGGTTTGATTTATTCTGATTTTGTTGCGCATCGCCTTCTTCAGAATCGATCTACCTTTATCCTTTGATTAGCCTTAATCGGCTAGTTAGACTTATCCTGTTACCTTGATCTTGATCGGCTTCAAGCTGATTGGATCTAAGCCGATTGATCCTCACGATTGGCTTTGAGCGAATTTTATATTTTTACCTTGTCGATTCTGTGTCAAATCGACCGCACGCTCAACCCTGTGTTAAATGCGGTGTCGCTGTCGTGAAACCCTACATCAAGTTTTTGACGCCAACAATACCTGAGAGTTTCCTGTCATGGTTCATCAAGAAATGCAGTGCTCTAGGGTTCAAAATTTCGTTTGAGACATTTTTCGCTACCCCAGCGGTTTCGAAATTCGCGAGAAACTGCTCGAAAATCGCGAAAAACCGAATGATTTGGAAATTCAAATTGGTTTGAAATCTGGTCAAACCCCCGAATGAAAACCGCTCTATTTTTGCGAAAAACCGACAAAAAGCGCTAGAAACCGAGCCAGGTTAGGAAAAATTCCTAAAAAATGGAAAAATTGCAAAAAAAAATGTTGTAAAATTTGTAAAAATACAATGAAGGCTAAAATTTAGAAAAAATGTAATAAATATGTAAATAAGGTATGTAAAAACACGAAAAAAATTACAGTATGATATCTCCTAAATATGGAAAAAATTTAACATGACCTTTGCTATAATTTAGACAATTGGAAGTTGTAAATTAGGCATTTAGCAATAATATGTCAATAAATAATCTTTCATTGCAATAATACAATCACACAAGTGCAAAAATAGGCATTTACATAACCATATAGCAATATCATTCAAAATTTCACTACCATTTACATTATACTACCTTTCAATTGAAGCTGTGAAGTAGATATAGGCATAGCTTCGTCATTCTTCCATTGTCGCAGAAATGCATGTTCGGCCTACATGAACGGAATGTCAGCAAAAAATTCCACTTGCAATGAAATCAAATATACAATTGAAACAAAATTTCAACATGACGTTTGCGACATTTTAGACAATCTGAAGTTGTAAAGTAGGCATTTAGGCTTTAGCAATAATACGTGGACAAATAACCTTTCATTTCAATAACATTCACATATCAATCCAACAAGTGCAAAAAATAGGCATTCAAATATCAATACCATTCACATTTAGATACCTTTCATTTGAAGTTGTAAGGTAGGCATATTTTCGTCGTCCTTCCCACACAAATGCCATGTTGGATCTGCATGGACGCTATGTTAGTATAATATCAAGTTACAATGAAATGAAACATGCAAATGAAACATTACCTACGGGGCTACGGGTAGTATTGTTGCGTGTACACTCGGTTTGCCATGTTGTATTCCTCGGTGGACATCAAGACCAATCCTCGTGTAGCTAGCAACTCCGCCTTGTAATCGTGCCAGCTTTGCCTCGTTCATGTGCTTATCATTTGCCATTGTTGATACAACATGGCATAAAACTCAGGATCATGCCACTCGTAGACCCATTGGGTGGGAGGTTGTGCATGAGCATCGGGGATAGTATAGTTGTAGCTGCCATATGAGCCATAGCTCCCTTGCATCTCGGCGACGCCATAGGAGCTAGAGCTATCCTATGGTGCGCCCTTCCCCTTAATAGTCGTCCTCTGTGATTGAGGAGTGCCATGGTCTGTGTCCTATATTGCATGAGTGTAGTGCGACTCCCCTGTAAATTCGATGGGTTGATGCTCTTCTGATTGGTGCGTGAGAGGTATAAAGGTATTGTCACCACCATCGGTGTCCGTCTTCGAGCTGTTATCATTGGACTCTTGGTATGGTGGGCTCCGATGATCCCTACTCTTAGTGGAGTCATCACTCTCTACATAATGGGGCTCGTCTGTATCATGCTTCCCTTTTCCTTTGGAGGATGCTATCCTTTTTGATGTATCCTTTCTCAGGACTGATTGGTGCTTTCTCTTCCCTGTATGAGTGTCTCCGACTATCATGTTTGCCTATTCGGGGATACTTTCAGTCCCAGTGTCCTTTCTTAACACAGCAGGGTGAATCGGATCTGTCACAAGCTATGATGGAAGAGGGGTGTCACTCTTTGTATCCTCCTCATCAAGTAATGGGTCACCGTTGGATCTTTCTTTTTTCATCCACTGTCGGATCGGGTTTGCATCGTCGCATAGTGTTAGCTCTACAAGCCGCTGGAATAGATCATCTTCATCTGAGCGCCTTTGATTTTCTGCGGCTTGAATTCGAAACCGAAGGTTGTAGTTGACATACACCAGCTTATGTAGCTTCTTATATGACAAGCGGTTGCGGATTTTTGTGTGGATTAATACAAATGTACTCCAATTATACTCACATCCGCTAGAAGATGCCCATTGAGATATGAGACATATGTAAAACTGCTGAAGGGTGGGTGTTTCCGATCCGAACACATCCTACCAATGTGCTGCAAACTAACGAATAAAATAGTAATTACCGACGAGAGTACCATTACATTTAAGATAGTGTAAGAAAAATACTAGGGGATGTTTTACCATCTTGTGCCATCCTCGTAACTAGAGGGGTTACGAACGAACCAGCCTTCCTTCCAAAAATATCGGTGTTATGAAGAGCTTGCGCGGCGTTTTCATTATCATAAGCAAGCGCTTCAAAGGAATCCAAGGGATTTGGCAAGAAGGTGTTGTTCTTGCTGTAAGCGTAGACAGTTCGGGGGTTTAAGGCGACAGCTGCACGAAGTGAAACGAAGCATATCAGTACAAGTATGTAACATATGTGCACCTGCAATGTACTGTGTTGCAGGGAAGAATATATTACCGGTATTCATATAAGTGTGGCACGTTAAGTCGTCCATTCTTCGGTCCACCACATTCATGTACATATCCTTTGTTGCTAGAGACTCGTAGAACAAACTATCGTACTCCTGTCGCACTATGGTGTACCGTAGGATCATCTCGCTCAATGTGAGAACCTTGTCCTGATCGATGAATTGCAGAAAAGCATACAACGGTTCAACCGACTTGACAACAGATCGAAGATTATCCCATCAGTCCAAACTCGAGGGGTAGCCATACACGTACCTCCCCTCGGTGTTATCAACAAAGAGAGAGCTTACAAATTCTTCAGTAGCCATTCATTGCATGAACTTGTCGTTGCGTCAAAAGAAACTGTCCAAGAATATATAGTTAGTGCCGAAACGAGTTGTATTCCACTTGACCAACTCGCTTTCAATATACTTCTTCATCATAGCATGTATCTTGAAATGATTGTATATCCATCGAGAGATTTTTCTTGCACTCTCAATGACGGAGGTGTGATTAGGGAACTCTCCAATCTCTTTTAACATCAAATCAATGGTGTGGGCCACACAAGGCTGCCACACGATGTTGCGGTACTGGTGTGCGATGAGCTCGCACGACTTCTTGTAGTTTTCACCATTATCCGTGACAATCTGCACCACATTTGTCGGACTCACCTCGTTGACCACTGAATATATTTCCTGCGTGATCAAACAAAACCAAGTACGACCATTACATGATGTGTACGTTAATTCAACTGCAGAAGAGTACAAACAAAACCAATTACCATGCGCAAGTACGAAGCATCCTGAGAGACGCTGGTGGCATCGACGGACTTGTGAAAAAACATGGTGCCGTTGCAGTAAATCATAAAGTTTATTATGCTCATGCGTGTCAGTTCAGTCCAAGAATCACACATGATTGTTACTCCGTACATAGGCCATTGCTGCATGAACTTTGCGAAGCTCTGCTTAATGTCTGCTTCATTGGCGTCTAAATATTTTCCATCTATATCTCGGCCACTCGGGGATGGGACACCCTCGCCTGAAAATGAAACAAAATGTTAGCTATGAATCGGCGTACAACTGATCGAATATTTTAAATCTCATTTACCGTATTTTTGTGTTTTCCTCACAGCGCTAACAAAGTATGGATTATCTGCTTTCCGCCCTACGATACCAGCAATGTGAAAGAATTTGGCCCATGCTGAACCAATGGCCTGCTTCGCACTCTTCCCCTTCTATGTTTACTGATGGGTGTCAATCCTTGGTTGCACGGGGCCATGGGCCGTACTAATGTTGTAATTCCCCACCGTCGATGGTCTTTCTCGTTGCGACGAACTCTGAAACATCTTCGACAACAGACCACCGCGATCTCCACCATCTCTCCTAAAGGAGCCATTGCCACCACCGTGCTCATACCTCTCACCTGCCCCGCTTCTAAATTCTGCTTCCGCCCTAGAGGCAGCCATAGCATGCTGGAGTTGGTCCTCCTCATCAGCATCACTCGTGTACTCTGAGTAATACACTTCGCCTCAGTGGGGAATCTCCAGCTGTTGCTTCTTTCCTCAGCATCTCCTCTCTCCTTTCCTTCTTCTTATCCTTCGTCATGTCTAGCTTACGCTGAAAGTACTCGTGAACGTCCGCAGGGACTTTACTACAATAGACGACACTCGTACCACGTTCTGCTAAGTGCTGCTTGAATCGGGTCGTACCACCTCCTTTCTTCTCTTTGAAATAGTACTTGTATCGAAATTCAGCACCTAACTTCTCGTCGTGCTCCCACACCACATTGACATGGTCTGCCATCTGCTAATGGAACACAATAAAAGTAAGCATACATACAGATATCGAACCATTTGCGGGTGAAGCATACGAACAATATTAGAAGTAAATATTGCTACTTAACATACTCGAACAAATATTGTTAATACAAATTGGTGAATAAACAAACAGTGAGTATTTCATCATCAACAAACAAACAAATAAACATACATGCATCAATGTATAAGCCATCCATGAAGTAAATATGGACTAACATAATATACTAAATTCATAAGAAGTTTGTATTATATTTAGTACTACACATTGCACAAACACGCAACAAGCCATCAACATTTCAGATCCAACAAGCCGCTGAATTGATGATTTCTTTTTTCCTTTTGCCAAAACAATCTCTCCCATTGCCTGTACAAAAGACATAGCCTATAGACACTTCGACTTCTTCAAGTATACTTTTTTTTAAACGGCGTGTTGTGAATATATTAAAGGAGGAAAAAAAGTACAAAAGGATAAGTGCAGAGAGGACACCCAGCAGAAGTTTAGACTTAAGAAGGTAGGGAGAAGAAGAAAAGATGAAGAAAAAAACACACACTATGGTGGATGCCGTGCAGAATTTTCGCTAGGTGCATCGCGCCCGTGGAGACCCAGTTGGCTGCCTCGTCTTTGATTGATTGTAGAACTTGCTCGTGCGTCGCCCAATTCCTTTGAAATATTCTATTGTTTCGCTCTTTCCACTATTGCCAGCATGTTCAGATTATGAGAGACTTGAGACCTTTCAGCAGGGTGGGCCGGGCAGCTATGTGGTGGAGGCACCACTGCTCAAGGTCCGCACATTGCTTCCACTGGCCCGGTTGCAAGGACGGTATACCAGTCCAGTGCGCAATAGAGGACCACATGTGGCAAGCTTGGTTACAGTCTACGAAGAGATGGAAAACCGTTTCAAAGCTCTCGTAGCACATTTAGCAAAAATATTGATTAGGCCATCCTCTGAGCTGCAGCCGCTGTGTCGTCCATAGACGATTCTATTGTACAAGCCAGAAGAAGAGCTTGCATCGGAGTGGGCCCTATGCAGACCAGATAGATGTGACAAAAGATTTGCGGGTGTATCTGTAGAACTGGATGCGATACCCTGATTTTGCTGAATAGATTCCGTATACTATTTCTTTGGTTGCACCTTCGGATGGTTAATCCAACTCACCAAGTGTAGGTAACTACTAGTTTAACAACTTGTTCCGACTGAATTCGATCTATCCGGCTAAATCCAACGGCCAACATGTGGCAGTAGTTAAACTTGGAACATTGCAAAAGAGAATGTAAAAGCTAAATTGTTAATTAGGCTAACACAAGTTGCTTCCAGTAGCTAGTGCAATATCTAATTTCAACTTGGCAACCTTAGTTTCCTTGTCAAACTCGTGATGCACCAGAGTCCCAGACACCAGAATGCACGTATCCTTATAAATTCTTTCTTCCATGCAGCATGCGGCTTTTCCTATTTTTGCAGTCCTTTTTAATTTTGAGAGGTTGGCTGCCTCTAATAAAATCGTTCGTACATACATCTATGATTCTATTATCTATACACTACCGAACGGTTTGATCAAAAAAACCGAGTGAAAAACCGAAGAAACCGAGAGAAAATCGTACTAAAGCCGTGAAATTCGTTGAGCTGGACAAATTCGCTAGAGCCTCGGTAAATCGCAGAAGCCGAGCAGTTTTCTTGGAAAACCGAGCCTTCACCGGCGGTTCAGCGGCTCGCGGTGGCTAGATCCGAGCGGCGGCGACGTGGTCGGGACGAGCTTCAAGCGGAGAAAGCACACCTGCAATAATTGCGCTGGTTTGCACTGCGTGTAGGGGTCGGCATTACATGGAGCATGCGGGCCGCACTGTTGGGGTGGGCCACGGTGGGCTAGCCGGCCCACGAGCGGCTTGGCCCGCCATTTCTTTTTTTCTCTATTTTCTATAATTTGAAACGGCTCAAAAATATCTTCAAAATTCATTTTTTTCAACAAAACAAATCACACTAGAGTCCCTAAAGAAATTAATACTAATTTTAGGAATTTTTGGGATAATTTTTTCTAAAATCTTGAAATTAAATTTGAATCCAACCGGTATACCGTTCGATTTTTAATTTCGAACCGCATCCGTACGTGCGAAAACCGCGGTATTAAAAATCTTGCTCTCTGCTGCCCATGCATCGTTTCGGGATAGAACAGTAGTAATCAGTTGTGCGCACTGCCTGTCATGATCCGTATACTTTATTTTTGTCTAGGTTAGAATTTTTGATATGGGCAGCATAACATTATCATCATTTTCTTCCCCTACTATTGGTCAAGATAATCTAAAACAATTCCAAGGACCATTAACACGTGCCCGTGCTAAACAAATCAATCAACAGGTGAATTTGCTCCTTAATAAGAACTACTTTTCTTGTGGGAGTCAGCTGCTACCTAATGCAACTATTTTAACTACTCTCAGGTATGAACGTGATGAAAGGAAGTGTGAACACCCAAGAAAAGATCAAGAGAAGCAAAGACAAATTACCATGGAAGGTGGGAACACGAAAGAGCTTCACTCGGCCTTCAATGACAAGTCTGAATTCAAATGGACCTAGAGAATGCAAACGGACTCGATTTGGGGCGTGTGAGTACTTGATGGAAAGATAATTTCGTGCCCTTTCCAATGGATCCAGCCTCATAATTAAATTTCATTCGAGCTGGCCACAGCATTGAAAAACGTGCGACAATCTCCTCTTGTGTTGGGTGCTACGCCACCATTATGTTTGGTCCTTGCCAACCTTTTATCTTCCTCTCCTCTCCTATATATAGAGAGGCACCCCTTTGTGTTTTGGTTAGACAATCTGAATATTGAAATAGATATGCTATGTATGTTCTTGGGTTTTCATGTCACCGGCTGAAACATCTATGAGATTGTGCATTCCTTCCCGTTGTTTTTGCAAGCTCTTTGTGATTGTAGCGAGGATTGTAATCCGCTTGACTTGGTTGAGTGGACAACGTGAGGTTGGGCGAACTCCGTGCTGCAGGTTGTTGCACTTGCAACGGTTGGCTGCACAAGATTTGTCAGATTTCACGAGTATCTTCGATTCTACGCCGTGAAGGTCAGGCACCCCTTGTATCAATTTTTTTTTTGTATTTCTGTATTTTTGTTATAGATGAGGGGTAAGTAAAACATAGTAGTTGTCGGATGTAAATCCTATGATTCAGAAAAAAGTGACTAGGATTGAAAAAAAAATCAAGTAACTTATCAATAGATAGGCCCTACTCTAAAAATATTGAGAGATTTCAATCGCACCAGCGAGTCCCAAGCTTCTTTGCCTGGATCCGCCGCCTCGCCCCTCCGCCTGGTTCCGTCACCACCACACCACGTCTTCCACCCCACGCTGCGACCTCGCCCGGCATCCTCCACCTCCTCCTTTTCTTGCCGTTGCCTCAGGCGACAATGTTGGCGTTCGGCGACGACGAGGGCAAGCCGGCTTCGCCGGACTGTTGCTGTGGCACTCGCGTGTGATCTCGGCTTCGCCGGACGAGGCGGCAGAGCTTGTGCATGTGCAATGGACACGACGGCGGCACGGTCGACCTTACCAGTGATGGAAATGCAGGTGGTGCGGGTGCGAATCTTCAAGCATATTCTGATGTCAGAAAATGACTGGGTTTTTTGAACAAAATTCGACTGAAATATAGCAATCCTGTTTTTTTCTTTTTCTTTTTAACCGAGGTGGTTTTCCCATCCAGCCACCCCAGGGATCTACATCACGTACTCCCGCATCTCCACCATGGAGAACACATGCCGACCCCAAGCTTTTTTTGAAGCGAAATAGTATGTTACTATTACAAATCTACTCATTTTGGCGCGCAACTAGCTAGGCGTAAACATGGGGAGATACAAAAGTTGACCTTGCTCTCTCCGTTTAGAATTATAAGGTCTATAGTTTAAATGATGTTATTCAGAAATATAAAGTTTGTATGTAGATTTAATAAAACTTTTTCTACTAACTCTTATTTATTCTCTCAACTACATGTATTTATTTATTACCATCACACACAAAATATTATCTCTCATCTTTCAGGACAATTAAGTTAGGTATCTAAGTCATTTTCACTCATAACTTTCTTAATTTCATTCTAACCTTAATCTTTATGCAAAGTTAAAATATGTCTTATATTTCTGAACGGAGAGAGCAATATATATTGGGTAAGCTGCGGGCCAGCGACGATCCCGGGACGCTCATTGGCCAAAGTGCTAGCTCGCGACGGACCTCTCCTCCGCCGTGGCGTTCATCCAGAGCTTGCCCCTCCCCTCACCGCGATTTGCAGTCATCGCGCGGACGAGCGACGGTTACCGGAACAGTGCCTTGGATCAGGCTGGGGTCAGGCCATGTCATCGATCGGTTCTTGTTGACTTCACTAGCGTGGCAGCATGCTACTGCAACTAGAGGGAGATTGAGAGAGCGCGCGCGCACAAAGAGAGAAGTGGAAGGAGTTGTTGCTTTGTGGAAGGTTCTGCAATTGGGCATCAGGGATCCAATATGGTCTGAACGTTACATTAGATTGAACGGTGCTTCGTTATCTCATTGATTTGCTAGAAAACAATATACCGTTTCCTAGTATTTATATTATAATTTCCCCTATAAGTAATGTCACGTACAAGTAATCAGTAAGAGTTGTGTTTTTATACTTTTCTTTTTGAAATTTGCACAAATATTAAAATATGAATAAGTGGTACATAGTGATTATTTACTCCTTCCCTTGCTTCAAAATTTGTGCAACTTGTATTTGGTGGGAAAGCATACAGACAAGTAATCAGTTAGTAATTACAAGGCAAGTGTGTGTATACACGGCATGAGCAAGAGAGAATCTATTGGGAATATCGCTATTGAATAGTCTGGAATTCCCAATAATCTAATATATGTGGAGAACAGAGAGACAAGAGAGACACAGAATTAGGAAGGAACGGCGAGAGAACTCTTTATTGCTTTTCAATTGTCTGTACAATGGGAACCCCCTCCACCTTATATAGTAGTCGCCTAGGTTTTGGCTAAGGGGCCATCGTGGGCCACATGGTTTCCCAACACTCCCCCTTGGGCTCTTTACCGCGAGATGCATATGCCTCATTAAAACTCCAGAAAAACCTAGTGGAAAAAATACTTAGAGAAAGAGTACATAGCATACGCTTACTGCGTTGCACGAATTGTCTCATTAAAACCTTATGCAAGAAAACTTCATTAAAAACTTGCTAAGGAAAAAGAGTACAATTCACCCAAACTTCAATTGCTAATCTTCGAGATTCATGTTGTGTACTCAAATCTCATGTTCAAGGTTTATGTGGGAGTATGTGAAATATCTCCCTCTGAAATCTGGACTTCTCTAAGTCTCATCATCCCAATCCCTTTACCGCACCTTTCAAAGGTAGATGCTGGGAGTGATTTAGTGAACAAGTCTGTAAGATTTTCACACGACTTAGTATGCAGTATCTTGGTCTCGTTCATCTTATGCAATTCATGAGCATAGAAGAACTTGGGGTTGATATGCTTCGTGAGATTGCTCTTCACATAACCCATCTGCACTTGAGCAACACAAGCTGCATTATCTTCATAAATGATAGTGGGAGTTTGCTCAATATTCAAGCCATATGACTTCTGGATGTGGTGAACCATTCTTCGGAGCCATGCACATTCACGGGAGGCTTCATACAAAGCAATTATTTCCGAGTGGTTTGTCGACGTCGAGACAAGATTCTGTTTAGACGACTTCCAGGAAACTGCCGTTCCTCCACATAGGAAAACATACCCAATTTGGAACTTACCAGAATGCGGGTCTGATAAGTACCCAGCATCGGCGTAGCCAACCAAATTCAGTTCATTTTTTTTTTCTGTAGAACAAGCCGAGATCTTTGCTTCCTTGGAGGTAACGAAAGATGTCCTTGATCCCTTTCCAATGCCTTTTGGTGGGTTCTGCACTGTACCGGGCTAGCAAATTTACGACGAACGCAATGTCTGGCCTGGTGCTATTCGCAAGGTACATGAGCGCTCCAACTGCACTCAAATATGGGAATTCCACTCCCAGGACTTCCTCCCCCTCTTCTCTAGGCCTGATGGGTCTAGGTCTACTTGGATTGACCTTCCGACCATTGGAGTCTTTGCAGGATATGCCTTTTTAAAACCAAATCTTTCCAACACTTTCTGCGTGTAGGATGATTGGTGTACAAAGATTCATCCTTAAACATGCTTAAGCAGCAAGCCAAAACAAAACTTGATTTTACCCAAGTCCTTCATTTCAAACTTAGACTTCAAGTATGAGCATGCTTCTTCAATTTCTTCATCCGTCCCAATGATGTTCAAGTCATCTACATAGACGGAGATTATACATAATCCATTCGGGGATCGCTGTATAAACATGCATGGACAATCTTCGCTGTTTGTGTAGCATTTCTTGCAGAGAAAGTCGCTCAAGCGATTTTACCACATTCTTCCTAACTATTTTAGCCCATACAGTGATTTCTCCAATTTCACACTGTACATGTTTCTATTTGCTCTGTCTTGGTTCAGGATAGGAATACGTTCCGGTACTTTCATGTATATCTCCAAATCCAAGTTTCCATACAAATATGCTGTGACAACATCCATAAGCTTCATTTTCAGCTTCAAGTTGACTGCCATTGATATCAAATATCTAAAGGTAATTCCTCCCATGACCGGAGAATAGGTTTCTTCGTAATCAACCCTAGGACGTTGAGTGAAACCTTGAGCTACAAGCCTTTCCTTGTACCTTACAACTTTGTTGTTTTCATTCCTCTTCCGAACAAAGACCCATTTGTGACCTACAGGGTTTATATAGGGAGGTGTACGGCATGTGGGCCCAAACACCTCTCTCTTGTTTAGAGACTAACTCCGCAGTGATTGCCTTCTTCCATTCTTCCCAATTTAGCCTTTTCTTGCACTCTGCGAAAGATGCAGGCTCGGGATCATGATCAATGATCGAGGCAATCTTCTTTGCAAAGTATGCATCGACATTGGCTGTTGCTCTATTCAGGGATTCTCCTGTTATCACAAAGTTTATGGCCATTTCATCATGGGGTGCTTCATGCACTTCTACTTGCTTTTCACTGCTATTTCCCATCGCAGGGGCAAGTTCCTTTAGCTTTTCATCGCCCATGTGTGCGCACACATTATTTTCGACGGCTTCCTGCAGTGGAAGATTCAAGTCTGGAATTGCCTTTTTCGTCGGCTTCTTTCCAGTGTCAGGTCTCAACTGGCTCCCCTTCTTTACTTGGGGCATTTTCATGATTTTTTTTGTGGTAAGTCCTCTCGCCTAATTTTCTCCAGACGTCTCCGGGTACTTTGGGTTCGAGGAGCCAGATTTTCTGTTCTTTTTCTTTGAGGTATCTGAACAGGATGAGGGATACCTTCTGTTTTCTTTAGTATTTCCACCCTCTCTAGTGCATTTCTTGCGGGTACATGCGACTTAACCACGCCCTTCAGATCACAAAAATTATCAGGCAGTTCATTTGCTAAATTCTGTAAATCAATTATCTTCTGGACTTCTTGATTTGCTTCACAAGTGCGGGGGTCATGTGCGGGAATTCCAGTGGAATGTCATATGATATCTCGGCATTTTTTATCCAAAAGTTGATTTCCTCCCCCTAATGACGGGAAATGGTCCTCGTCAAATATGCAATCAGCGAATTGGGTTGTATGCAAGTCTCCAGTCATGGGTTCCAAGTACGTGATTATGGATGCACTCTCATAACCAATGTATATCCCAGACTTGCGGAGAGGGCCCATTGCAGTCCGCTGTGGGGGTGGTATAGGAACATATACCATACAACCAAATTTTCTGAGATGGGAGATTTTCGGGATGACCCTGTGCACTAGGTGCATAAGGGAATAGATGTTGTAGGCCGAAGGTCTGAAATTGATGAGAGCTGCTGCGTGTAGGACTACGTATCCCAAACAAGTGTTGGGCAAGTTACAACTCTATAAAAGCGGTCTGGCAATGAATTTAATCCTCTTTATTAGTGCTTCAGCTAGTCCATTCTGCGTATGGACGTGCGGTACGGAGTGCTCAATTGCTATCCCTGTTGCCGTGCAATAATCATCAAATGCCTTTGAAGTAAATTCGTCGGCATTGTCCATTCTAACGGACTTCATGCAATGATCAGGGAAAGCATTCTTAATTCTTATGATCTGCGAGATCAGCTTTGCAAAAGCATGGTTTCTTGTTGACAATAAACATACATGCGATCATTTTGAGGAAGCATCGATGAGCACCATGAAGTATCGAAACGGCCCTGACAAGGGCTGAATCGAGCCGCAAATATCCCCTTGGATGCGTTCCAAGAATAAAAGGATTTCACTTTGCACTTTCATGACAGATGGTCTAGTTATTAATTTCCCGGTGGCACATATAGGGCACACAAAATCTTCATGATTCGGGAAATTCTTAACATTAATGCCATGACCTTGTGAGTTGTTCACTATATTTTTCATCATTCTAAGACCAGGATGACGTAACCTACAATGCCATAAATAAAATAACTCAAAGCTTCTAAAGACAGTCTTCAAGGAAGTATACACTTCGGGTGCATGTATTTTCGTGTAGTACAACCCAGATTCATATGAGGGACATTTTTCTAATACCATTTTTCCACATACCGCGTGCTTCACAATGCACAAGTATACTTTGCAATTTTCTTATTGGTTTCTACATGAAAACCATTGGCGCGGATGTCTTTGAAATTTAAGAGAGTGCGCGTTGATTCAGGGTATAAAAGGGCTTCTTCAATTACCAAAGTTGTACCCATTCCCAATATAATTGTAGCTCTTCCGGAGCCTATTATATAGGAATCATTTCCTGCGATCGTAGTAATCTTTTCAGCGTTCTTCGTGATCGACCGGAAGTATTTGGACTCTCTTAATATGGTACTTGTTGTGCTACTATCAACAATGCATATCTCTTCCATTTGGACGCTACATGATTTCTAGATAAAACAAATACAATTCCAATCAGACAGTGGCAAAATAATTCAAACATTGCTTGCAAATTAAAGAATATTATAATAAAGAATAAATTGCATATTTATTCAAGAGAAAAATATGCTCTTCTAGAGCTTACAATTAATTATTCAAAAGAAATTCGCTAACAACCACAATCTAAAAAAAAGAAAATAATGTGATTCATGCATTAAACGGAATCTGTAAAATATGCATTGATTTCTGCTTCTATGTCATCGACAGAAGTTTTCTCTTCATTTGCCATAAACTTGGTTACAGCATCGATGTCCAGGCTAGTCTGTGAGGATGAGGCAAGTGGGGTATCCACATCCATGGCATCGTTATCACCAATCTTGGCGAAGTGCGCCTCTGCTGGGGCGTTTTCTTTTACCTTCTTCTTGGCCTGATATGCATTGATCACTTCCTTGGATTCCCGACATATTTTTGACCAGTGTCCCCAAGTACCACATCTGAAGCACGTTTGGTTCTGCTGTCTATACGGCTTGGTGTGTGTCTTGTCATCCTTCTTCACTGGGGCTTTGGACTTTCTCTTGGCCTGGTACTTCTCTTTTCCACCCTGCTTGCCCTTCTTTTTGTGAGTGGGCTTTTTCACCTTATAGCTATTGGCATTGACCTCTATGCCAAAGCCCCTTCCAGGTGGCTGTGAGACGAAGTTCTTGCGTAGAATATCGTCTTGTGACTCCGCAACCTGCATGACATCAATCAGTTCGCTATACTCCTTGTCTGCGTCCTGACGATAGCTGCGGACACTCTGGATAGCATTTGGGTGCAAAGTGAAGAGAGTCTTCTCAATCTTCTCCTCGTCAGTGATCTTCTTGCCACATAGGGAGAGATTGGTACAAATTCTTTGCATGGCAGAATTGTACTCGGCCACTATTCTGTAATCTGCAAACCTCATGTGGACCCAATCTTTCTGTGCTTGGGGGCAAGATGGTGTATTTGAGCTTCTCGAACCGCTTTTGAAGTGCAGTCCAAAGCTCAAGTTTACACTCCTCAGCCATGTATTCATTCTTCAAAATGGCTGAGAGGTGATGCCTGAGGAAGTGCAAGGCTTGATCGTTCTGCTCGGTGGTAGGTTGCCCGTCCTTCGAGGACCCTAGACTAATCACAGCACGGAGCTTCTTGCCCCCAAGTACGATCTTCACGTCCGATGCCCAAGTGAGGTAGTTCGACTGCAAGGGGCAGCTTCTTCAAACACACGGTTCACGATGCCGGACATCTGTATGATTTCGAAATTCCGTCATTAGATTACTGTGTGTAATCTAATACAAAAAGGTTGCAAAAATCATAAAATGCAGAAAATAAATTACCATGCATTTCCAGTATACTAAATAAAGTGATGAATTCAAGATTCATAAAGGATATTCATAAAGGATATTCATAAATGCAGAGATTCATAAAGTAGCGTGGCAGCATGCTACTGCAACTACAGAGGGAGATTGAGAGAGCGCGCGCACAAAGAGAGAAGTGAAAGGAGTTGTTGCTTTGTGGAAGGTTCTGCAATTGGGCATCAGGGATCCAATATGGTCTGAACGTTACATTAGATTGAACGGTGCTTCGTTATCTCATTGATTTGCTAGAAAACAATATACCGTTTCCTAGTATTTATATTATAATTTCCTCTATAAGTAACGTCACGTACAAGTAAACAGTAAGAGTGGTGTTTCTATACTTTTCTTTTTGAAATATGCATAAATATTAAAGTATGAATAAGTGGTACATAGTGATTATTTACTCCTTCCCTTGCTTCAAAATTTGTGCAACTTGTATTCGGTGGGAAAGCATACAGACAAGTAATCAGTTAGTAATTACAAGGCAAGTGTGTGTATACACGGCATGAGCAAGAGAGAATCTATTGGGAATCTCGCTATCGAATAGTCCGGAATTCCCAATAATCTAATATATGTGGAGAACAGAGAGACAAGAGAGACACATAATTAGGAAGGAACGGCGAGAGAACTCTTTATTGCTTTTCAATTGTCTGTACAATGGGGAACCCCCCTCCACCTTATATAGTAGTCGCCTAGGTTTTGGCTAAGAGGCCATCGTGGGCCACATGGTTTCCCAACACTCCCCCTTGGGCCCTTTACCGCGAGATGCATATGCCTCATTAAAACTCCAGAAAAACCCAGTGGGAAAAATACTTAGAGAAAGAGTACATAGCATACGCTATCTGCGCGTACCTAATTGCCTCATTAAAACCTTATGCAAGAAAACTTCATTAAAAACTTGCTAAGGAAAAAGAGTACAATTCACCCAAACTTCAATTGCTAATCTTCGAGATTCATGTTGTGTACTCAAATCTCATGTTCAAGGTTTATGTGGGAGTATGTGAAATATCTCCCTCTGAAATCTGGACTTCTCTAAGTCTCATCATCCCAATCCCTTTACCGCACCTTTCAAAGGTAGATGTCCGAGTGATTTAGTGAACAAGTCTGTAAGATTTTCACACGACTTAGTATGCAGTATCTTGGTCTCGTTCATCCTATGCAATTCATGAGCATAGAAGAACTTGGGGTTGATATGCTTCGTGAGATTGCTCTTCACATAACCCATCTGCACTTGAGCAACACAAGCTGCATTATCTTCATAAATGATAGTGGGAGTTTGCTCAATATTCAATCCATATGACTTCTGGATGTGGTGAACCATTCTTCAGAGCCATGCACATTCACGGGAGGCTTCATACAAAGCAATTATTTCCGAGTAGTTTGTCGACGTCGAGACAAGAGTCTGTTTAGACGACTTCCAGGAAACTGCCGTTCCTCCACATAGGAAAACATACCTGTCGGCGTTTCGAGCACCGGCAAGTAAATTTGTAAGTCTAAGGGGTCGCGCGTTCCTCTCCCTGAATGGTTAGACTCAAAAGTCCAAGATGTATACTGGTTCGGGCAAGATCCCTACTCCAGTTCGTGTGGTGGCGCTGTATTCTATTATGCACAGATGACTGCACAAGGTTTACAAGCAAGAGTGCCAATGACTTAGTCGGATGGGTTCGATGGCGCTCTCTCCCTTTTTCGCCCCCCTTTTCTACGGGAGCACCTGCCTCCTTTTATACGAAAGGAAGGGGCAGGTTACATCGGGAATTGGGAGAGGACAAGACGACCTACACTAGGAGCTTCGGTCCTTCGTTCTGTTGACTGATCAACGCTCGGTCTTGCCCATGCTGGGTCGGTAGCTTAGCTGGTTAGGGCGGTTAGGTATTTCTCCGGGAAACGGCGTACCTGCCCTCTGCGAACCTTACGGGTGTTGACGTTGCTGCGCCTGACGTGGGCGCTGCCTCGGGAGAGAGCGTGTCTTCGTACTGTATGTGACCGGCTGATGGGACTGGGAGCGTGACTTCGATCAGTCATTTAAACCTTCTGGGGAAGGAGCCGCCGGCCCTTGTATAGTCACTTTGATTGACCCGTGCTCAGGGGTACGTGGCGGTCGCTTGGTAGAGGTCGCGACACGTGACCTCTCGGCAGGAGTGATCTTGGCACGATCGGAGTCAGGGGATTTCGACCTACTACGAGGGTCGGGAGCCCTGTTTGGTCGGAGCCGGGGGGCCGTCTCGCTCACTGAGGAGGTCGGGAGCTTGGCTCGGTCGGAGACATTTCCCTTGGTTGGTCGGGAAGGGAAGTCCCGTGTGGCTTTGCAGGTACTTAGGTCGGTAGTAGGTCGAAACGGCTGCTGGGCTTGAGCTGCTTGAGGCCACCGGTTGGTCACCTTGGGCCGCTGGGTTACCCCGCTATTAGTATTCGCAAGAGCCCCGAACCCTTGAGCGATTTCTGCATTCGGTTGAGGGTTGAGAATAGTGGCTGGGCCCATACGGTCAGCGACCGATTGGGTCAAGCGATTTCTGCCAGGTGTACCACAACGCATCTGACGGCTGCCTTGGAATTTTGCCTGGGTCATTCGAACCGCCGGGGTCTTTGAATCACCTCGTCAAGACGCAGCTGCGACAGCTTTTGCGCTTCACCCGCTGCCTTCCGGATCGCTTCGATTCTCGTGAAGGGCGCCGCTTTTCCGACGCTTGCATTTATTCTCGAGGCGCTCAATCTTCCTTCGTCCGGTATATAAGGACGCCACGGTTGCTTGAGTGATGAACCCTTAAACGAGAATCCTTTTGTTTTCTTAACTATGGCTTCGGGCACCCTTTAGCCTTCGCTTTTGGTGATGATGTCGGGCGTAAGAAGAGAATCCCTTGGTCGAAGCTTTGGTCGAGTTCGACCAGCGATGGCCGAACTCCGGAGGAAGAAGCCGCACCGTGATGTCAAGTTGCCGTCGATGCGCTCCTCGAGGTCGCCCCGAGGCTCGAGGTAGCAAGGGAGGCCCTCCTAGAGGCGATGGCGCGAGGACGCCGATCGTAGTTGGTGCGCTTCCGTCGATGTTGTCGAACGGCAGGAGGCGATCGGCTGCATCGCTCCACATCTGCGCGGCCGTCCGTCGACTGTGCAAGGGCCTACCAACATGTCGTCGGTGCCGTCGGTGCCGTACGGATGTTAAAAGGCTTTGGAGAGGAGGCCTTGCCGTAGTGTAGCGTAACTATTTTTGTACCTGTCGAGTACTATATTGCAAAGTTGTGTAAAGTTTGATCCTGCTGGCCTATAATGAAATTTCCTTTATGGATGTCTTCGCTTCGTGCTCGCTTAACGTCAGTAGCTAGACCGCGCTCGGGTCGGGCAGGACGCATCGCGATGCCTCTCGCGCGAGGTTCGTGTCCGAAAGTGCTCGCTTAACGCCGTAGCTAGACCGTGCTCGGTCGGCAGGGACGCATCGCGATGCCTCTGCGCGAGGTTCGTGTCCGTGCAGGGCCGGCAGGGACGATCGCGATGCCTCTGCGCGAGGTTCGGTGTCCGAGTGCTCGCTTAACGTCAGAGCTAGACCGCGCCTTGGTCGGCAGGACGATCGCGATGCCTCGCGCGAGGTTCGGTGTCCGAGTGCTCGCTTAACGTCGTAGCTAGACCGTGCTTTGGTCGGTAGGGACGATCGCGATGCCTCTCGCGAGGTTCGTGTGTCCGTGCTCGGTCGGGCAGGACGACCGCGATGCCTCTCGCGCGAGGTTCGGTGTCCGAGTGCTCGCTTAACGTCAGAGCTAGACCGCGCCTTGGTCGGCAGGGACAACCGCGATGCCTCTCGCGCGAGGTTCGTGTCCGAAAGTGCTCGCTTAACGTCAGAGCTAGACCGCGCCTTGGTCGGCAGGACGACCGCGATGCCTCTCGCGAGGTTCGTGTCCGAGTGCTCGCTTAACGTCGTAGCTAGACCGCGCTCGGGTCGGCAGGGACGACGCGCGATGCCTCGCGCGAGGTTCGTGTCCGAGTGCTCGCTTAACGCCGTAGCTAGACCGTGCTCGGTGGCAGGACGACCGCGATGCCTCGCGCGAGGTTCGGTGTCCGAGTGCCCGCTTAACGTCGTGGCCGGACGTAGGCTCGCTTTACGCCGTAGCTGGACGTAGGCTCGCTTTACGCTGTAGCCGGCCGGACGGGCGCCCATCCCAGTCCTCGCCCGCGAGGGGAGCCGCGAGAGGAGTGGCCACCGCCTATCCTACACGATACCCCATCCGCAGTGGGACTGAGAGGGTGAGCGACGCTGCTTACCTCGTTGGTTTGAACGTCGTGCTTGTGGAGCTTTATAACGGTAGTCCGAGTGGGTCCCGGAGGTCCCGCCAAGGGGACCCTTCCGAGCGACGGTCCCGCAGTAGGGTGTCCCGCCTGCTTTGGGGCGACCCATAAAAACCTTTCTCTACTCAATCCAGATAGGCCCCGGGTCGCTCGCCGACCCGTGGCATACTGGCCGTCCGCCATTGATGAGCTCCCTGGAGAGTGTTAAGCATGGTCTCGAACGCGAGTAGAGGTGATTGGGTCGTCACCGACCTAACCGAGGGCCCACCGTGGGGCTCACCTCATACTTGCCCCTTGCTCAAGTTTTTGCCGGGGCCCTATGCCCATCTCGCGGGTAGGCCTTTGAACCTCGCAGCTTTAGCTGGGCCCCTGCGCAAGCCACGGGCTTTTTGCCGCTGGGCCGCAGCGGCCTGGGGCGGGCCTTCGCGCGTGCCGAGCAACCGCCCCGCCTCAAGCGAGACCGAGAGGTTAGGACGATCGCGCCTGGCGGCGGCTTTTTACGGCCTCGCTGCTTTGTCGTGGTTTAAATGCGGAGGGAATTGGAAATCGGAGTTACCAGCCGGCGTGAGGGGCATAACGCTTCGCCGAGGGGGCGCTGTTCGGTTGGTGCCCGCTGCGTCTTCTATATATATGTCGCCGGGCGCTTTGAGTAGTTACGCTTCTCGGCTTTCCTCGTCTCTCCGTCCCTAAGACAAAAAGATCGACAAAGAGCCAAGGAAAAGAAAACTCAACCTTCTCTTCTCCTTGCCTTTCCGCTGCCTCTTTCGCAAGGATGTCGTGGCCGAGTGCTCGCCCGCAGCAGATGTGGCGCTTGGCTTGGTGAAGAAGGGCTTCCTCACTCGCGCAGATCTTTCCGGCTGGAGGGCGCCGACCGAGCGGCTGCCCCCTCGCGAGGGATGACGGTCGTGGTCCTTGCCTCCTTTTTCGAGCGCGGCTTCGCTTGCCGTTGCACCCGCTCGTCCGGGCTGCTTCTTCCATTACAAGGCGGAGGCGCACCATCTTAACCCCAACGGGTCCTTCACATCGCCATATTCATTACCCTTTGCGCAGGCTTTCCTCGGAATCGAGCCGCATTGCGTTGTGGAGGCATTTCTTCCAAGCGAGGCTCGAAGGACAAGCCGACGACACGGGCGCTTATTGGTGGCTCCTGCCCTCCGGCTCTGGCCCGGCCGAGCACGAGTACCTCGAGGTCAAGCTACCGCCGCCCAACAAGGGGTGGCGCTTTGAGTGGTTCTATGCTCTAACGTCGGAGATAAAGGCTCCGCCCTTCACCGCAATCTTCCCGGCGGGGAGGAGGAACTGCGCCGGAAGCGAGAGAAGAACAAGGTGGCCCCGATCGTGGAGCGCATCAGGCCCTGGGAGGCGGGGACTCACCGGACGGTCGTGGCGTGCTTTCATGCGGGATGCGCGCGGTAACCTCTGTGCAGAGCATTCGCCTGCTCCGCTACGAGGAGCGTCCGACCAGATGAGGATGGCAGAGCCCGAGCTGCCGCGACGGAGGTCGAAGCCCGGTGACCGCCGCCATGGGAGGAGGCGCCACGGGAGGCGAGCGGCCATCCGAGAGCATTTCCTGCC
The DNA here is from genome assembly GCA_036346275.1 of Otatea glauca. Taxonomy (NCBI): domain Eukaryota; kingdom Viridiplantae; phylum Streptophyta; class Magnoliopsida; order Poales; family Poaceae; genus Otatea; species Otatea glauca. The sequence continues at coordinate 18,524,520 of CM070714.1, forward strand.
CGCCTCCAAACTGTAGGTCGGCCGGACATCTTCCCGCCTGCTTTCCTTGGCGCTTAACACTTGGTCCGACTCAAAGGCTTTTACCCACAGGACTTTGCATGTCCTCCGCACCGCCCCGGGAGACAAGGAGGCGAGGGCACCGCCGCGAAGGTCGAATGAGCCACTCCTCCCGCAAGAAGCTAAGGAGGAGAGGAAGAAGAAGAAAAGAGGAGCGCAAGGCGAGGGCCGCGTGGCGAGGATGTGCCTGAGGCCATCCGCGGGCGCAACCTCCATCGACGCAGCGGGAAGTACCCCACGCCAGATCGTGGTTTTCCTTCCGACCCACGACCGGCAGTGATCCGGCCGCGACCCGCCAGAGGGAACACCACAGCACCGCGCCTCGAGAGGCCTCAAAGTGAGGGTGCGGTTGCGCCATCGCCGCGCCTTCTGGAGGCAGCTTTAGGAAGCGATCGGCAGATCCGCCTGGAGGGGGACCGGCGAAGAGAGAGGCCGCCGCGACCCGCTTCTGCAAGTACTTTCTTTTGTTCAAACATCTTTGCGTAAAAGTCGTCAATCGCTTAGAATGTCGCCATGTGCAGCGCTTATACGGGTGTGACCGCATGCGCCTCGTGGCGTTCCGCAAGGGACAATGCCGCAGAAGTTCCAGAGGCGCTGGTCTGGTCGGGCGCCGATCGCGGTGTCGGGCGACCGAGGCACGCCGCCCACGAGGTCGAGGTCGCGAGGAGCTTCCAACGCTGCTGTTGGGACACCGCCGTCCGATGTGGCGGCGCCTCATGAGGAAGAGACGGCGTGGCACGGCGATCGTGTTTACCAAACGGCGCTGGTGCTTGAAGTGCCCGACCCCACGCCCATGGGGGAGGCGCCGACCGAGGTCCCACAGGAGGAGGTCGCCGAGGGGATCCCTGGGGGACCGAGGGGATCAAAGAGTTGTAATTGATTTGAAAGATGTCAACGGTGTTCGTGATGTCAAGGATGTGTATGTGCAAAGCTCGTATTTTGAGAACCCAAGCATTCTATATATAGAGCCCGAATGTAAATAATCATGTACCGCCATTTGCCGCTGGGGGTTGGTAGGATAGATGGGTAGGTCAACTACTACCTTTTAATAAGAATTTTAAGGTGTATGAGTCATAAGTCAAAATACACACACGGATCAAATTTTAGTCCGGGGTACATAGGATTGAGAAGCATTATTGTACTCGTGAGTGACCGATTTGCGCCTAATCAAAATATCAGTCCGTTGTAAATATACTAGCCAAGGTAGTTTGTGCCATACTGAAAATGTTGGTCCGTTGTAAGGAGCTTCCAATGCCTCGGTTGGGGACACCGCCGTCCGATGTGGTGGCCCTCATGAGGAAGAGACAAGGGCGCCAACGGTGATCGTGCTAATTAAACGGCGCCGGTGCCTCAAGTGCCCGACCCCACGCCCATGGGGAGGCGCCACCGAGGTCCCACAGAGGAGGTCGCCGAGGGGATCCTCGGGGACCGAGGTCCCACAGAGGAGGTTCGCAGCGCCCGCCCGAGCAGACGGCATCAGGCCCACTTCGGAGAGGCCCCGAGTCTGGGTTTGGCGGAATCGATGAGAGCGAGTGGGTCGCCGCGAAGGCGTCTAGACGCCGGGAGATGGAGCCGGTCCGGAAGGGCCGACTTTGTCCGAATCCTCCACCAGCAGCGTTGACGCGATAGTCTGGGAGCAAGCCGACGGCCCGTAAGTTGGCGAAAGATCCCAACTTATAAACTCGACGCACGCGCCGCGGAGACTAATGGTTAGTCATCACCTTGCAGCGGCTGCAGGCGGGCCAGCAAACCAACCGGGCGGTTGTCGTGAAGAACGCGACGGTCAATGCGCTGAGTTGCGCCGACTCAAGAGGCGCCTGAGCGTGAGGCGACGGAGGCGCGAAGGTCCGCCAGAGCTTGAGGGGGCAGCCAAGACTCTTTTCGATGAGCGTCGGGGCCTACCCTCGAGGACGGCGGTGGCGAGCTCGAGTCCTCCTGGCGCAGGCCACCGCTGCTAGGAATGTGCCACCACCGCCTGTAAGGCGGTAAGCGCAGCGAACCGTCATAACCGAGCGAGACCAGTTTAAGCGACGCCGACCGAGTCCGCCCGAAAGCGAGGCCGCTTGGCGATCTGCCCTCCTTGAAGACTTCTACGAGGCGGTCAGCAAGAGGTTTCCGAACCGCGCCTCCGCGCCGTAAGGGTCCCGCCTTTCTATTTAATTCTGCGGGACTTTTCGTGAGTCGTGGATCATCCGGGCGCCGCTGCTATCCGCAGACGCAGAAGAACTTGGGCCTTGCGGTTGAGGAGCGAAGGACGCTCAAAGCAGCCCGCGGACGGTTGCGATCACGGCCGGACGCGACCGCGGCAAGGCCGAGGTTGCCGGAAAGGATCGGGCCGAGCTGGTCATGAGCTAGAGGCTCCTTCGCAGGCCGCCAGACGCCCGCGCTCGTCCTTGGAGCCGCAGCAGCCCGAAGTTCTCTAGCACCCTCGCTAGCCCGAGTCCCGAGCGCATTGAGAAGGCGGTGATCGCGGGCGCCGCGCCGAGGCGCCTCGCTACCGTCAACACCATCTCACACTACGATGGTATTGACTTTGGTGGGAGCAGCAAGGCCGCGGGGAACCGACCGACGGAGAGGTTGATGTGTTCGAGTCCCGTGGAGCCGCATGCTCTGGAGGTCGCCACCACATCCGCCGCAGTCGCCTCGAGGAAGGACGAAATAGTTAGATTTAACCTTTGTAATTTGTAAAGACTTATCATGCTCAAAGCAATTTTAAGTTTAATGTTCCAAAGACGCTTCTTGCCCTTCGTGTTTTTGGCGAACGCTTGACCGCCATAGCACTAAGGACAAAGAAAGGTCACTTATGCGAGGGTCGGGCTGTTTTCGAGGGGCTAAGAGGATAGGAATCTTGGTTACCAGCCAGCTTATGCGACTTGTGAGGGATCGGAGTGTTCCCTGATCGACAAAAGATCGCCCACTTGGGCATTTCTTCTTTGCAAAGCATTAGAACCATAGCCACCGGGCGAGGCCATAGTACTTGGTCGGGAGGATTACCGCTGGGAGGACCTCAGTGACCACCGGTCACCGACCCGCATAAGCGCCGTGGAGCTAGCCGAGTCTGGTGGCGGAGGAGGTTCCCGAT